>CM052884.1:78915693-78939950 GCA_028534135.1 Potos flavus | reverse complement strand
AGTGTGTGTGTGTGTGTGTGTGTGTGTGTGTGTGTGGGGTGCTTGGGTAGAAAAGTAAGAAGCAAGTCATTTTTTTTTAAGTCAATCAGAGAAAGACAATTATATGATCTCTCTGATATGAAGAATTTGAGAGGCAGGGCGGGGGGGTTGTGGGGGGTGGGTGAGGGAAATGAAACAAGATGGGATCAGGAAGGAGACAAACCATAAGAAGCAAGTCATTTTATGACTAAAAATTATTATGAATAGGATTATCTTCTATAAAAGCATCTTCAACCTAGTGGACAATAGACACCTGTAGTTGGATTTAATAAAAGTAAAGAGATCTAGATTTTAAAATGTAACTGAAATGTTAAAAGGTTATCCCCTTCTGCAGGTGTATTTCCTGATCAAAAATACTTTGTGACATATGTGTAAAGTTTCCCTGTGTTTTACCTGCTTACCAGGGGCCATATGTTGGAGGGAAGTTCAGACACAGGAAAGAGAGATGAGTTGAGAGAGAGTCAAATCCTCATCTAAGAAGCAAGAAAATGAAAGATCATGCAGTTTAAGAAACTTTTGGAGGTTTTAGAGGATATAGAATAGGTTTCTCAAAAGCAGCACCACTGCCATTTGGGGTCAGATAATTTTATTTTCTTCCGAGGGACCATATTGTGTATTGTAAGAGGTTTAGCAACATCCCTAACCTTTACTGATTTGATATCAGTAGCACCTCCCCCCAGCTATAATGATCAAAAATGTCCCTGAATGTAGCCAAACATCTTCTGGGGGCCAACATCACCTCTCTTTATCCACTCTCCCCCCCCCCACCCCGCACCCGTACCAAATTAGTGGTGTACAGTGAGTGGTGGTATCAGGTCATAGGGTAACTGTGTGTCCAGGTTTGCCTGAAAAAGACCTGGCTATTTCTGTTATACTGGCATAACTATTAATAATGACTGTTTCCCTTTCAAAAATTGCCTCTTTGTAGCATAAAGTACGTGAACAGTCTAATAATAGAATATCTTCCCTTAATCTGCACTGTAGTTTTATGGAACAATAGAGAGGTTTTTATAGGTTCTCAGTGATTGGAGAGGTTGGCTTTTCCATAGCCTCCCCCACCCCTTTTTTTCCCCCAATAAGGCAAAGTAGAAGTTGTCTTTATCAGCTTCAGGTTGGGAGTGTTAGCTTTGGATTTGCTCGCATTCTAAAAATCTAAATACCCCTTTCTCTTAGTGTCAGGCCACGCTGCTCGGCAGTGGTGGTGGAATTGTTATGTATTTACAAATGTACATTAAAGTTCCTTGCGTCTTTTTTTCTTTAGAAAGTTGAGCTGTCATAAAACCTCCCTCTGGGAGCCTCAGAGGACATGAGCAAGATGTCCACTTTCAGGGACCAACCAGTGCCCCTAAGCACCCTTGAAGACCAGTGAAGTCATTAAGGGATACGGACTTAACATCAAAGTGAAGGCAGTAGGAGAGGCAAGGGTCCAGACCAAGAATTAGAAAGAAGAACTTGTCTAGGAGGACACATTTCAG
This sequence comes from Potos flavus, assembly GCA_028534135.1. Lineage (NCBI taxonomy): Eukaryota > Metazoa > Chordata > Mammalia > Carnivora > Procyonidae > Potos > Potos flavus. The sequence continues at coordinate 78,938,436 of CM052884.1, read as the reverse complement.
TCGTAAGAGCAAGACAATGACAGAAGGTCCTGATTCCAAACATCAACTACTAGACCCCATCCATCAGCTCAGCTACATGATTTGGGAATAAAATGTCGGTTGTTGATACCGACATTGTTCTCAAGTTTTTCTGGTGAAGAAGTCTCGGTCCAGGAGAGCAGTTGCTAATCCATTCGGATATTTTGTCCTCCTCCATCCTTCTATTGAAGACCTTTTGCTTACTTTGTTTGCTTTATAAAATTAAAACAACAGACAATTCCTAGGGCCACATTTTTACGTCTTTTGCTTTACTGCTCAGCAGCAGAAAAATAAAGATAAATTGGAAGAAAATACAAGAAAGTGAGAATGTGTCAGGGAAAGCTGTGATTTGTCTTCAGTGTTAGCTATTTTGCGTGTGATTTATCGGGATATAATCTTATAAACAGGAAAATGCACCCATTAAATTAGATTGGGAGGAAATGCAGCCACATTTTGCACTCCGTCCATCTACATTATCCAACCCATTGCTGTGTGTAGTTTTTCCCACGTGTTTGTTAGAGTGGTATCGCTGACAAATATTTGCTTATTCCTAGAAATATGTCATTCTTGTGATTACTGTTCTTTTCCACTGATGAGAAAAATTCTTTTAAGTCTCCAATACATTTGTGGAATATTCCAACTTAGATCTTGCAGAAAACCAATTCTTCATTTTAGAGATGAAACCCAACTAAAGAGTCTTAAATTCACACAGCTAATTAGTAGTACACTTCAGACTAGAAATCAGATATTTCTATACCTACTTATAGGCCCTTTCCGCTGACTAAAATTGTTTCTAGTAAGATAAATTTGGAGGCCTAGAATTATAAAGATGTAGTGGTGGGCACATCTTAGTTTGCATAGGACTTTACAAGTTTTCATACCAAAAGTCCCATTTCCCAGGAAATCCCTCAGTCCCAGGAAAATCTGGACAGTTGGTTAGCCTATGACACACACTTATTTCATGTTCTTTCTGTCTCTTTCATCTCACTCTCACATAACACTTGCAGGCTAGAAGTCTGAGATTTTCTTAAGCTGCATGGTGTTTGCTTTTTTTTTTTTTTTTTTTCCATACCCTGTGCTGCAAAGGGCTGACTATATTGCCGTGGTGCACATGAGAGGTTCTGGCCTTGGGCTCCTTCTTTAGAGGAGAATGCTCTCCTCTCCTTTGACCGTGCCCCAGTCCTTGGGGAGAGGAGTCTTATAGCCACCACAATGTAGCTTTCTAGACAGCATTCCAGCCCCCTTTCTAGAGAGCAGTCCAGCCACCAGGGACCCAGGAGGTGATGTGGACCCTTCTGGGACATGTATAGGCCTCTCACTGTATGCACTTCAATTGTCAGGGTGGCCAAAAGCAGCTGTTTGCAGGAGCCTGGGGAGGAAGATGTGGAAGGAATTCAAATAAGTGAGTTGAGGTGTCTGTATGTCTGAGCACACATCTCCTGACGATGTGGAAAGGAGCCGGGTGAAAAAGGGAGGTAAAGCCAGGTGTTGGACCCAGCTAACCCTCCCCTTATCCGAGTTCCTGCCCTGATTTCCAAGGCTTCTGAGAATTCTAAATTTAAATCCTGCCTTCTAGATTAGCATGAAAGGGCATTTGTCAAGAATAGGAGGCTTGCACACATTTTATTTCACAGTTGGTTAGCTTGATTTATAATGTTAAAATATTTATCCTTACGGTGTTTGGGTTTGCATTTGTACTATTGTCTCAGGCTCTGCAGCTCTTCCAGGAGGGTCGACTGCTGCCTTCCCTCAGGTCAGAAATGTTCCCGATATCACCTCTAGATGTATTTAGAAATGTTGGCTCTCTGAACAACATAACAATCAAATAAACTTATGATACATGAGTACTTACAACACCTACTTTTCACGTCAAGTTTTCAGTGACCATTTTGTAGTCTTTTGGACCCCAACCACCATTACCCTGGCTTGCCAGTAGCTCCTAGCAACTGCAGTCAGAGGGAGACTTGGTCTGCTGTCAGGAATCTCTTTTTGTAAAAGTAAATAAAAAGTCTCCTCCTAGAATAGATAAAGATAGGACTCATAACCTTGGGATGGACACAGCAGAATCTGTTTAACTATGTTTCCCTGGGAAAAATGATTTTTTCCCAGCATAGTTCAAGTGCAAAAAAGATATTTATGTTTTATGGTACATACATAGTTTCTCACACACATACTGTCACCTTTCAACTGTACACACTGCTGTGTCAGTAAATTACTGAGCTACTTTAACACAGAAGCCAAGTCTCATAAATTCAGATAGAAGCATTAAAAAAAAAAATCTAACAAATAGCAGTAGCCATTCTTCCCTGAGCATTTATAATGTACCAACTTTGTGCTATATATTCTACAACCATTGTCACTGTTAATTCTTGCAACGACCAGATGACTATGTGGTTCCATTAAACAAATGAGGAAACAGAGAGGGAAGCAAACTATAAGGGACTCTTAGCTCTAGGAAACAAACTGAGGGTTGCTGGAGGGGAGGAGGTGGGGGGATAGGGTAACTGGCTGATGGGCATTAAGGAAGGCATATGATGTAATGAGCATTGGATGTTATATGCAACTGATGAATCACCAGATTCTACCCCTGAAACTAATAATATACTATATGTTAGCTAAATTGAATTTAAATAAAAAAGTTTTAAAAATAATAAAATAAAATGAGCACCTGGGGTGGAGGGGAAACCTGAGGTTTTAGCATGTGTCTCTTGTCCAAGGTGCCCTCCGCCAAACCATTAGTTAATTCATCCAGGAAATATTTACTGCAAACCTTTCATGTGTTGTGGCCTGTGCTAGGTCTTCCCAGTGTGTTGGGTAAATGGACAACAAAACAATTATTTATGAAACTTACTATTATCTGGAAGACTTAGGATTTGGGGGGAAATTAGAAGAGGGGCATTAAACTCAGCCCTAGGTAGAATAAATGTCTTCAGATGTTTTCAGGCAGAATTAAAGCTGGAGCTGAGTCTAAAAGAAGAAACAGGTATTATTTAAGACTGATGGAACGAGGACAAATTTGTCAAGCAAAGGGAACAGCATACGCAAAATCATGGAAGCATGAAAGTGTCTGGAATGTGTATAGAATGACAGTTACTTTCCTGTGGCTGGCTATGGGGTGGGGGGAGGGTGCTGTAAAGGAGGAACAGGCAAAACCAGAGCATTTTTTAAAAGACCAAGAACACTAAAGAGAATATTCATGATCTAGAAAATACCGGTGGATTTTGTCTTTGTAAGTTAAATAAATAAAGCACCACTGCAAGAAGAAATCTTCTTTTTCTTTTTGAATATTATTTTTTTTAATTTTATTTTTTCAGTGTTCCAAGATTCATTGTTTATGCACCACACCCAGTGCTCCATGCAATATGTGCCCTCCTTTATACCCACCACCAGGCTAACCCCTCCTCCCACCCCCTCCCTTCCAAAACTCTCAGTTTGTTTCTCAGAGTCCATAGTCTCTCATGCTTCATCTCCCTCTCCAGTTTACCCCAATTCACTTTTCCTTTCCTTCTCCTAATGTCCTCCATTCTCTACAAGTAAGTGAAACCATATGATAATCGAGTTTCTCTGCTTGACTTATTTCTCTCAGCATAATCTCCAGTGCCGTCCATGTTGATACAAAAGTTGGGTATTTATCTTTTCTGATGGAGGCATAATATTCCGTTGTATATATGGACCATATCTTCTTGATCCATTCGTCTGTTGAAGGGCATCTTGGCTTTCAAGAAGAAATCTTGAAACCTTACCATTCTCTATAATATCTTAAAGATGAAGAAATGAAACCTGGATATAGTTAAGTGACTTGCTTAGCTGAGAGCTAAAACTTAGTAGAGTGATATTGTTCTGAATCCTCAATCCCAAGGCTCAAGGCTCTAATAACCACCCCTGAAACCCTTATTTTATCTTACTTTAACTAACCTAACAAATTCAAGTCTAATTGCAGACTAGATTTTAGTGAACACATTTTTGTAGAAGACCAAATGAATGTGGATAGACTGGAATGAGGGCAATTATCTATTTGCAAAAATATTTACAACCACTTCATTTTCAGTGGTTATCTCATTTTTTGAATATAAAATACTATTATAATGATAAATATTATTTGCATCCAGAGTGTGTTTTTTGAAAGCTGATTAAACTCTTATGTTAAAACCAAGACCTTCAGATTTCCCCACACTATATCTCTGCCATCACAACTATCCGGGTTCTATTTCTAGGACCAACCCTAAACTTATATGGAAGGGATTCATTGTCGACATTTTAGATTAACATCCCAATTTACAGAACCAGGGTTTTGTCTCATTCCCCAAACCTAGACCCTGCCTTCAATTCTAATAAATGGGCCCTCATACTATTATGTAGCTCTGTCCTTCCCTTTCTGGTCCCCTTTAAAGATGTATTCAGCTCTAAACCCCAGCCTATAATTGAACTCCACTTCTTTTTTTCTAGATATTGTTGGTCCATTCACCTTGGATTTCTAAACACATATACTCATGGATGAGCCTATTTCTTCCCAAGGCCATGACAAAACTCTGACATACTGAGTTATCATCTACTGTTACTTTTCAGCAAATAGTGTTCATCTGGATGGACAGGGATTAATTCTGGCACCTTTCAATTAGTGTCTTTTTTAAACAGATTTTATTTATTTGAGAGAGAGAGAGAGGGAGAGAGAGAGAGAGAGCTCACAGAAGGAGAGGGAGAAGCAGGCTCCCCACTGAGCAGGTAGCCCAATGCTGGACTTGATCCCAGGACCTTGAGATCATGACCTGAGCTGAAGGCAGACACTTAACCGACTGAGCCACCCAGACACCCCTTCAATTAGTATCTTCGAAAAAAAAATTCTATTTCACATAGTAAGTTAACTGCTACTGCTTGTGCCTGCCTTGTATTAAATCAGGTAGCATACATCCTGTAATATAGGACATGATAACCTTTTGTTAAGGAGGGAAATATGCAATGGTAGAAACTAAGGGAGAGGTAAGGAGATTGTGTGGTGAGACTCCTTCAAGAAGGAGTTAGAATTCCAGTTTTTGGTGAAGTAGCCAGCTGTGTAGGGGAAAAAATCCATCTATCCAAAGAGCACAGAGGTATCACTGCTCTAGAGCAAGGTTCTGTTTGCCAAGTGATTTGGAAAACCTTTTGGACTCCCTTGATTTTTAAGATGGGGCTTCTGAATCTATCCAGCTCTCACTCTTCCTAAGAAACTGTTGCCTAAGAAACCTAAAACCCTCACTCTGGGAAGATGTCCTAACCCACAGGAAATACTTAAAGATCTATAATTGTCAGGGATAACAGATGGAAACATAATATAGTGGAAAGGTTAGGATCAGATATTGTTTTATTTAGAAAGAGCCTCTGAGCTATTTCTAATTATAGATAAAACAAGCAGTATACAGAGAGATCATTCAGCTGGGAGTCAGGAGTCCTGTGTTCCAGTCATATCTCTTCTTATATCTGATTTTAGAAGGTGCCCTTGACTACAGCAGCTGAGTTTTCTGCCCTCAGCGTATTCAGTTATATATATCGGTGGAAATTAAGTGTTTTAATTTTTTTTTTTACAATCTCATTCATCTGAGAATTCTATAATATGAGGGTATAAGAGCATTCTCTATAAACACTATTAGTCAACAGTGAAAGTCACAGACAAAGAAAATATAACTAAAACAAACAAATAAAACTCAAAACTCTGTAACATTTGTGGGCAATGAGTATCAGTATGCATTTTAGTTTTTACTTTTGTAATTTAAACATATGTAATTCAATGTAGCACATTTTTGTAATTGAAACATAACAGTTTCCTAACTGGATGCTTTATTTCCATTTTCATCCTCCTGTAGCCTTTTATCTGCACAACAGCTGGCACGATCTTCCTAAACCATAAGTAAGACCATTATATTCTCTTTTTTAATACTCCTCCCCATGAAGCCCTCTTGCTTTTAAGACAATAGCCAAGCATCTTATGGTGGCCTCTATGACCATCTACAGAAACAAAGCCCTGCCACCCATCCTGACTTCAATATCTGCAACTTATTGCTTCTTCACTAAGTTCAACTACAAGAGCATTCCGTCAACCATTCGGATACCCCAAAGTCATTTCTTGTTTAGGATTGTTACACATGCTGTTTTTTTCTGCCTGAGCTCCCTTCTCTGGTATCACTGGTTCATCCACATCATTCAGGTCTCAGCTCCACATCTTTGCAAAGGGACTTCTTCCAACCAACCCAGCTGATGGACTGCCCATTGTTGAGTTCTACTTACCTTGATTCCCTCTTTTTTTTTTTTCTACAAAACATCCATTTTTAGCTAATTGGATATTTTTGCTTTGATGATTACTGTCTTCTCTCATCAGAATGTGAGCCCCATGCTGACAAGGACTTTATCTTGTTCACTGAAGTATCTTTAGTGTTTAGAGCAGTACCCTACATGTGGTTGTCCTTCCCAGAATGTTCATTAAATGAATGGAAATGCCCATGGAAGGAAATTTAGCCGTAACAATTCAGCACAGATCCTATGTGTGCCATTTATAGAAGCCATGATTAAATATCCTGTATCGCTACCATTAATGCAGTTTTATTCTAATCTAATTACATATTCATGAGGCTCTTTAGGTACAAAAGGGGTAACATTAGTGACACTGTTTACATACTGGACATCAGAATTTATAATAATAATTCCAAGCTATATAGTTCTTCATCAGCAGAAAAAGGTATCAAGCAGAAGAAAATTCTACAGAACATTGTGTTAGCATGTGCAAAGATATTTCTTGTCTCTTTTTAAAAATTCTTCTCTTTGGGGGTGCCTGAGTGGCACAATCGGTTAAGCATATGACTCTTGGTTTTTGCATGGGTCATGATCTTAGGGTCACAAGATCAAGTCCCACATGGGGCTCCATGCCCAGCATGAAGTCTGCCTGGGATTTTCCCTTCCTTTCCCTCTGCCCCTCCTGCTCGTGCTCTCTCTTTCTAAAATAAATAAATCTTTAATTAAAAAAATAAAAATTATTCTCTTTTTTTCTACTTCATAAATCAGATATTTGATTGCATGCTATCCTTTTCTTGTATATTCAATATTCACAATGGCCAGTGATACCTCGAAGAGCTCATTTAAATATTTGGGATCTTAAAAGATAAGAGGGGAAAAAAGCATTGTTAGAGCAGATATTATAAAGAAAGAGAATCAGGGTCCAGAGAGAGAAGGTGAGGAACAAAATAAATACATAGCATATATTGAGCCACTGTGGTAGAACGAGAGACAACTCTGTATCCTGAATGAATGTATAATTTCCCCCAAAACAGACATACTTTTTAGGGACTTTCTTCACACCTTAATGGTGATAGTGTTACACATATCTCTACAAGAGAGAAATCCATCAAGGTAGAGGGACATATACAACCACTTTACATAATCTAAAAGTACAACTAGTATTTTTTTAGAGTGTTCCTGTGTCATAAGCAGTGTCAGCATCACTGCCCAGCTGTCCAGCTCATGACAGCCCAGCTCATGACAGTCATCCATGTCAAATAGGCTTTGAGTTGGGCACAGTTAAGTCTTCATCCACAGAATGCTTCCCCTTGCTGCCACAGTGAGGCTGGTCTCATGTCATTTTAATTTGCAAGGATTGATTTTTCCCCAATATGAAAGTGTTATATATACAGACCCAAAATTTGAGAACTCCAAAAATGCATAGAAGAAAAATAACTCAGGTATAAAGACACCACCCAGACATTGTTCTATTTTGTTACATGCTTTTCTAGTACTGTTATATGTGTCTGGATATATGTGAAGATTTTTATTTATAGTGTATGTATGCATATATACGTGTGTATATATGTAGGTGTATATACGGTCAAATATACAATATGTTCTGTCATATGTACACATTAATATGTATATATAATGCATAAATGTCATCTACATACACATATTTTTATACAATATTATCATATTGTACAAACTCTGTTGCAGCTAATCTGATTTATTTTTACTCAGGGTACATTTCCTATGTCTCTAAATATTCCTCAACAACATAAATTTAATGATTGTTTAGTATTCCACTATATATGTATATATATTTGACTACTTTTGATTACTTCAAAATATTATGAATGTTTGATTTTTTAAAAAGTCCTATTAGCACATATAGAATAAAAGAAGTCCATTTTCATTGCACCATCAACAAAGGGGTTGTTGAGCTTATAGTGATCACTTTGTACTAGTCATTATGCCAGAAACTTTTTGTATATCATTTAATCCTCAAACATATATGTAGAACAGATAGTGTTATTCCCATTTTGTAGCCATGAAAACTGATGGTATATTACAATCAAAAAAATATAAATACACACATACTCATATACAAACACGCCCATACATTACACACACCCATTTGCATATGCTGAATGGAAAGTTCTCCTAAATTTTGTCTTTTTGATTTTAAGAGTTAATAAACAAGCTCAGGAAAGAGTTTTCAGTCTGTTGTAGTAACTGTAGTTTTGTAATTCTGTAGGAGGTATAGAACCATGGACTCTCAGAACTACCTAGGTAGGATACTAAATTTTTTCTGACTTAGCTCTATTGTTTTATAGATAAGAAACTTGGACTCAGATATTCACGTTTATATCAGTTTCAGCACCTGACTCTGAATTCAGGCTGTGTTATAACATCATTTGTTCCTTGATTCATTCATTCAGTGATTACCTATTTAGCACCTACTGTGGGCTAAACTGAGAAAGGCCCAGACACATTAGTAGACCAAATTTTCAAGAGCTTCTTATCCCTGAGACCAAGGTAGACTCTTTAATGCACCAAGTCTGTATCAGTATATCATCTCTGTAGGAAGGTCATTTGGTTACGTTCTTTCAACTTCCCTTTCCCTTATTCCATGATATCCCCCTTCCCTTATCCCACCTCCTCATAGTTGACTAACTCCATGTGTTACTGTACCTGTACAATAGACATTGATAGATTTCCTCCATTTTCAGTGTGTGATTCTAGGCTGGAGATAGTATTACTTCCTCCTTTCCGTGTGCTAGATACTGGATATTCACTGTGGTCCAGGAAGAGTTTCTGTTCATATTAATCAATTCCTCCAAATCCTGAGCATGACTCAGTAGCATCAGGCAAATCAGATTGTGGTAATTGCTGAAACAGAGATTATATTGCCTATGTAACAAGCTACCCCCAAATTTAGTGACTTATACCTACAAACATTTATTATGTCATGGTTTCAGTGAAGCAGGAATCCAAACATGGCTTAGCTGGCTCCTCTTACTCAGGGGCTCTCACAAACCTGGTATCAAGGTATTATCTTGGGGCTGTAATCATATCAAAGCTTAATTGGGAAGGAACCACTTCCAAGATCACTCACCTATTTGTGACTTTTGACTCTAGAATCAAGGGACTCAGGTCCTCTTGGGCTGATGGTTGAAGACGTCAGTTCCTTCCCATGTTGCTTTCTCCATAGGACTACTCATAATATAGTAGTTTGCTCTCCCAGAGTTAGAGGTCTGACAGAGTGAGTTGACTAGCAAGATGTAAATCACGAAATTTTTGTAACCTAATTTCAAGTGATATTCCACCACTTCTACTCTATGTTATTCATTTGCAGCAAGTCATTAGGCTCAGCAGACTTTCAAGGGAAGGGGATTACACAAGAGTAAAAATACCAAGAAATGGGGATCACTGGGATCCATCTAAGAATTTGCCTTGCGCAGAAATAAACCAAAGAGAAGACTAGTGAATGCTGAATGTCTTCATTATCCCCCCAGCTGAATTCTACCAAACATTCATTCATTCATTCATTTTAATTAATTAATTAATTTTTATTTCAAGTTACTTAAATTCTAGTTAGTTAACATATATGGTAAAATTGGTTTCAGGTGTAGAATTTAGTGATTTATCAGTTACGTATAACACGCAGTGCTCATCACAAGTGCCTTTCTTAATACTCATCACACATTTAGCCCATCTCTCACCCACCTCCCTCCATCAACCCTCAGTTTATTCTCTATAGTTGAGTCTCTTGTACTTTGCTTCTCTCTTTTTCCTTCCTCTATGTTTATCTTTTTATTTCTTAAATTCCATACGTGAGTGAAATCATATGGCATTTGTCTTTCTCTGATTATTTTGTTTAGCTACATCCATGTCATTCCAAATAGCAAGATTTCATTCTTTTTGATGGCTGAGTAATATTCCAGTGTGTGTGTGTGTGTGTGTGTGTGTGTGTGTGTGTGTGTGCCTGCCACTTCTTTATCCATTCATCAGTCAATGGACATCTGGGATCTTTCCATAATTTGGCTGTTACTGATAATGCTATGAACATTGGGGTGCATGTACCCCATCAAAACAGTATTTTGGTATACTTTGGGTGAATACCTAGTAGTGCAGTTGCTGGGTCATAGGGTAGTTCTATTTTTAACTTTTGAGGAACTCCATACTGTTTTCCAGAGTGGCCGCACCAGTTTGCATTCCCACCAACAGCGTAAGAGGGGTCCCCTTTCTCTGCAGCCTCACCAACACCTGTTGTTTCCTGAGTTGTTAATTTTAGCCATTCTGACTTGTATGAAGTGCTCTTCATTAAAAAATAAATTGTATTTGAACTGGACTTTGAAGAATATACCTTAAAGTGAAGGGGGTTTTCACAAGAAAATAAACAGGAGAGAAAGTGTACCAGCTTGAATAAAGGCATAGAAGAATCAAAGTTCTGGGACTTATTCATTCAAGTGACATTACAGAGAGACTACCACATGCCAGAGTAATAATAGTCTGGTAGGGCTAGAGTATATGACAAATCATATGTCTTATCTGACTCTCAGCAGAAAGACCATTAACCCAGTGTTCTTACTGCTGCTAAATGATGCTACATCATTTTTCTAGATGTGTAACTGTATGTCAAACTTCATTACAGAATCCTGGGAATGGAGAGCCTTATAAAAAGTCATGTAGCTTATCTCGGTTTATGGAAAAAGAATAGACTTCGATATCTGAAACACCTGAATCCCATTTGGGCCACTTATCAGCCCTTTGCCCACGTCATTTAACTTTACTAAATCCAAGTGTCCATAGCTATAAAATGGAGCAATTATAATTATATCAAACCACTGTCGGAAGGATTAAAGGAGATTACATTTGTGAAAACACATAGTTCAATGTCTGGTGTATGATAGATGTTCAATAAGCGTTGACTGGCTTGCCTTGCTTTTTTTCTGTACTTCTTTGCCTCTCCTTTTTCCCATTTAGAAATTCTCTAAGTTATTAAAAAAAAATGATTACCAGGTTTTTAAAAAGCTTGCTTGGAAAGTCAGCCATTTTTACAACATTCCAAAGCTTTGAAATCTTTCCTATCCTGGAAGCAAAGATTTCAGGACTTTAAAATTAGGACAGACTTAACCCCACTTTAATTCTATTATACTTAGTTAATATATTGCACCTAATACACACTCATTGATGCTTCTTTAATTGAGTTATTTTTCACCTTGTAGCCAAAAGTAATGTAAATCCTTTGAAAGGTAAAACTAGCACCACTAATTGTACAAAATCTAGAGAACTATAATAAGTACTAAGCAAACAGATGGTTAGTTTAAATGACTTAAGAATCTGTGTGTTTTTATCTTAAGAAAGACATTTAATACCTGGGCTAATTATAGATACGGCACTGCCTGACACATTGTAATTTATGCTTCTATTCTGATTTCTTCTTTATTTAAAGAAATTAGGTTCCTTTGCATGAGGTGTTCCATGCATTTGAGACTGTTCTACAAACTAAGGCTAAGCTTAATACCAATATTTAAAAATGCTTCCAGCAATAATGCTAACTTTAACCTGCACCTTGCTCAGGGGAAAAAAAAAATGATATCGCTGCTTGAGCTCATTAGCAATGTAAGAGAGAAAACAAGATATACCAAGAGGTAGATCCATATTTTCCTTGGCTAATCCCAGTACTGCATAAAGAACACACCTTCTCACCCAACATATTTGAGTATATGACTTGAAAGTTAAATTAAGGAATCTTTTGTAATCCTACATCAATCCAACTTCTGGTAAGTGTCTGTAATTTGTTACAGATTGCAATTCTTTCTGCCATTATCCAAATATAGAAATTACATGACATCACCTACCTAAGCATCACAGATTTGACTTGCTTTCTGTCTTAATCTGATAAATATAATAGAAACTTAGTAGTCAAGTTATGGACATTAAACAGTTTTGATTCTTTGTGAACAACCCTAAAATTCTTTGTAGTTTTGCTGAAGAGCTAATATGCATTATGTGTTTTGTAAGGGTGAAGAAGAATTAAATAATGAGCAAATCCATTTGAATATTTAGCATGCAGACCTCAAATGTGGCTTTGTTCTACTTAATATCACTTTCCAAGTTTTTCCAGTTGAGTGGTCAAAAAAATATTTGAGGAAAAAATGTGACATAATTGGAAGTTGAAAGGCAGTTAATTTAAGAAGAGATGTATACACAGAAGAGACACATAATTTCAATGGAAATATGTATCTTAGAATAAACCAATAATCTTCATAACATTTCCTATGATATGAATTTGAGAATATTTGAAGTGTCACTGGGTATATTTAAAATATTAAATGTTACCTGAATAACTGGACAATCCATAGATTCCCTGTTTATAAAGATTGTCTTCTTTTTCTTTTATGGTCAATAAGTTTAACTAAAAGGCAAGTGATTTCCATACAAACCAGATTTTTATACATCTTGAGAAATCTTTTGTTCCTTAAGGGGGGTATATGTGTTTGAGAAATCTACGAAAGTGTTGCTAAGATAGAGTCAGATTACTGATAAAAGGAAATATATCAGAAGGAAATACTTCTGAAGGAAAATGGGGGGGAGCAGAAAGAGGCAGGAGAGCCTTCAGATCACAGAGTAGATCTGACGTCTATGAAAGAAGTGAGTAGAGGAAGGAGGTTAGGGTAGGAAGATTCACAACTGCAGTGGCAGTGTGAGATCCTTGCAATCAGGCTATTGAGTAGCTCCAGAAGAAAGACTTCCCATCAACAAGAACCATGTTGGGCAGGAATGACCCAGCTATAGTACCCTCTCCAAACTTAGTCACTGAACGAGAGCACCCTTGGAAGAGTATGACTTTTACATGAAATCTGTAAAATTGTGGCCCTCGAAGTTGTCAACTAATTGCTGATGACTCAGAGCAGGTTTTTCACAAAGAGAGATGGGTTGCACACTCCCAAGGCATCCACAGTCTGTCCCCTGTGTAACACAGACCCACTGTTCCACTTATGGAAGCAACCCCATGGTTGCCATGGGCTTTTCCTCCTGAGAAGAAATTGTGAAGAGGGGGTAAAAAAAAGTGGAATAAACTACATTTCAGTAGTCTCAGGGAAGCAGCTGATGTCGCTTCCCTCCCACAGTATCTAGTTCCAACCCTCTTCACCCTTACCTATCACCTCAGCAGGTCTTAATGACTTCTTTGAGTGTGCAGCCTAAATTCTTATCCCTGAGTGGTCTAATCTCCTAGAAATTATACTTACCTCAGTCTGTATTTGTTGCATGTGTCTGTTCATAGTTAAAGTTGGACAGAGAATAACCAGAGGCAGCCTGTGGGTAACTTTGTTCCCACACATATTCCTCCACCCTGCATTGTATATCAATCTTACTTCCTCTTGCCAACCAGGGCCAATTACCCCTGCCAAAATGGTGACTTGCCTTCTTGTCCATACAAGTCCAAGTGCCTTGGTGGTAGCTTAATGGGACCTTGCTTTGGCCCATGGAAAGAATATTCCCCCTTTAAGGACCGTAACTTCTAACCCAGAAGAGCCTAAAATTGAGAGGATGGGACGTACAAAGCACAAAGAACCCCAGTATCTCACTGAGAGTGATAATAAATAGGGTCACAGAATCATTCGGTTGTGATTTCCCAGGTCAAAGTATATGATTTGGATTTATATACGTGGCCATTGACGCAACCCCCATCACTCCCACTGCTATTAAAAGCGTAGCTCTGTGTCCACCTCTGGTACCATGAGCCCTGATCTGCAGAGGAGGGCCACCACTGAACTTCTTAGCAATTTTGGTGTCCCTCTCACCAGGGCATTCACAGTGGCCTAGCAGAATTATGTCCCTCTGCACCTTCCGGTAGAAGAAGAGAATCTTCTGGTGGGGGGCCTTTTCTGTCTCATGAGGCAGTTAAGGCACTCATATTTCACTCGGCACTGGGCATTTTCCTCCAAGCTTCTAAGGGCCACCCTATCAGTGAATATGCCCATTATGCAGGGTCTTTGCCGGAGCATTCAATCCTATGTCTGAAAGAAGCACTCTCAAGTCAACAAATATAATCATATGTTCTGCCCCTCTTGATCAATCACCCTGAAAGTCTAAACATAAGGGTTCTCCTCTGCTCTTGCTTGTATATACTAGCTAATTCCTGCAGTTTCTTTGGAGTGCAGTGTCTCTCTCTCTCTTCTTCTTCTTTTTTTTTTTTTTTTTTTTTTTAGTTATCATACCCAGTGCATCCCTAGCGAATTTACACTGAAATGTAGCCCTAGTGATTGGGCCGACAGATCAGAGATGAAGCAGCAGAAGTTCCAGAAAGCAGCACCTATTGCCTTGAGCAGGCAGAGAGCTCTGCAGTATCTTCCTGCACAGGGGAAGCAATTGGAGGAGTCCTAATTGAGAGGAGTGGGCTGTGTCTTCAAGCTCAGATGGTTCAAGGGACTCTGCAAAGCCAAATGCCTCAAGAGTTTCCTCCCTTGATGTCCAGGTTCCATGTTTCAGAGTTCAGGGCTTTTCCAATCAGTCTGGGGACCTTTGCATAGCAGATCTGCCAGGTCTGAGCATTTATTGTCTCAGGAGCTCTGTGCCTCCAACTATTAATTCTTGTATTCGCTATAAGCTATTTGTATTTGCTCTTCCACTGGAGAAAATAAGGACCTCTGTATAACTATGTGCTATCAAAGAGTTTCTCTTGCTCTCCCATTTAGCCTTTTGCTGTTTCTTAACCACCCTCAACTTCTCATTATCCCTCTGCCTGATGTCAGTATAATTTAGTAATAATCAACCCCCTCTACTGTTCCTATAGGCATTGTTACTCCCACACTTTTCCAGTGCCTGAATCATCTCACTGGCAAGGGCATCTCCTCTACCGGGCTGTTTCCAGGGTTACCGCAAATGCCATTTTGAGCAATGGGCTCATGGCTTTAGGCCAGAGACCCTTCTTGCCCCATCTTCCATACTGTATGAGGCCCTGCTTGCCAGCTGGATAGGGAGTGAGAGAGTCTCAAAACCTCATCATACTACCTGCTTTCTCACACCATTCTCCATGCAAGCAGCGTCAGTTTGAGTTTTCTAAGAAGTTCAGACCAAAGTGAAATTTGATATTTATTGGCAGAAATGTCTTGTGAATGATAAAAGGGAGAGGGGACAGGAGTAGGTAGAGAACCTTCTGAAGCAGCACAACTCCTGGATATACAAAGTGAGTCTGGCAAGGTAAGGAATGATGATCGAGTAGAACAAGTCTCAAATGGAATGCCGCACTAAGAAGGTCTCAGCCAGGCTGATGGGGAGGCTTGGAGCAAAGATGGCCCATTGGAGGAGGAGCAGCTTGGGCCAGAATGGTTCACCTCTTTACCCCTACTTGGCTCAATCATGGGTGTGGAGCAGTCCTGGGAGAACAAGGTCAGTTTTGTCTAGAGGTCTGAGTGGTACTCTTTTAGGTAGTGTGATAAAATGGAAAGAAGCACCAGCTGTAGTCCAGAGTAAGATAAATATGATTCTCTCCCCCAGCTCACTTTCACCAGATCGGTGACCAGCACAAGTTACTTGATATTTAGGCAGCATTACTAATTTATGGTTTGTAATGATTTAATATGAACTATGTAAAATTACACAGCAGGATGACTGGCATATAGGAGGCTTCAAAAAAAGGTCATTTACTACATCACCCTTGCATCAAATTCTTGTCTCCAGTCTATTTTAATTCATTTTACATTTTAAACTGAGGGTAATATTAGTGTCCTTCAGAAACACAAATATGAAAAAAATAGATGGTTGCATTTTATTTTGCCAACATTTAGGAAATCTAGTCATTTCAAGTTGATAATTAAATAAACCTACTAATTAGAGTTTTTAACATTTATGATAAAACATATACACTTTCCCTTGGAGACTTAGCTGTTAAGGTTTGTTTCATGTTCTTACCTTTCTAGGTGAAAATTTGTACTGTTTGGAAATCACTATATTTCTAATACTGGCAAAATACATATAAATCAACTTTGTGCTGTCTCTGGATCGCTTATGTGTGTGATATTTCCTCTCAGTTTATTGTATATTTTCAGTATGATATGTAATAGCTATGTCTGTTGTAAATCTGTCTGCTTTCTCAGGCCTATAAAGAATTGCTTCATGTACTCTATTATGGAGTAACAGATTGCAACTATTTGTTAATTTCAGCTCCATTACAGATTATATGAAGAAAATCCCAACTAATGACCACTAAATGACTAATACTCAGTTTTGATCACTACTTTATTAAATCATTTGTGTTGGATGCTTTTGTAACCAGCATAATGGTACATTTACACTTGATCTTAGCCAAAAGGCCAAGAAGCGATCTTAATGGTATGTTTATCTGCCCTCCTTCTTTAGGGGTCTATCCATATATTTAAAAAACAATAGGGACACCTGGATGGCTCAGTTGGTTAAGCGTCTGCCTTTGGCTCAGGTCATGATCTAGGGTCCTGGGATCGAGTTCTGCATTGGACTCCTTGCTCAAGAGGGAGACTGCTTCTCCCTCTGCATGCTCCTCCTCCTGCTTATATATGGTTACTCTCTCTCTCTCTCTCTGACAAATAAATAAAATCTTAAAAAAAAAAGAGATGACAAAACATTAACTCTCAGAACAAAGAATGAAAATAATCTATCAGTGAGAAAATAGATACTAGATAATTAGAGGATATTGATAGAAGAAGCCTTAGAGATCATATAGTCCAATCCCTTTGTTACACATACACACACACAGGTTAAGTAATTTATCACAGGTGACTCAGGCAAGTGGTATAGGGCTTCGACCCAAAGTCAGATCTTCCACCCCTGGACCGTAGGCTTTCCCCTATATGCATCTGGTATGTGTTTAGCCTTGTGCTAAGTCATCTGGGAAATACAGAAGAAAAACAGACTCTTTTCTTCACTTTTCCAAGTTTAATTGATATCAGTTTTTGTGATTATAGTTCTTAATGGATACAAAAATCATCTAAATGTGTTACACTGAGGAAAGAAAAGGAAAAAAAAGGAGTGGTTATTTATTGATCTTTTATTCCCTGAAAATATTTTAGTGTACTTAATTTCATGTTATCCATAAAATAACTGGAAGTAGTATGTTTCATTACCCACTTTAGTAGGTAAGGTGATTGAGGCTCAAAGGATTAAATGGTCTATATAAGAGTATATAGTCATAAATACAGATTATCTGTGACTTTAAAACCCTCATTCCACCACTGCTGAAAGAGAACATCCAATTGATAGACATTGATTCAGACTAGAACAATTATCTTTGAACTTTTCGAAATAAATGATGTCATATATATAACATACTTAATAATGGTGAATCTAGAGCTCAGACACAAGTCTTATGACTCTAAAGCTCCTTCCTTTTTCTTGAAATAATCCCTCTTCCTATTTTCCCCTTTCATGTAAGTTTCTATTACTAAGTTTTCCTACTGCGTTTCTACTCCAAATATCATCAATTAAATGCAATGGGAAAAGTATAAAGAAAAAGTCAAGTTTTTATTATGGACACACCCACACCAAACATGTCACTGTCCATATTAATGGGTCATTCTAATTGACTCTTGGCAGGATGCTGCTCTAGGAAACCAATGAGTATTTCATTGATTTGGGGACTCTTCCCTTGGTTATGGTGAGTGTGAGCGTAACAGTGTCTGACGCTGTATATGTGTAAATCTTGTTATAGGACTTGATATATGCTCTGTGTTTCTATTTCTCCATATTATCATTTGGTATGAAATTGCTCTGATGATAGGTAAATGGTGATAGACACCTAGAAGATGAGAATATTCTCAGAACTAGTCACCTAGAATATCTCCAAAACATAGCTCTTCAGACAGGCTGTGGAATATGGAAGGAAGACCATAAAATAGTCTCAATTAGGGATCTGATTTGTTTTACAAAATAGTCTCAATTGCGGATCTGATTCATTTTTTGCTTTTGCTTTAGACAGTGTGAAGATGTCTAAGAGAAAATTCCTCCTTTGAGACAGCCATAAACTCTAAAGTAAATAATCCAGATATAAACACAAGATATTTTCATGATTTGCATATATTTCTTTATTTTTGCCCCTTACTCAATCCATTTTAAAATCCAAGTTCATCTGAGCTAAAAGGAAACAAAGATCTACCTTAAAGAACACCATTGTCAAGATGAAATCATGAAGGGGGGACAGTACCCATTTGGGGGGAGGAGTAGTACAGCGGTGATGGGATTGATCACAGTAAGAAAATTGAGGAGGAGGGAGATGTCTAAAGAGATAGCAGAAGTTTGTGTTAATGAGCTGATGCTTTCCCACCTTGAAATATTTTCCTTCTAGGAGGAAAAAAAGACCTTGAAAGTTCTTGGTTTGGATCTTTTAAGGGTAGCATGTGGTTAGCACTGATATAGCCATAAAATAAGACAAAGTCTAAATGGAACAGACATACTTTTCACAATTACTCTGCATATTGGAAACTCTCTCTCCTGCTATGATTGGACAGAGTACACAGAATCAGTCCAATTATCTAGTCTCCAAAACAGTAAATTAAAAGCTTGGATGTTTTAAGAATGTTATTGTCTCAAATGTGAGTTTTTATTCAGTCAGTGCATTTGTTTTAATTCTGATTTCTAATAAGTTGTGCGCTTTTCATTCCACACTCCATTCTCCTTGAATCTTTAAACTTGTATTTCTGAACAACAATTGCAGCGCTAAACAATTACAGTAGTTGGTGTTCAAAGACAAATCTTTTCATAAGTAACTCAAGTATACAAAGTGAATTATTTTTACAGTGGGGTAAGATTAATCTTGGTGGTATTGTCCTTGAATATTCTGTGGGCTTAATTATTATTAATCTGGATAAATTTTAACTTTAAAAATGTTAATTTAATTCACCAGGTCTCCTGGCTCATTAATCTTTTCAATAATGCCACTTAGGATAAAATGGCTCATCAAACAATAGTGATTCAATCATAAATATGTGGAAGTGGAAGAACAGCGACATTGAAGGCACAGAGGATTCAAAACATTTTTCACTTCTCAGCATTCTTCATCTTTAATAACATCAGTCTTTGTTGGAGATTTTCCCACTTCATTAAAATATAATTATCCAGTAATGTGACTTTTTTCTTTTTTTCATACACATGTACATATGTGTACGTACACATGCATATGTGCACACACGTGTCCTCCCACACACACACTCACCCTTCTTCACGGATTATAAAAATGTCAGATTTACTTTCCCCATTTTGAGAATGGGCATTATACCCGCCCTGCAGACTTCAAAAAGTGCTTAAGATAGAGGATATTTGAAGTGATAAAGTATGATAATGTAAGTTGGTATAATTATTGCTGTTGTTAGGAACTGTCTCGTTTCCCAATCCTAAATGTACATTTTCCAGTTCAGTGACACTTTTTGCCTATAATAATCCCATGTGCTGGATAGAATATTTGTGTGCTTTATACACAGTATGCAAAATCTGCACTATGAACCTCCAAGGTTGTTACTCCTTGTAGTTTGCACATGAGGAAGTCAGAGACACCAAATGATCTGCTCACAATCTAATAAGTGGTGGGGCCACGGTTCGTAATCAGGTCTGCTTCTAAATTCCATATCCTTTTCATCCTTCTTTGGCTTGAACTTCAGTGTAACTCTTAATGCTTGTAATCGGTTCCTATGTAAAAAATGACATAAGAATAAATCACAACGTGTGTCATGGAGTTGGAACTAAAAATACCATTTTCTTTCAGTCTTCATATGAGCTAATGACATGACATAAGTCATATCAGTTAACTCTCAGATTTTCACTTGGTCCCTTTTTCGGTTTTGGTTTTGACTTTTTTTTTTAAGATTTTATTTATTTATTTGACAGAGAGAAAGAAGGAGAGAGAGAGCACAAACAGGGGGAGTGGCAGGCAGAGGGAGAGGGAGAAGCAGACCCTCCGCCTAGCAGGGAGCTCAACTCGGGGCTCCATCCCAGGACCCTGGGATCATGACCCAAGCCGAAGGCTGCCACATAACTGACTGAGCCACCAAGGCGCCCCTGGTTTTGATTTTTGTTTTATTTTGCTTCATTGTATGGATGGGAAAACTGAAACTCGGAAATTAACAGCTTGTGATTCCTCAAATTATCCACACAGCTAATATGATGTGACAAGAAAGACCTTCTAACCCTGATCCATTTGACTCTGAGGCTCTTTTAATCATTTTATTTATATACATGTTACACGAAAGTGAAGCATGCCTTGTAATTGTCCTGACGATTTTGATATTTTACCTATTATAATTAACCACTGACTTGAACAATAGAGGTGGATATCATCTTCTCTGTGTGAATTATTTTATCTAGAATTTTCCTTGGCTCTGGTCACACTGCCACCTCCTTATGGCAGAATGTTACAGCCCCAAGAAGAGCCAAAACTGCTTAATAGTTCGCCCACAAAGCCTAGCTACACGGAGAGCCGGTGATTTGCATTGGGCAGCCAACACAGAAACACGAGGCTCAGTTGGACTGTAGAGTCCAATGAGACCTGCACAAAACCTACTTTCACCTGTGATCTATGTCATTTGGGACAAACAACTGATAAACTTTCTGAGGCTATGGATCAGACTTTTTAGACCAGTGAATGATAATGTCTCAGAATTTATTCCTATACCTAACTCTTTCTCTTTCTGTATCATCTGTCTAAATTTTTAGGCTCGCTAAGGGAAATATCTCTGGCTTCAGATTTATCATAACAAACAGAAGTTGGGAGGGAAGCTAGAGCCATCTGTTTTCTATAAATTAAATGTTTTGATTAAAGACCCCTATAGGATATAAGTAACATACTTATGTGAAAGAACGTTATTTCTTGCTTTGATTAAAATATGGCAGTCTTGGAACTTGCTTCTTTTAACTGCTACTTGCTTTATTGTTTTCTTTAGAAGTATTAGAGTTAGATGGTAAGCCAGATACAGAGACTTAATAGCGAAAAGAGGCCTAAAGAGTGAGAAAAAGGATTTTAATGATTTTATTTTTTTAATTGGATCAAAGTGAAGGTTTTACCCTTTTTGGTTCTTATACGGTTAAGAAAAAGAAAGAGAGAACATTTTAAATAAGTGCATCTCAAGATTCAGGTTTTTAAAATTTGATTCCTGATTATTGTATTGTTTTCCTGAGGTTTTACACTTAATTGCCAGAATTCAATGAAATAATACCTCTTTCTTCCTTCGGTTTTTCAATAGAAGAAAACAATGCCCCAATTCTTCTTGAAAGTTTGTAAGGAAATCTGCTGAAAAGCTCTGTGATTCTTCCTCAGCAAGGTCTGCATCTGAATGTTAGTGAGAAAGATTCATAAAGCATGCATTCCATCCAAATTGGAGGGATATATATTCTTCCTGATGCTGGTATTTGGGTCCAAAATAAGAATTGCAATAATAATCATACATGAATTAGGATATGGAATCCCTAAATATACCAGTAAGAATACTTCGGAGAGTGGTTTTACCCCAAACATGCATCTTGCTAGCCCCACTGACATAGAAGAGTAAGAAGCGTAAAGCAACAATACAAAACTAACGTTCATTCACTGACAAGCCAGCAATTTATCTCTGTCCTCACAGAACATAGCTACCTTCCTGGATTTGAATGTAGATAATTAACCCAAATTGGATGAACAAAGGTGGGATAAGTTCTTTTGCAGCTTTTTGTTTGTTTGTTTGGTTTCCTTTTTATTGACTCTTTGGGTGGTTATACCATATGCTGATCTCCTGATCCTCTAGAATTGTATAATCCCTACTCCCAAAACAGCCTTGGGGATAGCTTCAGTTCTTTACATTTTCTATTCTCCTTCCCTCCCTTATTTTAACTAGATACTCTTTGTCCCTTTTCCTCCCCACTGTTTTGCCTCATTTCCAGGGTGACCCTTCCATTTCCCTTGGGGACCTCTAGTCTTACTTTTACGCTATTGTGATATTACATTAAAAGCTGGTGTATGATTGCGAAGGGAAAGATAGAAAGTTATATGCCAGTTTAGAAAATCTGTATGAGACTAAAATAAAAGTTAAAAAAATTTCTCCTAATTCCTCTTCCCATAGTTAACCTTTTCTGAAACCTTTTTTCCCCTTCCTATGGTTTTTGTTTGTTTGTTTGTTTTTTGTTGTTGTTGTTAACATATAATGTATTATTTGTTTCAGGGGTACAGGTCTGTGATTCATCAGTCTTACACAATTCAGAGCGCTCACCAGAGCACATACCCTCCGCAGTGTCCATCACCCAGCCACCCTATCCCTCTCACCCCCCTCCCCTCCAGCAACCCTCAGTTTGTTTCTTGAGATTAAGAGTCTCTTATGGTTTGTCTCCCTCTCTGGTTTCATCTTGTTTCATTTTTCCCTCCCTTCTCCTATGATCCTCTGTCTTGTTTCTCAAATTCCTCGTATCAGTGAGCTCATATGATAATTGTCTTTCTCTGATTGACTTATTTTGCTTATCATAATGCCCTCTAGT
>CM052884.1:78859274-78915193 GCA_028534135.1 Potos flavus | reverse complement strand
TCTCACCCAACCCCCACCCACACCCCTACAAAACCCTCAGTCTGTTGCTCAAAGTCCATAGTCTCTCATAGTTCATCACCCCTCTGATTTCCTCCAATTCACCCCTCCCTTCCCTCTCCCAATGTCCTCCATGTTTTTCCTTATGCTCCACCCGTAAGTGAGACCATATGATAACTGACTCTCTCCGCTTGACTTATTTATTTCTTTGGTGATTCTTTGGTTATACCAGAAAAAGAACTGTCAAATATCAATAGCCCCAAAAAGCTGGGTGGAGGATTTAGGTTTATAGCAGCTCTGTTTATGGAAGACAGGAAATGATATCAGAGAAAATTGCAGTGTTGGCTTTCCTATCCATAGCATTCTTGGCTTTTATATATTTAACTAGCATTTACTAAGCAGCTCTCACAGGCAAAGCATCAAGGTCAGGCGGTATCACAGATATAGAGATGATTGAGTGAGTCATGGTCTGTCATTTAAGAAATATACAACTTAGTGAAGGAAGTAATTAGATAAGGACAAAGAGGCATTAACCAAGGAAGACAAAGAATATACTATGAAACAGGCTGGGGATACAGCTAGCCAAATTTTTATCCCAACGGAGCCCTGGGCCTATCATGAAGACCGACAGCTCTAACCCAGACAAGAGGCAACACCACTCAAAGATGATATGTGATGATGTGAATTTCTCACATTGGACTTGCTTATCCTTCCCAACCTGAAATCACCCAGAAAAGATGGATTTGACCACCCTTTATAAAAGGGCCCACATATTTAAAACAAACAGACAAAATATCAACTCACCAGTTAACCTTAGGTTATGAATGACTGACAATCTGTAAAACTAGTCATTATTGCCGCTTTAACATTTTTTTTGTGTGTCTTATTTCTACTAGAGAGGTGAGGGACCCCTTCAGAAATGTGTTTCTTCATTGAAACCTATAATAATGTTAATTTTTAACTTTTGCCTAAAGGTGCTTTGATGAGGACACTAATAGCAGGGACAATGCTGTAAAATCATAATATGGCTCCTCTGGGTGAGTTAATTTGGGCATAATTACTGTCCAGATGTCAGATTTGACACATGGCCTCTAGTACAGTTACTCTAGCACACACCCTCATTTATAGGAAACCGTGGAATTGTGGAAGAAAAATTCTTTGGGAAGGACATGTTCTAGGGAAGCAACAAGAACAATAACCAAAACCATTTGAAATTATATGAGCCTATTTCTGCTATGAACCTAAAAAAGAAGCTCAAATCTAGAATGCTGGAGAGATAGATAGATGATAGATAGATAGATAGATAGATAGATAGATAGATAGATAGATAGATAATCTCTCCTGCATTCTAGATTCTCTCTCTCTCTAAGAGGAGAGTGAAGGAGAGTGAAGAGAGAAGGAGAGTGAGAGGGGAGAAGGAGAGAGAAGAAGAGAGAGGGAGGGAGAGAGAGTGAGAGAGACAGGAGAGAGGAGAGAGCTTCTTTATTACATATATATTATATGTTATATATTACACATATATACACACAGAGAGATGCATACATACACTAGATACATATTTTTTCCTAAGTAGCGAGGACGGAAATTGCCAAACTGAATTTAGAAGGAATACTCTTTCGTAACCTAAATTTCAGAACTCTGTAGGTGGAAGTGTCAGGGCAGCGGGGAGCACTGGTAGACTTTTATCCCCATTTAGGTCTCCCTCCAATTTATAAAATATTTGGTCAGGGTCTACAATTCTCCTGACAAAGAAGGAGCTTCAGAGAAGCCTTTTGAAAGAGAATGCCCGGCTGATAGGGTTTGGAAAATAAGAAGCCAGAGGTGAGGTTGACAGGTTGTGTAGGGGGAAACAGACAGAACTGACAGTTTATTTTTAAGCATTTCAAACTTTGGCGGATCAATTTTCTGAAAGGGTTTCCTTCTGATTGTTCTTTTGAAAGTAAGAACTGCCAGGGCTACAACAGAAGGCTGACACCCATTCAGTTCAGCACTTAGAAAAAGCTAAGAGGGAAAAGAAAGACTTTCAGTTCTTGTCCTTTCTATTTATTGTGGTGTTCAAAGCAGTGAATAGTGGAGTTGGTGCTGAAAAACATTTTCCATTATGTCTACTGCAAAGTCTCAATGAGTCTCGATGAGTAGGGAGAGTCAGGAAATAAAACTTTTTCCAACTGGGAGAGTTTGAAGATGCATTCTCACTGCAAACCAGCCTGGGATATCTGCTAGGGGCCTAAACCTACATGATGAGAAAAATAAAATTAAACTGTTTAGGTTACTGCTATACCATCATGCCATCACTGCATATTGTATTAGTTTTCAGAATCAAGAATGCATTTGCTTGCTATCTCTTATCTTTCAGAAATAATATTTGGAAGGTAATGCCAGCCACTAGCCGGAATCAATCTACTTTTCCATGAGATTCATTTAGTGTATGATTCGGCCACTTAAAATTATTCTTCTTTAGCATGTGTATTGTATGATAGATTTTTTTTTTTAAGTATGTATCCATGTTCTCCACTAGATTGTATCCCGACAAAAGGGCACTCGGTATCCTGTGTAGAGTGACCGGTGAGGTGCTTGGCAACTAGTTACTCACTTAATACACACTTAATAAATCAGACCTTTGTGATCTTCCCCATCGGTTTGGGGTTTTTTTTGGTACTTCTCTTGTATATTCAAAATTGAGTACCATATGCAGAGGATGATGCTAAAATAGGATGGGGTTTTTACAAGTGAAGAAAGGATGGACTTCCAAACTTAATATATATTAAGCAGAGGCTATGCTAGGCTCTGAGGTTGTAGAGATAAATGACACAGTCCACGCCCTTTAGGATTCTAGTAGATAAAAAGGGCGCAAATATAGATAATGCTCTAAGCATATGGCTAGAGAGCAATCTGGAGTACTAAATATCAAAGAGATAACCCTTCATGTCCAAGCAACAACATAAACCCACCAGTAAGGCGGAGAGGCATGGGAAAGATGACTCATTTTGTTCTGAAAGTCAACATGGAGAGGACAGCGGAAGCATCTGTGGGTCCTGATCAATGACTCACTGATGAACGCTCTGGTTAATTCGTGTCACATTAGCAGTATCTTGTTTCTCAGGATGACCCTGGGAAAAGAATAACTCTATAATAATTCGGTTTGCAAACAGTTTCTGCATCTCTTGGGCAGGGAACTAAGTATTTGTAGAGGGACTAAAAAGCAGATCAGACTAACAAGTACTGGGGCTTAAAGCTACACCCCAAGTGAGGACAGGAGCAGGTCTCATACTTGGTTGCACTTTGGAATCACATGGAGGACATGAACAAAATATGTTCCTGTCTGTATTGCAGGCCAATTAAATCAGTCTCTGGGGATTGAACCCAGGTTTTATAAACTTTCAAGATGATTGCAGTGTATAGCCAAGTCTGAGAACCAGTAGGTTAGTATCATGCTTCTTAAACTCTAATAGGCTACAGATCACCTGGGGGGTAATTTGAGATGCAGATTCCTGAGTCTGGGATGAGGCTTGTGATTCTGCATTTCTAAGAAGCTCCTAGTCATGCCAATGTGGTTGTTGAGGAGGAAAGGACTACAGTCACTCAAGAATTAGAAAACTGCCAATTTGCTAGCTTTCTAATCTCTGCCCACACTGTTGATGGTAAGATGATTGAATGGTCCTCTAGCACTTACATAGTAGATTTTTTTTTCTTTTCTTTCCCAAAGATCTGATATATATAACATGGGATTTGGGGGATTTGGTATTAGGAGCTGAGAGGGTCTAGCCATGGCCTATTAAAAATATTAAAATCTGAGATGCATTTTTTGGGAGAACTCAGTAGATTTGGAGGGCGGACTTCATATAGAAATGGGTGATTTAAATTATTGTGAAATGTTGAGCTTATATGGTCTTTGCTAAAGTATCTAAGTTAGCTTTGTTCTAGAATTTTGCCCAACTCTTACATAGCTAAAACTATCTTCTACAACCCCCATATAATCTGGGATACAGAATTACATAGAGGTAACAATCGTGGTCTCTTGCCTCAGACTGCCAGAATTCAAATCCTGCCTCAACAGCATTCTGAACAAGAATCCCCAGCCTCTCTCATTTTCTTCCCAGTGGAGATAAAAGTAAGACCTATTGCATGCTATTGTTGTGAGGGTTGGATGAGGTGCCAATGACAGGCACTGAGAATGGAGTATGGCTGTCGCCACTCATGAATATACTCCATTACAGTCCCATGGTCATCAGAGAGACAGAACTTAAAGTCCCAGCCTTTCATAAAACAGGCAGCCATGTTGAGAATTAAAAGTTGTGGCCATTCTAGGGGCTCCTGGGTGACTCAGTTGGGTAAGCATCTGCCTTCAGCTCAGGTCATGATTTTGGGATCCTAGGGTGGAGCCCCTTGTTGGGCTCCCTGCTCAGTGAGGAGTCTGCTTCTCCATCTCCCTCTGCCCCTCTCCCCATGCTCTCTCATTCTCTTTCAAATAAATAAATAAAATCTTATAAAAAAAAAGATGTAGCCATTCTCTGTGAGTAAATATCATAGATTTGCACACTTCCATTTATCCCCTCATGGCCAATATTTGCAGTGTGTAAGGTGAGAGGGTTCATTCATGGATTAAGCACATTCTTTCTTTTTTAAAGATTTTATTTATTTCTCAGAGAGAGAGAGAGCACAATCAGGGGGAGGGACTAAGGTAGAGGGAGAAGCAGGCTCACTGCTGAGCAACGAGCTGGATGTGGGATCCCAGGACCCTGGGTTCCTGACCTGAGCCAAATGCAGATGCTTAACTGGCTGAGCTACCCAGGCGCTCCAAGCACATTATTTCTTAAGCACCTGCTACATGGTAGTCACTGTTCCAGATGCTGATGTTAAAGCAGCAAACGAAATAAACCAAAATAATTGCTCCCTTGAAGCTAACATTCTAGAAGAGGTGTCTAACAATGAAAAAAAAATTAAAAAATTAAAAAAAAAAATTAAAAAGTAGAATATGTAGTATGTTGGATAATGATCACTGTTGTGGAAGAAATGAAATTAGAGGAGGGTGATAATAAGTGTCAGGGGAGGGTAGACAAGATTAGCAGTACAAAGTAAGGTGGTCAGAGAAGCCGTGAGGGAGACGATGACATCATGTTCACCTACAGAATGAGAGGAGAGCCTTGTAGAGATTCAAGGAAAGAGTGTTCCGGGAAAAGAGACTAGCACATGCAAAGGTTCTGGGGCAGGGAGGATTGGAAGATGATTAGGTAAGCCAGGAACTAATATGACCACAGTTAAGTGAATGAGGGGCAAGGTAATAGCAGATGGGCATGGGCATCAGAATCACCTAGAGGGCTTGTGAAAATACAGACTGATGAGCCCAGAGTTTCTGATCAGTGAGGTCTGAGGAGGAGCCAGGAAACTGCACTTCTTATTTGTTCTCAGATGCTGCTGGTGGGATGAGGGGTGGGCTGGGAGCATGGCATTGAGCAGCATTACATTTGATTGAGAAATAGTGGCAGGGAGATCATACTGGACCTTATGGGATATTATAAAGGTTTTGTGTTTGACTCTAAGTGAGTAGAGGGTTTTCAGCAGAGTGATGGCTTGATGAAATGCACAGGTTATACCAAATAATCTTTCTGACAAAAGCACAAGGGATCGGGTGCCATGGCTTTCTTGTGATTTACATGATAGGATATTGTTTCAATATATATGAACATTTTTGAGCATTTCAGATCATTTTGTAAGACATATCTCACCTTATCGTGTATCCTCCGTACACTTAATGTTTCAGCTTATTCACACAACTGGCTAAACACCAACTATAACAGTAAATTAGTTCAGTCTGATTTAAAACCAAAGTCAACTTGATGAAAATCTGAACCAGTCATTCAAAAAAAGATCATAAAAAAAATAACATAAAATCTTTTTCAAAGAATTCCATTGGCATCCTACGGACAAGGTCATGGCTTCAGTGCTACCACCTCTTAAATATGACCTTGCAGTAGGGCTTATCATGTCCCTGGGTGATGCAAACAAGTACTGCTATCTTCATCACTTTGTTGAACTTTCCTGCTATCTTTAGCACAATACTATATTCAGAAGGGTAGGTAGGCTTTCCTTAAGAACAGAAAACAATGAATAAATCAAACATTGTCCAATCAAAGTTTTATTTTGCTTGATGTTGTGCTATTTTTAAGAGGTAAGCTCCATAGCACTTTTGTGGGGTCTTTATTTTATGTAACCTTGTTGAAGGTAAGATCTGTAAAATAGCACCAATAGAGGACACCCTTCGTGAATAATATGGTTCCAGCCAGAGAATCAAGGTAGCCACTGTATTTGGTCAATCTCTTTGGCCTATTGCATTCTGCTTTCTCATATTTATTTATTTTTTTCCCTTCAATGTTTCTCTAGGTAAAAGTTGCAGACTAATTTAATTTCATTAAGATTCACTTTTAATTCCTTGCTTATCCACACAGAACCCATTTTCCACATTTGTTCTTTCTTTTTCATTTTTTTTGTTTTTGCATTAAAAAAATCAAATTTTTGGAAATCAGTTCTCCAAAGAAGTTGACTGTAACTCCAGACGTAAATGAATTTAGTCCCATACCACACTGCCACCCACAAACCTAATTTCCTGAACTTTCTAGGATATATATTTTTTCCTGCAACATTTGTCCTTTGATTGCTTTGTAAGAATACCACACACTTTTACTGAAATAACATTTCCCATTCAATATATGCTCAGACACTGAAAGCACAGGGCATTCTGACATCAGAGAAAACAGTATTTGCTCTGGGAGCATACTGTGTCCATTTTGGTTTTACTCCTCCTAAGGCTTGTGTGATGATATTTCACTGTAGCTAAACACTTTCTTTCTTCATAACTCATAAGCACATCCTGTCCAACTTCTTGAATTTCAAATAGTAACTGACACTTTGCTTTAAAACTGAAGATAATGTCAATAGTAGCTAACATTTATTGAGCGCTTACTATGTGCCAGGCACAAGGCTATCTCTGTCTGTCCATTATTACATTTTATTCCCCTAATATTCTAGGAGTTAACTGCTTAGAAAGTTGTATCCAGAAGAAGCCACACAGCTAGAAAGTAGGGAATAGGGATTCCAACTCTCCATTTTAACTTCAGAATTATGCTCCCACTTAAATAAAATCACCTGATATGGGTAATGTTTTAAGTAGATATAATTACAAGCCATCCGATTAATAAACTGGATAAAAACATGACAGAGTGAAATGATAATTTTGGTTATTATAATGACAACAGCACTAATAAAAACAATAATAATTATTGGATGCACCATATAAAGCAGGCAGTATTCTAGGAGTCATCCTCTTCCATTGTCCCAACCATCCTGGGCAGTAGACATTATTGTGCCCATTTGACAGGTGAGAAAACTGACACTCAACTAAGTCACTTCTGTAGTCCACCTATAAAATAAATACTTGAATCGTGATTTTTATCTGATTCACATCTATAACCAACACTCCTAAGTCATTAACACACATGTCTCAAAGGCATATAAATACTTGGTGAATCACCGCGCTTTGCCAGACACTCTCTACGTGGTACAGTACTCACCTGTAAACTCACGGTAAGCTTTGGAAACTTGTGTGACTATCATCCTCAGTTTGCAGTTGAGGAGACAGAGGTTCAGAGAGATGATGTCTTGTGTCTGCGGCCACATGTCTGAACATGAGGAGCCATCTACCCATATGACCTCCCAACAGGAGTCTACTGAAAGTCAAGTTTCTATGGTTATGCTTGGAGTATCTTGTCCTGCATCCCAAGAGTTCACATGTGATTAATGTGGAGATAGATCCGCTGACAATGCCTCTCTGAAGAGAGAGTGCAAACCCCATGCTCATGAGTGAAAGACAGTGATAGCTGTAAACCTGAACCAATCTGCCTCCTGAAGCAGCATCTGGAGGGCAGGACAGAGAGTAGGGAAGTGCTGTTTAGCTCCCAGAAGGTGATAATGAATTAAACCTTTGGGGTCAATTCTGCCAGTCGAAGATCTGCTGAGAAAAAGAACAAAAGGGACATAGTCTTGCCCAGAGAACATCAAGGAACATAATCATATCTCATGGCCTTTTCTGTCAAGAGACCCCTGTGGGGGTGCGGTTAAGCTTCTTTTCTTGATTTCGGCTCAGGTCATGATCTCAGAGTCATGAGACTGAGCACTGGGCATGGAGTTTACTTGGGATTCTCTCTCTCTCTTTCCCTTGCTTCTCCCCACCTCTTCTCTCTCTAAACAAAACAAAACAGAACAAAACCCCCCAAAATAAACAAAAAAACAAACAAAAAACCCATGTGAACTAATTGGAAGCTCCTGGTAGTTTGGGAGTGA
This sequence comes from Potos flavus, assembly GCA_028534135.1. Taxonomy (NCBI): domain Eukaryota; kingdom Metazoa; phylum Chordata; class Mammalia; order Carnivora; family Procyonidae; genus Potos; species Potos flavus. The sequence goes on along the minus strand of CM052884.1, from coordinate 78,906,859 downwards.
AGTTCTCAAGTGACCAAATTCAAGGCATGTAAGTCACTCCCACTAGATAGGTAAGCCAAACTGGAGTTTTCTGACCTAGTGAATATTATTATCCTAAAACAAATAGCTTTTTGTGACTCAATAAGATAGTCCTAGTTTAAGGACAAATGTTGCTATTTTGGTCTCCTGTTTTCAAGTACTTAAAAAATAGCTCCAAGGTGACACCAGTCAACAGTTTAAATTCAGCAGTCCCATGTCTGCACTTCCACTCATCTATCCTTCTTTCTCCTGCCCAATCTTCTATATTCTGTTTCCACCACCATTCTAGCCACACAGCTGGAAAGTGGTCACAGTACAGTTGATTCTTGCCTTTCATGTCATGCTCCCTACATGATACCAGGCTCTCCCTGGATCTCTAAATTATCCTCCTTCTTTTCGCCTAGTATCACATCTCGTTTTCTCTTTCCTCTTGTAATCATCTTGTCATTGATCTTCTTCAATTTCCGAGCAAACAAATGAAAAGATTTTGAAAGCTCTGAGAAATGGTAGGCACCTTGCAGTTATCCAGAGTTTGTCCAACTCCACCCTTCCCTGTTCTTTTACGCATGATCTGTTTCACTCATTTTATGACCTGTCTGGTCCCTGTAGAAGTTACAAATTTTGTAAATCCATTTGACAGATTGTGACAAATAGAGCATATAAATTAAGAGTTTAAGATTAGAGGCAGCAGAGTGTGAATGGTATTTCCAGCTACAATGCATTCTAGCTCTGTGACCTTTGGAAAATTCCATAACCTCTTCAAGCCTGAGCTTCTTTCTCTAGAAAATATGTTCACAGGAATTCTCAGTTAGTGGAGTTGTTGGATATTTAAGTAAGAAAATGCACCTAAGGATTGCCTAGGTGTCTCAGTCAGTTAAGCATCAGACTCTTGATTTCGGCTCAGGTCATGATCTCGGGTTGTGAGATCCAGTCCTGCATGAGGCTCCCCACTGGGCGTGGAGACTGCTTAAGATTCAATATCTCCCTCTCCCCCTGGTGCTCCCCACCCCTGCCCCATGCTCATGAGCTCTCTCTCTCCCTAATTAAAAAAAAAAGAAAGAAAAAGAAAATGCACATAAAAGAGATTAGTACAATGCATAGCCCATATTAGATGCTCTAGAAACATTAATTAATCATTGTCATCCTTATAAACACATAAATCCAATCATGTCGTTCCTGTCTCAAAACTCTTATCAAATCAAATGCTTAGCTACCTTATTCTAGACTGTTCATGATCTAAGCCCTAACTACCTTTATAACTTTTTTTACTCACTACCTTCTTTCCTGTACCATGTCCCCAAGCCAAACTGAAGTGAATTATATATAATGAGTGTCTTTGATCAAAATGATCCAGCTGCTTAAGTGTCCTTTTCTTCTTTCACTGCTTCATCTTATTACTACCTATTCTCCGAGACAGAGTTCACATGCCATCTTGATTTAGTTAGCTTTCTGGTTGCCAATGATAGAAATTAATTCATATTCCCAAAGGCAAAAAGGGAAATTACCGAATTGAAACAGTGAAGTTGGCCTAAGGGAAGAACTGGAACCAAGGTCTAAATAGTTGTTGAGATTTTTTTTTTTTCTACCTCTGCTTCTCTCTTCTTGTCTGCTTCATCTTTTTTTTTTTTTTTTTAATATGCTCTTTCTCTGCAGCTGGGTCTAATGAAAGAATATGCTGCCCACAGTCAACTCCCAGGCTTATAGGAAACATGAAACATGCCCGCTTCATACTGGAGATGAACTCAATGCTCTTTCAGCCACAATTCCAAAATCCCTGTCATCTCCATTTGAATTGGCCCAACTTGGGTTAGTTCAGTGGAGTAGAGAAGGTGAGATGGATAGGATCATCCTACATCACCTTGGCTCAGAAGAACCCACTTAAAGAGAAAGAGCAGGACAGCACATGAAGGACAGGCAGCTGGCTGGTGGGCTGGATATACACACTAAAATTGCCCACTGGTAGGGCGCATGGGTGGCTCAGTCAGTTAAATGTCTGCCCTTCAGCTCAGGTCAAGCTGGGATTGAGCCCTGCAGCTGGCTCCCTGCTCAGCGGGGAGTCTGCATCTCCCTCTCCCTCTGCCGCTCCCCCAGCTCATGCTCTCTTTTGATCTCACTCTCTCTCAAATAAAGAAATAAAAATCTTTAAAAAAAAATTAAAATAAAATTGCCCATTGGCATTTATGAATTACTCACTATGTGCCAGGTACTGTTTTATCTTTTTTAAAGATTTAATCTATTTATTTGGCAGAGAGAGACACAGTGAGAGAGGGAGCACAAGCAGGGAGAGTGGGAGAAGGAGAAGCAGGCTTCCCACTGAGCAGGGAGCCCGATGCGGGGCTCAATCTCAGGATCCTGGGATCATGACCTGAGCCGAAGGCAGACCCTTAACGACTGAACCACGCAGGTGCCCCGGCCAGGTATTCTTTTAAACGCTCTAAGTATCTACCTCATTTATCCACTAGATGTTATTACAAGCTCCATTTTCTGGATAGAAGCACTGAATTATTAAACCTTGAGTAAATTGCATGAGGTCACACTACTAACAAATGGTAGCATCAGGAGTCAAAAAGACCTACCCCTTGACCCCACACATACACCTCAGGCTGTGGCTGCTACATTTGTCCCTGACAATGAAACTTTCTCCAAGCTTCCAGAAGTTAGGAGTCTCTGGTTTCTCTAAATTCCCCTATCCTTCTTACTTTTGGGGGGGGGGGCATTATGCCACTTCTTATCTTATATAAGAGTCATTATTTGTGCATGTATCTTAGTTTACCTTTATTCTAAACATCTTAAGGACAGGAGCCTTATCTCGTTCATCACTGTCTTCCACAGCACCCAGCACAGTTTCTGATGATTTTTGTATCCTTCATAAATAGTTTTTGAATGCATGAACAAATCCGTGAGATTCTACTTGGCATCACTCGTATTTATTCTTAGTTGATAACAATAATAATAGCAATACTCACTGAATGCTCTCTGAGCACAGGGCCGTATACTAAGTACTTTACAAAACAGATCTCAACTCCTCTTAGCCTTATGAGATAACATCCCACTATTAGCATGTATCTAATGTGTAAAATGAGACCATTAAGATACAAAACTACAACCTTCTGATTCTACAACTGTGTTCTTCAGTACTATGACATCCTAGCAACTACTATTTATTCTTTTTTACACATAAGACTATTAGAGGTAAAAATTTGGGACAGTATTTCTGAATGATTAAACGTCCTGATTAATAGGATATTCAATTACATTTTAATGAAATTTCAGAATTCTAGTAAAGCCTGAAAACCTTCACCTTAGAAAATGTTTTTAAGAATAATTCTTGGCCTTTGCTTTTTAATATGCCTAGTCTGAAATGTTCGGCCAAAGTTCCACATTTTTAAACCACTCTTCTATAAACCAGTAGTTTTCAAGATGTCAAAACAGGCACTTTAAGAGTCTTCAGTTTAAATTTTAAAAAAAATTACTGTGTGTTTTGATTAATGATCCTTATTTTAGACAACTAAAGCAGAATTGAAAGCAGACAGCTAAAAGATCATGTTCTGCCATGTCAAGCTGGCACCTTTCTCTTCCCTGAAGTTTTGGAAGATGACCAACATGGGGTTACTAGAAAGTCAAAGTATAAAGAAATTCATGGTCTGATCCATTCTGCAAAATGTGAATGATGTGTTGATTCACGTTCACTCAGTCCAATCCAGTATTATCCAAACCAGTGATTTCCTTTTGTACTGTTACCTGTACAGAAAATATAATTTTACTTACTTACTTATTTTATTTATTTATTTATTTATTCACTGATGACTTATTCAGAAGAATAATTGCACAATCCCAATCCTCCCTTCCTCACCTGAACTTGCAATAGCAGTCAACGCTGCCAGCCTTTCTCCTTTTCTTATTTTGCTCTTCCCTCTGTGACCCATCTGTCTCCTGCTTCTTATTCTACCTGTCTGACTACTCCTTTTCGGTCTTATGTATTGACTCATCTCACACTACCATGCCATTCGCTGGTGAAATTGCTCAAAGCTCAGTCTTAAGCCCTCTACATTTCTCGTGTTATTAATGTTCTCCTTATCAACTTGACCCCTATACATAGACAGATAACTCCTGAGTATATGTTTCTAGCAGTGACTTCTCTTTGTGCTATAGACCTCTATATTGAACTGTCTACTCATCATCCATTTAGATAGTTCAGTGGCAATTCGGATTTAATTTTTTCCAAGGGCTAACTCATAATTTTCCTTTCCTGGAAACTTGGGACTCAGAATTTGAATGCAAAGAGTATGGTACTACCATCCATCCATTTGTGCAAGCATAAAACTGGGGATTATGGCAACTCCCCACTTTGCCTCCCCTAATGCTGCATCCATCAGCAAATCCTTAATTTAACCCACCAAGCATCCCTGATCCGTCCATAGTTTTTCATTTCTCATATTACTGCCATCTTTTTTTTTTTTTAAGATTTTATTTATTTATTTGAGAGAGAGAAAGAGCACAAGCAGGGGGAGGGGAGAGGGAGAGGGAGAAGCAGGCTCCCTGCTGAGCAGGGAACCGGACTGGGTCTCAATCCCAGGACCCTGGGACCATGACCTGAGCCAAAAGCAGATGTTTAACTGACTGAGCCACCCAGGTACCCCCTATTACTGTCATCTGATCGTAACAACTTCTTGATTAAAACCCTTCAATTATTTCCTCTATTTCTTAGAATAAAACATAAAGTTACCATAGTTGTTAAGACTATGCTTTGTCTTCCTTTGCTTTCAATTTCAATTTATATCTCTCTTTAATTTTTTAAGTAAACATTTTACTAAATTATAGCATGTTACAGAAAAGTGCGCAAATCTTAGGTGTAAAGCTTGATGAATTTTCAAGCTGTACCCACGGAACCAGGCCCCTGAATCAATAAGCAAAACATTCCCTGTACTCAGAAGTGTTCTGTCTGCCCCCTTTGGTCACTGTCCTGGAAAGGCGGCCATTATCTTGATCTCTACTGCCACACATTACTTTATATAAATGGAAATGTATGGTGTGTAGTTTATAAATCTGGCTTCTTTTGTTCAAAATTAAGTTGTCCCCACTACACTGAAATACCCCTCTGTCATACAAAAGTTGAGTGTGTATACATGGTTTTATTTTTGTACTAAATCCTCTGTTCCATCAATGTATTTAACACCAACAACATAACATTGTTGTGTATATTAACATGCCATTTATTCTTTTGCTGTATAAAATTTGTTGAACAAAAATACCACATTTTTTAAATCCTCTCTGCTTCTAATAGAAATTTGGGTTGTTTGTGGTTTCTAACCATTGCAAGTAATGTTGCTAGAGCATTCTTATTAGCATCTTTTGGTGAATTAAGCCTAGACAAAGGGCATGCATATGTTCTGCTTTAGTACATATTCCTCATATTTTCCAAAAATTTCTTATAGCAGTTTACGCTCCTACCAACACTGATCAGAGTCTTGGTTTCTCAACCCTTGGCATTTTCTGTTCTTCTCATTCTAACAGTGGCCATGCAGTAATAGTAAATTGGGTTTTAATTTGTATTTCCCTTATGACTAATGAAGTTGAGTGTCTTTCACTTGTTTATTGGCCATTTGGAAATTGTCTTTATGTGATGCCTGTCGAAGATTTTTGCTCATTTTTTTTTCCTATTGTACTGGCATTTTCAAGTAGATTTGAGGTTATTGCTTTCTTTTCCCCTCACATATTCTGGCTGTGAGTCCTTTGTTGAAAATACACATAGCAATATCCTTTCCCAGTCTGTACCATTCTTCTTCATTTTCTTAATGGTGTATTTTGATAAATAACACTTATTTTTATTTTTATTTTTTTAAGATTTTATTTATTTATTTCACAGAGAGAGAGAGATCACAAGTAGGCAGAGAGGCAGGCAGAGAGAGAGGGGGAAGCAGGCTCCCTGCTGAGCAGAGAGCCTGATGGAGGGTTCAATCCCAGGACCCTGAGATCATGACCTGAGCCGAAGGCAGAGGCTTTAACCCACTGAGCCACTCAGGCGCCCCTAACACTTATTTTTAATTTATTCTGATTTATCATGTTTTTTATGATTAGTCTTTTCTGCCTACTTAATAAATCTTTAACCAAACTAAATAATAGTCTATGTTTATTTCTAAAATCTTTATTGTTTACTTTTCACAATTAGATATAAGCTACATTTGGGATCATTTTTTTATAAGGTGTGTAGTATGGTTTAAGAAATACTTCCTCCATATGGAAGTATTCCAATGACTTGGAATCATTAATGAAAAGACTATGTCTTTTCCTACAATACTGAAATAATCCTCTTGTTATGAGTCAGGTGATGGTTTCTATGTGAGTCTGTTCTGAGCTCACTGACCCATTGGTATAATGGTCTGTACCTCCACCAGTATCACCTTGTATTTATTTCTATAGCTTTATAATCAGTTTTGATATATGGTGACATGGTTCCTACAGTTTGTTCTTCTTTGTAATTGTAATTGCCTTGCTATTTTCATTTCCATGGCATTTCAGAATCAGCTTGCCAATCTAAAAATAAATTGCTGAATTTTATTTGGGATTTTATTGACTCTGTAAAACCATTTGAAGAGAATTGATATCCTACAATACTGACTTTTCCGTTATGTAAACAAAATAATCCCTCCATCCATTTAGGTTTACTTTTATTAATCTCAATCATGGTTTTTAGTTCTCAGTATAGAGGCTTTTCACATCATCTGTTAGATTTATTCATGGGTGTTAGTTTTTTTTTAATACAATTTTTAAAAATTGGAATTGTGGGTTTTCTGCAATTCAGCACCTTTCTTGATCTTAATTTTCCTCTCTGTTCCACATACACTGGCCTTTTCCCTCAAGTTTCCTTCTTTCCACAGGCCCTTTGTCTTTTACTTTCCTCTTGCAATGCTTTCCTCTTGCATTCCTCTCATCACACAACTAATCTCTGGTCACACTTTACATCTCAAAGAAGTTTCATATTCTTGGGGCGCCTGAGTGGCTCAGTGGGTTAAAGCCTCTGCCTTTGGCTCAGGTCATGATCTCAGGGTCCTGGGGTCAAGCCCGCATCGGGCTCTCTGCTCAGCAGGGAGCCTGCTTCCTCCTCTCTCTCTTCTTACTTGTGATCTCTCTCTCTGGAAAGTAAATAAATAAAATCTTTAAAAAAAAAAGAAGTTTCATATTCTCAGGGATATCTTCTTCTACTTGCCTACTTAGGTATAATCTCCCTGTCTAATCTACCATAGCAGTACCTAGCCATTTCTTATATTACTTATCATGATTGAAATTTTATATTTGGCTTTGTAATTACTTGATTTATGCCTATATAAGCTCTATAAGGGCAGGACCATGTCTGTTTCTTTTTACTCTACTATCTGCAAGGCCTAGCAAAGCACCTGGCCCTTGATTGGATGCAAATACAATGAATAAATGAATGAATGAATTCATGTATGAATGAGCTTCAACTTGGTTCTAGGCACTGTATGAACATCTGGGGATATGAAAGTGAACCAAACGAAGTACAAGTCTTGGCTTCTTCTCATTTCAGAAACTTTTCTCCTCACCTTTTTTTAAGGGTACAAAATATCATCACAGTCTACATTAATAGTACCTGACCTCTTGATCTCTGAATTTATAGCTTTTTCTCTTTAATCTTTCAACCTTTTTAATTATTATACTGTACTAAATAATAATGATTTCAATGATTATTTATAATAGGAATTTAACACTAAAGTATTAAAAAATAACACTAAAGCTTTAAATAAGTGAAGACACATATATGTATATTACATGACACAATATATATATATATATATATTCATATATATATGTATCTATCTATCTATTTATCTAAATCTAAATAAGAATCCAGAGAATCTCTGAGCTCTTTTCTGGTGATTGCAGTTTTAATTGTCATTTAATAGAATTCAATAAGCTTATGTAGAAAAACAACTCCATCGTCATCATCTAGTCTAGCTCTCCATCTGTTGTGGAAATCTTCTCCACAGAGTACCTGATATAAAATCATCTAGACTCAGCTTGAACATTTGAAATGGCAGGAATTATTTGTTTGGTCTCATCCAAAGTATGTGACATTGATATTGATAAAGATTTGCAGGAAACCTAGCATCAGCAGCAGTGAGACTGGGATAATGAGGCAAGTGTAGCAAAAAAGCCTTACTTCAGTATTCCTTGTTGGGGATTTTGAGAGTGATAATTAATCACATCCCTTTCCCATCTGGATCCTGAATCAAGCAAGAAACAGAGAGTCATCAGATCCAGATCAAAATATCAACTTTATTGCCATTAAAGCTAGATTGGAGACAATTGTTTTATATATAATGAAAAATGAGGCTTATTACCATGTCCTCTGAAGTTTAGACCCACCTGAAGAGAAAATATGACTATCAGAAATGTTGATTTCTCTAGTTCAAGGGGCACTTAAGGTGGGACAGAGTGAAAACATATGTGTATATGACTTCTAAATCATTGGTTCCAGCCAAACAATGATGAGTGGTAGATCCTGACTGATTAATCAATCAGATAAATCAGTCCTCTTCCCAAAGGGAGGAGTGTAAGGCAAGAAAGAGGAGACCCTGTGTAATGTTGACACTCTTTTTATCTGGAGAATGAGATGTTTATCCTCTCAAGGAATTCGAAGTACAGATGAATAACATTCTACTTAATGTATTTTTTTACATATCTATGACATAGCTATCAACATATATTAAAGGCCATTATAAACCACTGATACCACAGAATGGGGATAGTATTTACAAGTCATATATCTGATTAGTGATTGGTACTCAGAACATATGAAGAATTCCTACAATTCAACAAAACAATAACAAAATAACCTGATTTAAAAAAGTAGGCAAAGATTCTAAATAGACATTTATCCAAACAAGATATAGAAATGACCAAAACAAGCATACGAAAAGATACTCAACATGATTAGTCATTGGGGAAATGCAAATCAAAATCACGATGAGATGCTACTCATTAGTATTAGAAAAACAGAAAATAATAAATGATGAAGATGTACAGAAATTGGAATTCTTGTACACTGTGGATAAGAACACAAAATAGTGCAGCAGTTGTGGAAAACATTATGGCTATTCCTCAAAACAACATAGTATTAGCATATGGTCCAGCAATTTCACCTCTGAACATGTACCCAAAAGAACCAAAAGCAGGATTTCAAAGATATATTTGTATACTCATGTTTATAGTGAATTATTCACAACAGCTAAAAAGTGGAAGCAACCCATCTGTGTTCCATTGACAGATGAATGTATAAACAATGCAGTATATACATACAATAGAATACCATTCAGCTTTAAAAAGGAATGGGATTTCGATACTTGCTACAACATGGAGAAACCCTGAAGACATATTCTAAGTGAAATAAGCCACTAACAAAAGGAAATGTTGCATGATTCCTCTTGTATGAGGTTCACAGAGGAATCAAATTCACGGTGATTGCCAAAGGCTGGGGACAGAGTGAACAGGGAGTTCATATTAATGGGTACAGAGTTTCAATTGGGGAAGATGGAAAAATTCTGGAAATGTTTGGTGGTTACAGTTGCACAACAATGTGAATGTACTGAATGCCATAGAAATATACACTTAAAAATAGTTAAAACACTAAATTTCATATGACATATATTTTCCCACAATAAAAAAAAAAAGAGACTGTGGCATCATCTCCTTAATTAAATATTTTCAAAGATAAAAAATTGCAAACCAGTTAGTTACAAGAAAAAATATTTACTGTAAAGCTGTATTTCTAGAGAGGTTAATTTGGGAGATGCTCATTTTATGTGCAAATACTAATATGCATGTGAATGGCAGGCATTCATGGAACATGGAATATATGATTTAGCTGTACAAAATTGTGTGAACTTGTGAACATTTACTAAAGTGAGGGCTATATGAATATACCATGAAGGGCTGAATTCTTGTCCTTCTTTAATTCCCCCCATTTATTGAGCTCTATGAGTCAAGAACAATGCTAGGCTACAGTTATGTAGTGATTTTCTTCAGCTTCCAGTCTCAAGAAGAAGACATATAGGGACAAAGAAAACAAATATGTAAATTATTTATTTTTTTCATACTGTAATGAGAGCAATGTAAGTAATAAGTAAGGAGCTAAGCTAAATACTGACAAAGGGAGACCTACTTTAGATAGGGCATTCAAGGAAGTCTTCTCTACAGAGGTAGATTTTAAACTAAAATCTAAATGATGAAGATAAATTACCCACCACAAAAGGAAAAGAAAGAACATCTCATGCATAGAGGAAAACCTGTGGGAAGGTTCTTTCTTTTTTTTTTTTTAAGTTCTGTTAGGTTAGTCACCGTACAGTATATTGTTACTTTTTGATGTAGTGTTTCAGGATTCTTTGTTTGCATATAACACCTAGTGCTCCATACAATACGTGCACTCCTTAATACCCACCACCAGGCTCACCCACCTCCCCATCCCCCTCCACTCTAAAACCCTCAGTTTGTTTCCTGGAGTACATAGTCTCTCGTGGTTCATCTCCCGCTCTGATTTCGGCCTCCATCATTTTTCCCTTCCTTTTCCTAATGTGGGAAGGTTCTAAAGTGATGAAGAGGTTGGCATGGTCAGAAATGTGATGAGTGACTAGAAAGTAGCAAGCAAAGTTAAGACTTACATGGCAGTGTATGAGCGTGAGATGAACAGAAGCTATTATCAACATTTTCCAAAGAATCTTTCTGCTCTGAAGGTGGCCACTAGTCACCTGGGGCTATTGAGCAATTGAAATAGGGCTAGAATAACTAATGAACTGATTTTTAAAATTTTATTTAACTTCAATGAATTTAGATTTTAACTTAGTCTCATACGGCTGGTGATCAGTGTGCTTAAGGATGCAGAAGTAGTCATGCAGGCCTCACAGGCCATGATAAGTGCTTGCATGTTATTAGGAGACCAATGGAAAACCACCATAGCAAGGGTGTAATGAGATCCAGTGTCTGTCATACATAGGAAATGGGTCGTTGCTGCTTATTTCTGTATCAAATACATTAAGAGAAAGTAAGAGTTTGGAATAGAGCAAAAAGTTAGGAAATAAACAATATTTCATGGAAGAGCCTCAACCCAGAGAGATTAGTGGAAATGGGGAGGAAAGGTAGAATTTGAGATACCTCTGGGGGATGGGGCTAGTATAATTAATACGATTTGCTAATGGATTAGATAAAGGCTAGCGAAAGAACAACTCAAAGATGGGCTCTGTTTTGAGTAGCTGGGTAAATGGTGATACAGTGTATTGAGACCAAGTTGATTGAAAGTGGGGAAGGGGCAGGAATATGTTTTGGTGAAAACTCAAAGGACATGTTTAGGTAGGCTCAATAAGCTCAAGAGATCTGTGAGACATTAATATGAAGATGATATTAGACATGTGAGTACTTAAAGCTGGAGAAAGGTTAGGGCTAGATATAAATTTGGAAGACATCCACGTGACCATATTAAATTGATGACAACAGATAATGTGCATTTATGGACAGAGTGGCAAGTAACAGGAGAGCCCAGAGGCAAAGCCTGAGTGACTACAATATCCAGAGTCTATTGGGGTTATAGGGGTTCAATTATACTACTTCTTGGGAATTTGCAAGTCACCATAATGTATAGGTTTGATGTCTCATTTAAATGTCCTTTCCCGGTGCGCCTGGGTGGCTCAGTGGGTTAAAACCTCTGCCTTCGGCCCGGGTCATGATCTCAGGGTCCTGGAGTTGAGCCCCACATGGGGCTCTCCGCTCAGCAGGGAGCCTGCTTCCCCCTCTCTCTCTGCCTGCCTCTCTGCCTACTTGTGATCTCTCTCTCTCTGTCAAATAAATAGAATCTTTAAAAAAATAAAATGAAATAAAACAAATGTCCTTTCTCTTCCTTTGAGGTATGCTGGACTTCAGCTTTGCAGATTGATATGGAATATAATTAATTTATGTAATTTTGTCTAAAACTGTAAATGTCATTAATACTTCTGAACACGCCAGTAAACCAAACTATACTGCATTGTAGCTCTTTTAAGTATTGTTATAGCCATTTTTAAGTGAAATATCAATGTTTATAGAATTTTCCTTTAGGCAATATGAATAACTTTAGGGTGGGAGGATGACGATTAGTGAACAAAGTAAGGGAAGATATAGCAGAGGGCAATATGATTTAAACCATTCTCAACAGCTATAAAATATGAGAGGAACTGCAAACCAAGTCCTTATCACCTGTTTCTAGAGCAAACAGATGAAATGTTCCTTCTGCCTTCCTTTCTTTCTCCCTTCCTCGCTACCTCCCTCTGACATTCAATAGAGTCAATAAGAAAGGAACTTTCACTTTGTAGACACCATTTGCTATCTATCTACCCAAATAAAAGAACATCGCAACTTGGAAAAGATAATGCCAGTGTGCAACTCAAAGTTTGGGCTTGTGAAGTAAGACAATGTGTGGAGCTTTTGAAGAATCCTGCTAATATCCACCTTTGTTGATATCCTGTTTGAGCATGTTAACTGGTTATTTATCCAGGCATAGTTTACAGAGAAAATAGTCTCAACTAATTTTGCATAAAACAGTAAGCATTTTGCTTTTTACTACGGGTGTTATCACACCATTCTCTTTTTCCTGTTGAAATCATCCAGTGTCTCTGCATTTACAATCAGGCTTCTTGAGCATCAGGAGTGTCCTGCTCCTAGATGACATAGGTCATGTACATAGACCAAGAACCCCGAGTATCAGCAGGCAGTTTGTTTTGTTTTTGCTTTTGATGGTAATGTTTGCCATCTGTTTACCCTGCTACGATGATACTATCATGAGTTCCTACCAAAGTGCTGAAGGCACCTCTGATGGAAAAATGCTGTATGTCAAAACATTCCATCATTTTTTTCTCCATGCCCCAAAACTATTTTTAAGAATTTAGTTTCTGTGGAAATATTTCAAATGAAATGCTCTTCAGAAGTCTACCCATTTCAGAGAGCACAGAACTAAGAAAGGTTCAGTAAAATAGAAAGTGCCTGATAATGTGGGATAATTATCAATTTATCAGAACTTTGGAATAAACACAGTTCAAAAACGAAAAAGGCTTGTGGTCTGCAATATTTCCTTTGAAACTACAAATTAAGATCATGTTGGCAAAATGAATCAAGATAATACCGTAATAGGTTTTGTCTCTTCGGGGACGCAGATTTGATAAAACAGAGCATTGCTCTAATGAATTATCTTAAATGCCTGTTGTTCTTTAGGATTTTTACATATTCTGTATCATTATCTCATTCAGTCCTTAAAACAACCCAATGAAGCAGGAATTTATGTTTGTCTTACCGGTAAGGAAACCAAGATTGAGGAGGTATGGGTAGCTTGGATTCAATCCTAGGTATTGACTTTTTGTCCAATGAAGTTTTGGGGTTGATTCCCCAACATTCTACAGCTGCTTCCAATGTTTTCCAGTATTAATAGTGACTTCTGGCTTTATTAATAAGACTTCTGTGAAATCTAGACACCTACATATTTTTGTGTCTGATTTCCTAATTTGGCTTATGAAGAACTTTACTCCCTAAATCAAATCAGTAGCTTCATTGGCATTCTGGCCAATTACATGGACTATGCCCCAGTGAAAAAGAAACAATCCCCTATTTTCTGAATGTGAATCATTTTCCAAAAGGAACAGTAAAACAATATGGCTCCTCATCTCCTCCATTGTCACAAATAGCAATGTGCTGTTTGGGGAAACCCATTAGGGAGATGGTAGTACGATATGCCGATCAAACCGGAGATGTCCAAAAGGAGCACTTAATTCATTCCTACTCTAACAGTCATTTCTTCACTGGCCATTAACATTTAAACAAGTGCAACCTTAGCCTTTCATTTGTTCACCTTAAAAACAAGGATAGTGTCTTTGATTTATCTTAACCCACTGAGCCACCCAGGTGCCCCTTTTGATTTATCTTTCTCTGAATCACTAAATCCTCTTTGTTCTGCAAGTAAATGTTGTTGTCACTAAAATACGTCTTCACCTTCTCTAGCCTAGTTCACATCCCCACCATCTCTAAGTTAATGCTTCCAGCAGCTTCTAACACCTTCTTGTTTCCAGACACCCTTCCCAGCCCCAGTCATTTTTCACAAGATAGTCAAAAGGATTCTGAGGGAAGTGCCTTCCTCTCCAAATTAATCTCCTGGCATTTTCCACCTTGTTTACCAATCTCAAGCCATTCCAGTCTCCAGTATTTTTCTATTCTGCCAAGTTTGACACTTCCTCCTCCATCTGGTTGAAACGCTCATTTCCATAATTTTGCATGACTTGCTCTTTTGACTCCCTTGGGAGTCATTACAAATGCATCTTTTCAGAGAGGCCTTTCTTGTTACTCTAACTTAAACGGTGTCCCTCAATTTTTCATTAACTCAGCACCCTGTTTATTGCCTATAAATGTTTACTACAGTGGGAAAAAAAGTCCCATTCATGTGTTGTGTATGTCATAGTTTTCTATTTCTTCTATTATACTGTACATTTCATGAGGCCAGTGACCATATCCTTTCATTGCCTATTCACTTAGCTCAGTGTTTGTCACATAATATGTACTCACTAATTATTTGGTGAATGAATAGATGAATGAAATTAATAACGTGAATGAGTAACTGAACAAACGTGAATAGTAACTATTCAAAGCATCATAATATTGAAAAGAGAGCTGATTGCTATAAACCCAACCTCCAATAGGAATGATCAAATGACTCATCATCTTTACTATTATGCTTTGTGTCCCATAAACCCTTCTTAACTAAATTAGATTATATCTGAAATGCAAGCTATGCATATACTTTGTCAATGTTTTTCTTTTCTTTTTTGAGTTGCTTTTTATCAAAACTAGCATGATTAGTTTTGGACATTGATTTCCTCCTTCAGTTCCCATGGTGAACCAAAGTTTCATTTTTCTCCAAATGGGGGAAAAATGATTTCTCTGCACTCCACAAATGGTCATAGGCTTTCTTAATGCTTGTTGTTTCATTGTCTCTCTGGCTTATGCATATATACCTTTATATAAACAGTGGATTTGGCCTGAATATTCTGTTTTAAAACACTAAATTATATTAATAGCAATGAATATTACAAAAATATCAATAACTCCTATGCCTTGATTGAATGTATACCACCAACACTAATATTAAATGCACAAGAAAATCAACTGATAATAAGGTGGGGAGCTGCTACATAGTAAATACAATATTACTTAGAAGAAGGGTACAAAGAGAAAGAAGAGGAGCTATTATATCCTAAACATTTTGTCTTAAGTGCACAGCACACTTAACACCTAATCCTAACAATAACCTTCCTAAGAAGGAATCATTGTGTCCTTTATAAAGGTAAAGTAGGTTACATTTCAATAACATATATGTTTAGAAGTCATAGGTTAGTAAAAAATTTAGTAAAACCCATATTAGAGATATAATCTAAAATCAGTCCAATTTCATAGTCCCAGGAATTTTCTACTTGTTCACACTTCCCTTGTAGGAAAAATTCATGTTTAAAGATTAATGGGCCCTCCTACTCCTATGTTGGCATGGTCTGATTGAGTCTTCTAGAAAGTGGGAGCTATCCAAAAAAGAAAGTGGGAGCTATCCTTGAAACAACCAATTGCAAAGAAGTTTGGAGAGAAACTTAACTACTGTTTCCTTCCCAAACATTACAAATTTGCTATCATCTCCCTTTCCTATTTAATGATCTGTTTTCCTGGATCAATACTTTTCAGAGTAGACATCGTCAAACAGAACTCTGGACGAGTTATTGATTTGGCCTTTTTTGTTGTTCCACTCTTTCTGACATGACATCGAATCTAAGTTAAATGAGATTATAGAATGGTGTTATCACTCTGTTTTTCAATTACTTCACAAATACATCAGCAGATTGTATTTTCCGATGGTCAATTACACATGCCCACGACTCCCGAAATTTGTGCTTTGGAGAAAAGTAACCGAGAATTTCTAGAGGTAATACATTATTTCATTAAACATGAGGTTTGGATGTTGCTCATCAGAGGAAATAAAGCCAACACAGGTGTGAACGTGTACCAGGAACTGACAGTTTTGTAGCCATGTCCTATTGCGGTCAGTGATGTGCAATGATTAACCAGTCATTCATTCTGGCCTATTTATCCTCCCTCTCAATAAATAGTTAGAGGATCTGCTTGACATTTTTTGACAAATCTCCCTGTGAGTTAGAAACAAACTTCATATAGAGCTGAGGGGTAATTAAAATGTGGCTAAAGGGTCTTATGCCAAGTACAGCCACTTTTTTTTAGCATTAGGAACTTATTTTTAGCTTCATTTTCTAGGTAATTTTATGCAGAAGGGAAATTGGGTTGGATTCTCAGAGATGCTTGTGTCCTTATCAGAACACCTCTGTTTCACATCTTGCATGGGACCCTGTTGATTCATGCAAAATTATGCAGGAAGAAGTAAAAAGGGAAGATTCTCCAGCCATGTGCCTGGTTTGCTTTAAATTCTGTCAATACTGCTTATGAGAATTGCTGTCATTTCCTTCTTTAGAACTTATTAAGAGAACCAGGAGGTGGATATAAACTAATCAAATGTATAGACTATTTTTAAATGTCTGACAATGCCAAACACAGGCACTCATTGTCCTGCTTAAAATTCTAGACTTAATTAGTTTAGCAATCTTGTTCTTAAATGGGAGAACCGGTGGTGTAGTTGGAAAATAATGCACGCGGGAGTTAGCTGAAGCAAGATTCCTTCCTGACTGAGAAGAATGACCTGGTATAAGTACTTAGGCCTCAGAATTGGTGGAAATTGTAAAAACTTCTTAATTTGTAAGCTGAAATTAATTATCCCTACATCATAAAGTTCAATATAATTACATAAATAAAATACACACAACAGTTTCCATTACAGTAACAGCAGCCAATATTATTAATTAACATAATCATACAAGTAAATGTAACTAGAAATAATTTGTTTTCTCCATTTTTTTACTTAAAAATTTTTATTTAGGTATAATTAATATATACTTTTCAAGGTATGATGTAATGATTTGATATTTTTATATATGGTGAAATTATTACTACAATAATCAAATATTTTTTTAAAAAGCTAACCTTTCCCTATCTCCTTCACTCAGCAAAAGATTTCTTCACATGTAACTTTGAATATAATCGCAAGCCTCTTTTCCCTTTAATTATCATACATTCTGAATGAAGAGCCTCTGAGTTAATGAGGTTTTGTTTCATGTAAGCCATCATAAGTAAAAGGAATTTTAATCACATGGACAGAGCTACATAAATTTAACATTGTACTTAATCATGAAATTACATCGTTTAAATATCACCCACATTAAAGACACTTTCTTGGCTGTAGAACTTCATGAGGCCTAATTGATCACTCCAAATATGGCTGACAATATTTAAGAGGGACAAAAGAATAGCTGTTTCCCAATCATTTTTGAGAACTCTTCCATATATGAGAATATCGTCCCATAGAATATGAGTTACTATATTCCTGCAGAACATTGTAGATAAGTCATTTTGTGTTTTAGTCTAGTAAGTCTTCCAATTTGGTATAAATATAAAGAGAACTGAATAAAATGATAACTGTACAATTAAAAGTGGATAGAAGAAGCCCACTTCATAAAATCAAATATTATTCCAGAGGTCAGTCATATCAGCACGGTTCCATGGGATAAAAATGTTTAACACGAACACACAAATATTTTGTCATCGCAAAACGTGAGCTAATAAGTTTTCATAGTAAGGTTAAACAATATAATTACCATTGTGTATGAAAGGAAAAGTTATTATGCACTGACTTTGCATTTAAAATATTTTGATCATTTTCTTCCAGTTTCCACCAATTCTAGCAGTTAACCAAAGTTCTATGAGGGTTTCTTTCTGGCAACCATGTATCAGAAACAGCTGTTCTTTCATAACTAAAGACTAATATGCTTGATATTGCAAATTATCTCTTCTATTCCTAGTACAAGAGGAATAGTAGAAGAAGACCTGCTTTATGCTCCCATGTTCATTACAAGACAGGTTTGTTCACTATAGAACTTAGACACTAAACCAAAGTACCATGTAGAACTGAAGGGTGTTTTGTTTTTAGAATATAAAATAGCAATATCTGAACCTAGAATAAATTCAAAGGTGTTACGAACTCCATAAAAATTGAAATCATATTGGTCTTATGGTTGATAGGCACTCAGCAAACTATTTATGGAAGACCGTGTGTGGATTTTTGGTACGTTCACTGAGAAGAGATGACGTAGGGGGATTTATGAAACTCTAGTCCTATATTAAGAATTAAATTAGTTTGATAAGTTAAACTATGACTTTTCCAATTTTCCAACAATTTACTTTTCCAGAATCAACTTTTTAAATTTTTAGGTGTTTGTATTGTTTATAATATGTCACTGTTTTTGTTGTCCAGATTTTGAGAGAGAGAAGGAAGGAAGTAGGAAGAAGGGAGAGAGAGAGAAGGAAGAGAATCCACAGCATATAAGGGAGATTGCTGGCACTTAGGAGAAGATAATTAATGGGGAAAAAAGTCCCAGTGAAGGGGAAAATACGAACTGAATTAAATTTACTGAGTGCTAATAATTTTTATAACAATAGCAGTTACCAATTATTAAATGTTGGCCATATGCCAGCTACTCTATTAAGAACGTTCTATGGCTTTTGTCAAGTAATCCTCATAAAAACACTATAAAGTGATAGTATGTTTATGTGTATTTTACAAATAAGAAAAAATTGATGCTTCAATATAGCAAATAACTTGCTCAAAGCCATAGAGCTAATAAATGGCAGAGCTGGGAATTGAGCCAAGATTGATTTGGCTTCAAAGTCTATCTTATAATCAGTAGGATATACTGCACTGGGCTAAGTCCTTTGCATGCAGCATCTCATTGACTTAGTGCAACACTTTGAACATATACTATGAAGCTCTTTATTTTGTTATCAGATAAAAATATTGAAGTTCAGAGAGGTTCATGAGCTTATGTAAGTTGAACCAGCAGAGCAAGTGTTTGAACCACATCTGTGTCACTCTGCACCAGGAACACATTTGTTTGGAGGAGTAAATAAATTGATAAGAATGTTTTGGACTTGAGTTTCAAGAAAACAAAGGGAAGAAAAACTGAAGGCATCACTGTTTGCCTTACTGGAAATTCCAAGAGGATTCTTAGTGGGGGTGATGACTCTCTGAAAGAACTGAGACTTGAAAGTGAGTCAGGTTTGGCTCTTTTTGTCTTGCCTGCCTGATACTATATTCTTTACTTCATTTGATTGGTTTCGATCACCCTTTCCTGTGAGTTGTTTTGGATCCAGAATCGCTTTTATCTGAGTAAGAAGAAGAAAATAGAAGCCAGAAAACTGATTAGAAAAGAAATGAAAGCAATTCTGTGAGTGGCTGTTGGCCATGAATCCATACATGAATCCATGTATGAGATACAGGACGAAGCTCACCTCTCACCTGGAGGGTTGCAGTATCCTCCAGGCAGAATCAAGTCATCTCTGATGTACTCCCTTTAATCTGTCCTCCACTTTGCAGCCAGAGACGTCTTTTCAAAAGTGAGATTCATCCTGCCAGCTCATACTTTGGAAACCTTTCGGTGGCTTCCCACTACTCTAAAATGAAGACAAAGCAAGACTCCTGTCTACCTCTCTAGCTTGCTCTTACGTCATGCCGTCCCATACATTTTCTCAACTACAACTTCACTGTCCTTTTTCTTTTCCTTCTCTCTCCCCGCCCCCCGCTTTGGTTCTGTGTGTGTGTGTGTGTGTCTGGTACTTGCCATGACCTTTATTAGGACTCTTTCCTCTTGCTGGAATGCTATGCCATCACCTAGTTTTGTGGCTTATTATTTCCACTTCGCCCTTCTGACTTAGCATTGTTTCCCCAAGAAGCCTTCTCTGATCTCCTTAATTAGCATAAATATCCTCCTGAGAACAACAGTACTTCCCCTTTGGAGCAATTGTTATAGTGGAATTTTTCTTGATTGATGTTTATCTCTCCTTCTAGACAGATTGTAGGCTCCTGCAAGGCAGCATGCTCCTGTGAGTTTACTCGCTATTATATGCCTGGCCCTAGCATCCTGCCAGACATATAACAGCTACTGTAATGTGGTAGCTGATCTCCAAGGTCGACTCACAAAGAACTCTGTCTCCTCGATTCATGCCCTTCACTAGTGCCCTCCTATGCTGAATCTGAGCTGGCCCTGTGACTCACTTTATCAATACAGTATGTTAAGAAATGATGTTGTACCAGTGCCCTTGAGGTGGCCTAGTGGTTTTCACCTTTGTGCTTTTGGGAACACACAGATGTCATATGAGAAGTCCAGAAACCCTTCTAGAGTAGCTCTGTGAAGAACCTGTGATCCATGTGGAGAGAAGATGCCCTGGGACTACATGAGGAAGAGAGAGGCCAATTTTCCCAGGGTCCCAGTCAAGCCTCCAGTTGACTTTGGCTTTACCCATCATCAGATTACATCCATATAAGATGCTTCCAGAGAGACTAGAGAAAAAAATTGCCCTTCTGAGCCCAAGCAACCCACAGAACTGTGAGACACAATACCAAGATTATTTTTTAAGCTGCTTAGTGTTGCTGTTACACACCAATAGATAACTAAAAAAGAGACACATACTAAAATGAACTGTAGAATTCATAGATTAATCTAGTTTTCTCAGGAGCGGATTCTTGCTACTCAGGATGTAGGAAAAAGTATCACGGTCAGACCTATAACTATTTTCTTCTCTTTGAGGCCCTCCAAGCTCCTTAACTGCAAATTTCTGTTTATGTGGTAGAAATGGAAACACATGTGACTTAAGTTAAACTTTGTCTCATCAGCCTCTACATACTAAGAGTCACTTTAATATGTAATACCACTTTTTATTGTTTTAATGCCAAAATTGCTGATGGCAGGTCCTCACTCCCTCTCAAAAATACAGCCCCTCTATTCAGTATTTCTGGGAGTCTCCAGAAGGTTTTTCCCACATGCCCATAGGAAGTTCTCTGCACTACTCCCCAGTCATGCTTCTTTGTAGTACCTATCATGGATAGAGGACGTTAGCCTTTCTGCTGGCGCTTCTTTCTGGTCTCTGGAGAGAATGCTGTTCTATCTATGTTTCCTTCACCCAGTGGTCCCAGTTATGCAAAGCACACGAGATACTCAAACAAGCATTGTGCTGTTTGCAGTCCTCATTGTGGGATTCATATGTTCTCTGCAGAAATTGGAATTTGTGCCTCTCTCCATAGAACAAACTGAAGACATAAAGCAATCACTGGTTTATAGTAATTTCAGTTCCTTGATTAGGGCCCAGTCCCTTCCTATGAATGATCTTCTGCGGGTCATGATATGACTCTTTGAGCTCTTGGTTTCTCCTCTGACCATCCTTCCTTTTCCATAAAAAGTAACCTGTGTTTGTAACTGAATAGTTTTTATGGCTCACTTATGGACCATAGTACTTAGGGTGCCTTAGGCCACTTTTCATTTTGTACTGTTTCTGTCACTTTGAGCATAAAATGATATAATTCCTTTAAAAACTTAGTGAGCTTTCTGTGTATTTGATTGTAATTCTATTAGACAAAATACGCTATACTTTGCTTCCCAGGTAAGGTTGCTATGGTTAAGATGCCCTTTATATTTTTAGAACTTTATTATAATAGATACTGCCTAAGAGCTCCACTATTATTATTATTTATTATTTCTTAATACAGCATATTACCCTTCTGCCCTGGATTTCATCTTTGACCTGAAGCCATTTCTTACTTTGACTATGTTTTCCTGGGAAAGCCTGGGGCTGAGAGCAGTTTTTTGTTGTTGTTTTCCGTGAAACTCATTCAGTTTCTTTTATCGTTAGGGAAATTTTTCCCAATAGCTAAAGCTTTCTTTCTGTAATTCATCTGCTTCTCGTCGTTTTAGGGCCATCCTGAGTTCAAATGTTATATCGCTGTCTCCATTTGTCCATCTCTCTAGAATCTCTAATACCCCTATGAGAATGTCCTTCTCAAAGTCCCACAGTGCTTTTCCCCTGTTGAGTCAGGCAACGGGAAGGGTGACCAAGTCACTAGATTCCAGGTGCTCACATTATCTCTGTGTAGTCTCAGCTGGAGGTCTGTAATCACACACGAAAACTCTAAGTAAGGGGCAGAGGGATTTTCTATCAAGAAGAAGGGACCCACATGGTCACTTTTGTTTTGTTTTGTTTTGTTTTTATTGTATTTGGCTATGGATAAGACACTTAGCCTCCCTGAACCTCACTTTATTCATCTCTAGAATCATATAGTTAACATACAGGATTTTTATTGGATTTGCTTTGATGTGATATGCAAATTTCCTGTCACATAGTAACAGGATTAAACAGGATTAAATATTTAACAGGGTTAAATAGTCTTCATTACGGACATTTTATTTGTTGTGTGCATGCATGTGTGTTTGCTTGGAAGTCAACTAGATCCATTTCAGTGGCATTGTTCACATGGGTAAGTTATTTTACCCATCTCAACCTCATTATTCATCTCTAAAGCAAAATTTTTAGAAAAATTGAATCATACTGTACATGCATTGTTTAATCTTTTTATTTAATAATATTTCATGTACATTTTCTAATTTCCTGCAGAATTATTTTTAATGACTACATGGAACACCATAATTATTTAACCAGTCTCCTGTTGTTGGCTATTATATCATTTCTAATTTGTTGCTGTCTTATAATTATGCTGGGATGGAGTACTTATACATTATTTCCTTGAGATATATTCTTAGAACAGGAATTACTGGTTCAATGGATCTGCTTATTTTGAGACATGTTAACATATATTTCCAAGTTGCCTTCCAGAGAGACAACCAATTTTACTCCTCCACAACACTGCAGTTATCAAGGGTTTTTTTTCTTCTTAAAAAGCTTTGTCAGTTTGAGAGGGCAAAGGCAGTATATCCTTATTTTAATTTAATAGCTACAATTTTAAAAACTCATGGTTATTACTTATGGTGATGTTTTTGTGCCTTAAGCCAACACTTGAACAATAATAATTACCTCGAACGTACCCTTTGACAACACTTTCACATTTATTATTTCACATAATATCCCCAGCAGCCTTGGAAGATAAATAGTGGAACCAATAATCGTTAAAGTATGTCACAAAGCATAACAATTAGTTCTGCAAGTATTCGCATGCAAACCTCCTAGTTTCGAAATTAGGGTAAATTGTTTCAGCAAGACCTGCCATTCTCAGAGTTGATAAGAAAGAAGGAATTTGTTTCCCAGGATGAATCCTTTTTAGATAAAGAGGAAAAGGAATCATTCCGTCCTGGCCTGGTGACTAGTTGAGTCAACTGGTGACTAGGCAGTTTATTTCTTGTCAGGCTAAGGTTTTTTGAATAGGCTTCCATAATTTCAATTATATAACATCACACAGTGCTGTATTATAAATGTTACGTTCTATTTAAATCTAGGCTTTGTTTTTGCCAAGCCTTCTGTCTACCTCTGTTTCTTTGTTTTTTATGTAATTTTTATTATAATAGTAACACTTGCAAAAAGTACTTAAATACTTGTAAAAAGTAATTAACCTACAGAAAAGCACAAAATAAAAATAAATCATTCTCTCTCCTTTTACCCTACCTCTGTCTCCCGAGTAAGCCACCATTAGCAATATGATGTTAATCCTTTGGTATTTTGAACCATATTTTTTTACACAATTGGGCCTGCCCTCTCCTATATTCGGTTACATGATTTTCTTATTTGTACAATATTCCATGTTGCTTCAGAGTATTCCATTGGAGGGCTATAAGAGTTTAAATCTGATCCATTATTGATGAACATTTATGTTTTCCCCAGTATAGTTATGGCCAACATTAAAGTAAACATCTTTATACACAAATATATTTCTAGATTAAATTTCTTTTTTTTTTTTAAAGATTTTATTTATGTATTTGACAGAGAGAGATCACAAGTAGGCAGAGAGGCAGGCAGAGAGAGAGGAGGAAGCAGGCTCCCTGCTGAGCAGAGAGCCCAATGAGGGGCTAGATCCCAGGACCCTGAGATCATGACCTGAGCCAAAGGCAGAGGCTTTAACCCACTGAGCCACCTAGGTGCCCCCTAGATTAAATTTCTAAAACTCGATCATTGAACAGTCTAAACTGCAAAAACTGAGTCAAAGGTGATTTACATTTACAGTTTTGATAGGCCTTACCATGCTGCTTTTCTTTTTTTTTAATTTAATTTAATTTAATTTTTTCGGTGTTCCACCATGCTGCTTTTCAAAAATTTCCAACATATCCATCAATAGCATATTAGTGTCTATCCCCATACTCTTACCAACACTGAATATATTCATTAGTTTTATTTTTTCTCATCTCAATGGTGAAAAAAAAAATCTCACTGCTTTAATTTGTTTTTAATTAACAGGAGGTTGATTCTTTCTTTATATATTTAGGGTTATTTGGATTTTATTTCTAGAAAACTGCCTTTTTATACTCCAGTGCCTGGATTTCTATTCAGTTTTTAGGCTTTTCTTCCTGATTTATAAGTTTTCTTTGTATACATCTAAAATAGCTACTTTGATCATGTGTTATGCATGTTTCTCAGTTTTTATTGTCTTTATTTTTTTCTATTTATATGAATTTTACTATTGAGAAATTTTAGTATTTTTATGTAGACTTATTTATCATTTTTTTCTTAAATGCTTTTTTGGTTTTTTTGTCATGCCTATGAAGGCAACCCTATTTTTAGGGATTTTTATATTTTTAACATTCTTTTTTTAAAAATTCATGTGCAAAAAATAATAAAATAAAAATTTATGTGCTAGTCTAGTAATTTATTTTCATCTTTCAGTGTTAAGTCTTGATTTAATTAGAATTTATTGTCAAGTAAAACACTAGGGATATATCCATCCCCTATGTTTTACATTGCTTCTTCAAACTAAAAGATGTTCTAGCATTATTCAGTAAATAATCCTTGGTTTGAAATTACATCTTTATCACATAAATTTAAATTAATTTAAAAGTGTCTTGGACTTTTTAAATGTTCATTTTTCAGTTAGTTTATTTCTATGCCAGAGCTCTTCTGTTTTAACTCCTATAATATTCTGAGATACTTTATGTTTGATGGAACTAATTCTATCTAATTTTTTTATATTATTCTTCCACATAAATATGAGAATTAATTTTTTTCAAGTGAGGGGGAAAATGGCAGTTTGATGAAGATTTTCACAACTAAGCCTTCGGACAGTAGGAGAAGAGAGCAAATGGTATTTCCTTTGGCCGTGTTCCCATTGGCTGTTGAAACAGATAAATAGTTTAGATTTTTAGCAACTTGCTTTATCGAATTGTTTACAGTTTTATTCATTAGGAGCTATTTCACTCATCAGAGGGAATTTCCATGTAATGAAATAGGCTAATTCAGTTTACTGAAGCTGTATGAAGGGAGTTAAAAAAAAAAAAACACCCAAATTTTCATTCAGTAGTTTAAGATTTTTGCTCAAATGAAAAGCTACACAGCTGCTTATGGTCTGCTGGCTCTTGAATTCTCAAAGAAACTGAAAAGGCAAAGGAAAAAACTTATACAGAGGATTTGGGAAATCAAAGCATGTAATGCCTTCCACTTCATCTCACCATTACAAGTTGAATTAACTTGAACTAACTGAATTAACTGATACTATTAAGCCTAGTTTAAAAAAGAAAGAAAAAAATAGAACCACTAAATGCAAGGGACACCTGGGTGGCTCAGTTGATTAAGTGTGTGCCTTCAGCTCAGGTCATGATCCCAGGATCCTGGGCTCCCTGCTTGGCAGGGAGTCTGCTTCTCCCTCTCTCTCTGCCCCTTCCCCACCCCTTATGAGCTCTCTCTCATGCTCTTTCTCTAAAATAAATAAAATCTTAAAAAAAAAAAGACCACTAAATGCAAGTAAAAATGGCAAACATAGTAAAAGTATATACCTTTCAACACATAGAATATTTTTAACTTACAACTAATTTAAGCTCCGAAAGTTCAATCTAAATGTGTGGTTTGAACCTTGAACATATCTTCACTATGTAACAGTATGTTGAAAACAAGGTTTCCAGAAAATCTCTCAGATAGAATATATTATGCAAAATTCCAAAACCAAGTTTCCATGTGCAGATTGTCATAGGAAAATAGGGGAAAAAACCCATTTCAGGCCTCTTGGAGTCTTCTAACCAAAGAAATTATATGTGAAGAAGAGGGGCATTTGAAAATGAGACTTCTTTGAGGAGAGCTATTTGTTGTAGGGCTTTGATTTTCACTTTGTCTTTGGGAGAAGAATAAGTTTTGCTTTTTCCCACTGTAAACCTAGTAAAGAGAGTTTAAGAGGCTCTCCCACACAATACCAAAATGGGCTTCCTTCATTTGAGGGCTAATGCCTGACTTACACCTGGGGAAGCAAAGGACAACTTTGGGGTAGATTTTGACTCCTACCCAGGAAATATGGATGGCAAAGAAAGGCTATATATTTGGAAGTGGGGCCAAGAGAATGTCCAGCATTAAGTTAAGTGGTCATTCCCAGAGTTTTAGGCACATGTTTGTAAAGGGCCACAACCAAAGAGGTTGTCCTAGACCTTCTCCAATAGGCCTGTCTGAATCCTAAGACTTGAACCAAAGGAGGCTGGAGGTCTATTGCTGTAGGGCAAAGAGCAGAGGAAAGACACACAAGGTAGCTGAATTGAGTTGCATCTAATCAGGCTAAGACAACTGCAAGAGGTAGAGAGTCAACAGTTAAACCCAAGAAGCCAATGGAAACCTCTGCATCAGAGATAACATTAACCAGGCCGATGAGAGTCTCCAGCTTTAGCCATCTGCCTCCCAAAAGAACCACAAGCACCAGCTGAATAAGAACTGACCTATTTCCTTACTAGTTTTCCTTTCCTCTGTCTGATCCTTGTAGTACCGAAATTTGACTTGTACCAGTTAAATCAGCAGTTAGAAAGTGGAGGGAGAAGTAAGACTACACAGGAGAAAAAGTATACTTTCCTTCCCTTGCTGTAGGACTCCAGCCCAAAGCTGGCCCAGATTGTGGAAGGAAAAAACAACAACCTATGCTAACTTGAATGTGAGGTTTTGATTAATACTTCAGGCTGAAAATTCTAACACTGTTACTTAAAGCGATCCTAGGACTGCTATTATATAAGAGGAAGCCAGAAAAAGTCATGGACCTTGTCATGCTTTTATCCAGGGAAAGGGGACGTTTATGTCTTGTAAATAAAACATAAAATGACAGCAGGAAATGTTTTCATGACAATACATCTTAGTTCAACAAACAAGTAGCAAATAAAAGAATATAGAATTATAATATTATATTATTATAATTAATTATATATTATATAATATAATTATTATATTAATTCTAGCCCCAAACAGTATTTTAACCCATAACATAGATGAAATATCCTGGAGTACTGGCAAAATACCTTCCTTTTCCAGGTCCATTTCTGCCTAATTTCAAATCTCAAGTCTTGAGCCTTCCCTCCACTCAACTAAGAATCTCAGAGATTCAGTCATTAGCCTGAGGTATGAGGTCTGTCTTCTTGCATTCTGTTAGAAAACAGACCCTTGATGTGTCCTACTCAGCTAAGCCTGTGTGCGTGAGAACTCAGGAGAGATGATTATGATCCTCTCCTCATTAATCCTCTTCTCCTTAATGCCATCAACCTTACCCTCCCCCCGTAGATGCCTCAGTGACTCTCTCAAAAGGATTTATATACAGAATATTTTATTTCTTCAAACTCACAAAGTTTATATTCTCTCATGTAGCCATTCTCCCATCCATTCATGCATTTATCCATTTACTAATTATTCACTTAATATTTATAGAGTATTTTACAACATGCTGGATAGTAAAAGTTAAAACAAGCAGGAAAAGAAGTGATTGCAAGGGCTAACTGAAAGGTTTTGTGTCTTGGACCTGGGACCAAAAATAATGGATAAGTGTTTGTCGCCCATCTTCATCACAGAAGTGGACAGGTAGATGAGGAAGATTAATAGTGACAGTTTCTCTGGAGAGGGTTCCTGGAGGGCTGTGCATGTCTCCCTTTCTCCACAAGAGGCCAGGTTTTACTGCCAGTCTCTGAAAAGTGGTGAGCTAGAGAACGTACTGAACCACAGAATGTTGCGAAACATTTCCACTGCAATGACTGAATATGTGTGCCCCCCAAAAGTCACAGGTTGAAATTCTAACCCCCACTGCCTATTAGAGGTGGAACTTTAAGGAGATAATTAGATCACGAAGGTAGAACCCTCATGAATGGGATCAGCGCCCTTCTAAAAGGGACCTTCAGAGAGCACTCTCACTCTCACTTTCTGCTGCCCTCATGCACAAAGGTGGCCTTTGTACCAACCAGGCAGCAGACTCACCAGACACTGCCTCTATGGTCGCCTTGATCTTAGACTTCCTAGCCTCCAGAACTGTGACAAGTAAATGTCTGTTGTTTAAAATTCCATGGTATTTTGTTACTGCAGCCTAAACTGACTAAGACATTCACCCATTACAAAAGAGCCCACAAAGTTTCTCATGAGAGAAGAAGCCAGCATGTGGACATCTATTTTTTTGAGGCCATTCAACCTAGATTACAACGGCACCCATGAAATAAGGTCAACTTTAACTGCTTTTCCTCTAATTTTCACTCCTTGTGAAGCCCCACCTGGGAGTGAACAGAATTAGAAATGAGAAAGTATGGCAAAATAGTGGTTTGGGGAAAGAGTGGACACAGAACATGCTCACTTATCGCCTTCAATCTTTGAGGTCTAGGTCTTGTCAAGGATTGTGACAGGAAGTAGAGAAGCTTGAAAATGAATAAAAGATGGAAGTTTTGGTGTTAGATGATATCAGGCTTTTTAATATCTGAGCATGAGTATGGGAAATTTAATAAAACTCTCAGGATTTAACAGTAACCAGTTCAGCATTTTTAGCAAATTGGGTATATACACTGTTTTTAAGGAATTCAATATCTATAAGGACAGAGGGTGTATATAAATCATTAAAATGTAATTCATTTATTCAACCAATATGTATTGACCATGTACTATATGCTAGGCATTTTTCCAGGTACTGGGAATATAGCTATGAACGCTGTGTTAGATGCTTTAATATAGGTTTAAGAAAAGGCGCTTGGAAATTGAAGAAGCAGTTAGTTCTATCCTGGAGTTTGTGGGAGGGCTTCACTGAGGCAATGTGTTTATGTGTCTTGACAGAAGTAGAAGTTTGCCAAAGTAGGAGCTACCAGGCATCAGAGACAACATGTGCAGAGGGAGAAAGCAGAAAGTTTGAAATAGCAATGAAGGCGGGCACTAGGAGTCCGTGTGGTGTCTTGGGGGAATCATAGATATTGAGTCAAACAGAACTAAGTTTACATCTAGGTGATATCTTAGTAGCTGAGTAACAGCTGACAATTGTATTAGCCACTTTGTGCTACATTTTTGCACCTCTTAAGTTCTCAAATTCTGGAGAACATGAACAAAACATACCTCGCCTGGTATTAGGCTCATACATTTTCATCCCTCAGGTCACCTCTGTGACCCCCTGATGTGCCTGAAGCTATCAAGACTGGAGCTGGTATCCTTCTCTCTCTTCCTAGTTAATTTGCTGAAGCCACAAAGAATGCTTCCAGTGACAACTTTCTCTATTAGAACATCTTCATTTCCGGGAAAGTCAGATTTTTTTTTCCTAAGTGGGAATTGTTTCCCTACATTTCAGATGAAGGAGAGGAGAGCCCCCTAACCAAGAAGAGAAGTAAATCAAGTCATGATGGAAAAGGAAAAGATGTCATAGACCATTTGTACACTGTTGGCCACAAAGCAGAGCCACACATGTACAAAGATCCATGCACACATGTAAATAATCATACACATTATTTATTGAACAATGGACAATACTTATCGTACTCCGGGCTATGTATCCCAGATAAATTATCTTATTTAATCCTTCAAACAATCTTATGAAGTTGTCGTTGTGATCCATGCATGTTAAGTTGTGGATCAGAGAGATGATCCACAAGTCACATACCTAATAAATCGTACTCCAGTCTCCGACTCCAGAACCCACAGCCTTCCCATTATGGAACTCTGCTCTTTTATTTGAATTGTTCTTTATTACATGCATTTCCGCCCAATTCCCAGAAGCTTATATTAATCTATGGGAAGCTGGGTGTGCCCCCCTATGGAACAACCAATGTCCCCTTCTCTCTGATTTCCAACTATCATCCCTGACCTGGGCCTCACTATGCTGCTTCATGGTTTTCCAGTGGAGGTGGGTTATTTCCCCATCAAGTACATTTTCAAAAGTTTCAGAGACTGCCCTGTTATTAATCCTAGGTCCTGTGCCCTCAGTGTATCCACTTATTTTATCTTCCATGTGTTTCCTTGGCTGTAATTCAAATAGGTCCTTTGGTGTCCTTGCGGCATGCTTGATTATATTTAAATCATTATCTCCATTACCATCATTATATTGGGTAGAAATTGAGAACAGCTTTTATGGTTCCTTTGTTGATGTCAATGATGTAGACGCATGTGAAAATTAATCACTTAAAGGGCAAGTTTATAGTTTATTTCCTACTCATAGAAGGAATTATGGACTGTGGGAGGCTTATTCTTTCCAGTGGCCAATTACATGACCATTTTAATCAGAAGTCCCACTCCCAAAATCAGCTGTGCAATGTGCTTGTTCCCGCCAGTTTTCTGACACTTGCTGAACAGGATGCTTTAAAATGCAGAGGCATTTTTTGACTCTGTCAGTCTGTTTTCCTGGTGGCCATATGGAGGTTGTATAAATTCAATCTAGGGATTTGACAGGTTATTTCTTTGGACAGCAGAGCCAGGACATGCTGTTCACCTAAGTACTGTCAGTTTAGGCATCAAATGTACACAGTGTCTGCCTAGGCTGACATCTCATTCTTCCCTCCGCTCTCAAGAAGGGAAGCTTCCTGGCCAAGACTACCCAAAATAGTTCCTTCAGTTGTGCCTGGTACTTGGTAACTCCTTTGAGGCAGGTGACACTTTCTAAATCCTTACATACACTAGTTCCTCCTATCACCAAATTAATGGCGTAGAATTAAAAGCCTATTGACCACGTGGCAGAGAGGAAGGAAGAATTACATTTTTTTATCATCTCAAATTTTGACAGTTGTTTGAACACGCTCGGTAAGGTGATTGGTCTTATCCCCAATCATTGAGTTCTAAAGGCTATTTTCGAATAAATACCCCTTTGCCCAGTAGGTATAGTAGATATGTTCCAAAGTTGCCTTGTACACATGAATTTCATATGGGTAGTATCATATTATAAACATTGCTGAGGGATTTAATAATACCAAGATATTATCATTATTGTTTTTAAAGCCATCATCATTTCTGCAACACCTGTTTCTTGGTAAGCATTTCACATTATTCTGACTCAATTCTTACCACGATATTACTAAGTAGTAATTATCCCCCATTTTCCTTATGAGAAAACCAAGGGCCAAATATATTAATTTTATCTTCCAGGGCATAAACCTAAGAAGTGATAGGATTTTTATCAAGGTTTGCTAATGCCAGGGACTAAATACTTTCCTTCCCATCATAATGATTTTCAATATTGAAATGAAAAAAAAGATGAAATCATTTGTAAAAATTAATAACCCCATATAATGAAAAATATTACTAAAAATGCAAGTAATGTGCTCTTTTTAACTTTTTTTTTTTTTTTTTTTTTAGCATTCACGGGCAGTGGAAAGTGGGAATAAGGGTGGACAGAAAGATATTTTTAATTCAGTTGCTACTTTGAGAAGCTATCCTAGAATTCATCTGGTCCAGTTCTCTTGCATCAGTTCCAAGTTTGTGGTTGAGAGAGGTTAACTCACTTGCCTAATTACAGGTATTATTAAGGGGTAAACTCCAGGGCCAGACCCAAGTATTTGGACTCATGGTACAAAGCAGAATAGCTGAAATGCCTTAAGTCCTGCTAAAAAAAAAGGAAGAATTAATAATATAGATAAAGTTTATATTTTGTTTTGTCAGTTAATTTTAAATGAAATTTAGAGAAGTACTACAAGGCTAATACACTTTTATTATAAGGTACATTTTCCTATACCATAAAATGAAAAGCCAGAAATGTCTACAAATGAAAATTTCACCTTTAGAGAGATTCTTTTAGGGGATTATATTCAGTTTTCGTAAGAATTGAAATCTTCACTCTACTGCTTGAAAAAAAAGGATTGTCCTGTGGACTTATGTCAACATCTAATCCCTTAATCTTCATTTTTCAAAAACCCCAGGAAGACAAGAGGCCAAATACCAATAGAAACTATTTGTGACTTCCGATGGTTTCTGGTTAGGTAATCTCAGGTGGCTAAGAGCACAGAACAAGTCTGGATGGAGTCCAGCTATGATGCAGCTACGATGCAGATGGGACTCGACTGTCAGGGTCCTTCATTCCACTTGGAGAATCCAGCAGTAGATGATGAAGATGTAATATCTTGTAACACAGAATAGGACCTTTGCTTCCACAAAATCAGTGGTGCCATTTCTTTTCCAGCTTCACCATTTTGAACTTCATTTTTTAGGTTTTATAGTTATCAAAGATTTCCCTTCACCTTCACCTTTAAAAGGTAAATATACCTTGGAGTCATATTAAAATATCAGTAAAGATTATCTACTAAAATTTTAGTTGATACATTATTTCTCCTTAAGGAGAATTATTCATTAGCTTTGGCAATTTAGAGCAACATTACTTAACCACGGTTCTCTTCCTCTCCATCCTCCCCCTCCATCACTTTCAAATCAATGGTTCATGAAAAAGACCGGCACAGCAGTTGGGTATGAAGGAAAATGATGGTTTCTAAGAGCCATGAGAGGACACCCAGATAAACAGCATTTGTTTAGTAGTATTGTCGCTAGCACAATAGCCATCAATTTCCAGTGCATTTATATAAGTTATTTTGCAATTCATCAGAAGTCTGAGCTTTAGGAATCTTCTAGTGAATTCAAAACAGACAGAAGATGAATACATCTTATCCTCAATCACAATTTCTCACTTGAAGGACAGGGTGATTGGTTTAACAAGGATCCAAGCTATTACACAACTAAACAGACTATCTAAGAGATTCTAGACATGCTTTCCTCTCCCAAGAAAAGATTCATTCTCCAGTCACTCACTCTCCCTGTCACTGATGAATGTTTTTCACATCCCTCAGGTGCAATTGGAGGCAGGAGAATGGTTGGCAACCATAAAGTGAAATCTTGTTGCCTCATTCTGGTACATTTTCCTCCTAATCTTAAACAGAATGGTGAATTTGGGTATCTGGTGAGGACAAACAAGAACATGAAAGAGATTTGGCCACAATCTATGTAAAGTGTTAAAAATGATATTATATCTCTTCATGCAATTAGTTACAAAAGTTTGTGATCAGATCAAAAAGAATTTACAGGAAGAGATTATATCCAGGGCCATAGAATTCCATGACCAAAAATCTGAAATCATTTATATAGATCAAGGCAGTAAAAATGGAGTTATATGTTCTTTCCTTCTTTTCCTTAACCCTTGATTGTAGTAATTTAAAATGTATTTATTGAGAACTTTAATACAAACTACATCCCAAATTTTGTGTTTTCCAATGCACTACATTTGCCGTTAGTGAAAACGAGACTCCATTCTAACACAGAATCTAAAAGATTATTTTACCCAATTTATTAAATAAAGCACTGCCTAGCAACAGTTGTAAGATGACAGGTAGAAGCTTCCTAACCAGATGTGATCCTATATGCTGTCATTGTTAATAGTCTGTCAGGATTTTCATGGTCATCCTCTCCTTCCCACGTGTTCCGTAAGCCATGAGCATTCTCTTAGGGAAGGCATTTAACATGTAGTATCTTAACTCAGGGCAATTTCTTTCAACCCTCCATGGTTTTACCATATTTGATTCAGTGAATTGTATATGTGTCATTCCTGAGACCTGGTTTTATTCTACTTAAAATGTATTTGTTGCGGTATGTCATATTTTACAGTTATTGACCTCTATGGCATTTTTCAAAAATGTGGGGATTCAGTAAGACATTTGGTCATGGTAAAACAAACAAACAAACTTGTATTACTGTTTTTTGTCTACCCATTTTGATATTTCATGATTCCTACATACAAAAAGTACTATTTGGCTTTATAAATAGTACCGAAGCATATTTAACCTGAACTTTGATATCCCCATTAAGCTTTGATGTGAAGTGCACATATTTATTTAAATAATTTATAAAGTATGGTAAGCAGGAATTCCAGGATTAGAAAAAGCCCTATTATTCATAATAATCGTCTAAGCCATTTATTATATTAACATTCACTTTCTCTTAGACCTTGTGCTGAGCTTTTATTTATTTGTTTATTTGATTAGTTGTTTTATTTATTTTAGTTGATTATCCCAGAGATCCCAGGAGAGAGATACTATCATTTTCTCTAATTTACAGATGAAAATTTTAAGTTTAACAAAGTTTATAATAATATGGAAGTAATAGAATCGGGATTCGAACACAGAGAATGTGCTTGAAAATTCCTTGCAGCATTAAACTACTTCACATAGTAGTTTGCTATACAGTGGGGTATCCAATCAAAAAATGTACAGTAAGTACCTGCTCAACATGTCCTCACTATTTTAAAAATAGAAGAAACAGTACTTATTCTTCCAGATGAGCAGGGATCTCTACCTCATCTATTGTAAATTTATCATCTTCTTTACCAAAGCTTATTATTTACCAACTGACTATACTGATGTTTGTGGTACAACATTGAATTGCTGCTTCTGTTTGCTAGATGTATGACCAAAGTCTCATTTAAGTCAGATGTAAAAAGAGATCACAGGAAGCTATCTTTGCATAAATGAGATAGTTGATACAAATCACCTAATGTAGTGTCCAGCATAAAAATGTCAACAGACATTAATTCCTTTCCTTCTGACATCATCACTATTCTGTCTCGAATAGCAAGTTTCTAGAAAGAGTCACCAAGCATTTTCTAAAAAGTGTGTTTCAAAAAAATGTATTTTTTTTTAATTTTAAAAGCAATGCATGTACTTTGTGGAATATTTGGAAATTACAGGATGTATTATAAAGGACAAATAAAAATAACTTGAGTACTGTGAGAAAACAGATGGCACACTCAATCCAAATGATTTAGGCAAGGTTTAAAGATATTAAGAAGTTTTCAGGAGACCCAGTACTGGGGAGCCCTTACCACCCTTAGGCCTGCAAGGAGAAGTGGAGGAAATGGTTAGTGGAACAGAAGTTATATGGAGTAGATTGCTTCATAGAAGCCTTGGCCTTTATTAGAGGAACACAGCCAAGCCACGTGGCTTAATAAGGATAGAAGGAATCAATTCCCTAATGTCCTCTTCCTACCACCTCTGAAAGTCTTTCCAGGAACTTCCACTTGCTGAACCTGAAACAAAGCCAGAAAGCAAGGGAACCACATTAAGGAAACTTCAAGGTCAGCCTCCCAGGATTTAGAGTACGATGGAGAAGGGTGAAGAGTGGATTTAGGGAAACTGGAAGAGAGTCAGCTCCTGGAATAATTTGGTGTTTCTATTTGGTAGCACAGCATTCCGTTTAAGTACCCTTAATAACTTTAGCTGGTATTGCTGAGGATTAGGCCCAGAATTTATTTATGCTATCACCATGTCACGAATCATAAAGCATTTCTATAATTCAGTACTTGTGGGAGATAGTTCTTTTTGACCTTTAGTCTGAAAAGCTCTCAACCATCTTCGTGAGCAAATCCCCAATTGCTTCAATTATGTCAGTTGTACTTTTGTATTCCTTTTCCTATTTTATTAGACTTTTATGTTCTAATGACTAATACATGTGTGAAGCTTGTATTAATTGAGGTTTTTTGGTTATAAATATGAGAAATGGAATCCAAACGAGTTTAAACAAAAGATTTTATTAGTATGCACATCTTTAAATTACACAAGGTAGAGTTAGGAATAGGATGTAGCTGAATTTAGAGGCTTGACACTAATATCATAATTCCTCTTCCTCTTAGGTGATGTTCGTAAGCATAGATACAGCTATCTAATTCTCTTTCTCATCTATTTATCCATTCTTCTTATCTCTGTATCTCTATTTGCAACTGCATATATATAGAAATATATGTTATATCTGTATCTATAACTGTACCAGTATTTATATAGAAACTGTAAAGCATCTACCCCATTTTCCTCTGTGTTGGCTTTATTCTCAAGCAAGCTTTCTTCACCTACAAAAGTTGCAAAGGTGGCCATTGACAGTTGTAGGTGACTGACTAAAATCTCAGCCACTCAACAAAAGAGAAACCTTCCAGTTTTTCTAGCAAAAGCCTCTATGATGATTCTTATAGCCTGCCTTGGGCCATTTCACTATCACTGAATAAATCACTACAGACAGAGAGAGGTAATACTTTTATAGGTGAGGCATAGGTCAACACTGTTGAAGTTTCGCTTTTGTATATCCATCTGGATATTTCATGGCATTTTTTGTGAGGTACATTGCTAAAAGCCAGGTGTAAGCGACACGACTGCACTAACTATAAGGAGCTCTGGGAGGAGAGATATTATCAATCTGGGAAGAAATGGATAACTTGTTTAAAACCCACCTGACCAATATCCTAGGTGAAGAAGTAAGAGATAAGAATCATTTACTAAAAGACAGACAATAACCTGTATGATAGCTTAGTTACTAGGAAAGATTTAACAAGATATTATAGAAAATTCAAAACATATATAAGCAAATCATCTTTGAAATAAAACTTTCTCCAAAACTTCTTAAAAATAAAAGGGAAAGTAAATACAACACATTAAACATGGTGGCTGAAAGCAAAATGATCTTTCATAGCCATAATTTGTATATCTATAAAATCTACTTTAAATGAATCTTAACCATTAACCAATCATGAAAGTAATAAAAGGTTCTAGAAATATGACTCGAATAATATTGAAACTCTGACACAGTAGTAGAGCAATGAATGTGTAAATGGAAATACAATTCAATCCAACAAATCTTTCAAACCAACAAAATAAAACCATGGCCTTGCTTGTTTTGTAAATGCTTTCAATTATGTGTGGAATACATTGCCTCCTAAACTCCTAAATTTTGTATCTGAATTCCCATGTGCCATCTCTTTATAAAGAAGGTCTCTAGAGAAACTAAGTGCATACGCAAGACACCACAGTCCCTAAGCTTAATGAGTTGTGTCAATCCAAAATATAAATCTGTCTGCTTTGGGTAGCACTGAACCAGGACCTCTGAATTATTGAAACTTGGGGCATAATGTGACATGTTAGGCGGAATTCTAAGATAGCCCCCAAGATCCCTGCCTCCTTGTATACTCTCCCTTATATATCCCTCCCTTTTAGCATGGGTAAGACTGTGAATATGATGGGATATCTTGTGTGTGACAGAAAACATTACATAAGAAAGGCGAGGGGATTTTTCAGATGTAATTAAGGCCCCTAATCAGTTGTTTCTGAGTTATTCAAAGAAAGCATATGCCAGCCAGACCTAACTTATTGAGGTGAAGTACTCTAAAAGATGGTCTAGAGGGCTGCAGATGGGCTCTTGTTAACCTTGAATTGGCAACCGGTCATACTGTGGAGAGGGCTATATGGCAGGAATCACAGGCAGACGCTAGGAGTTAAGGGTCTCACTCCTACAAGCACAAGAAATGAACTGTGTCAACAAACAAACAGTGAGTTCAAAGGAGGACCTTGAACCTCAGATGAGACTGAAACCCTAGCTAACACCTTGACTGCAGCCTTCTTAGACCCCAAGGCAAGGGCTGAGGTAAGATGTGCCCTGGATTCTCCACCTATGGAAACTGAGATACTACACGCGTGTTGTTCTAAGCTGCTAAAGTTGTAGTAATTTGCTCCACAGCAACAGAAAACTCATAAACATGGCTTATCCACATTTTGAAAATAGAAAGTTACTTACCATTTCCATATGTAATTTCTCCCATTCTGAAATTGTCTGTGTTAAGAGAGGCATTGCAGTCACTTAGGAGCTGTCTGTACATCAAAAAGAAAATCATCCTCTTCATGAGCTTTCTCCTACAAAATAAAAAATTCTCCTTCTAACTCTGTTTTGCATTTCTGAAGCCAGATTTTTTATAACCCCGAAAATCAATGCATTAAAAATTATGTTTCCAGATTAAAGCATATTCCTGAGTTAGGAACTTTGAAACGAAGAGATGGAGGCTTCTCAGGACTTCCATCCTTAGTATTAGACCCTTTGATATCTTCACCAGTGGAAAGGAGAAGCATTTTTTCTAAGTGCTATAGCCAGGAGCTATAGTGCAATTCACTCCTCAGCCTCAGGGCTGAACTAGGGGCTGAGAACATAAGGAAGGCTAGGAAATAAAGGACTTTGGATTTTTTTCCTTTGGAACTTTCTTCCATTAACAATATTGTTAGCTGAGTAATTATGGATGGGGATTTTTAAAAGGAGATATATGCAACATACATGCATCCACGACAAGGTCAAGTTATAGGTTATCCCAGAGACATCCAGAATTTCATTAGAGAAGCCCAGCTTGACATTGTGTCATGTCCAATGTCCACTAATGTAAGGTGATGTCTTTGGGTGCAGGAGTGGTGAAAAGGCAGATGAGTGCTTTATCTAATAATAACTCAAAGATCGATGTGAGCTTGGCCAAGTACTGCTGAAAGGCAGAGGAGAGAAGAACCCACAACTTTGTGAGTAAGCTCCAACTTCTGGGACTGAATATTTGATATAGAAACTAATACATTTTTTGTGTATATATTTTATTTATACATTTATGTACACATGTACGTATGTGTATATCTAAATGTATATATTTATACATTTTATTTATTCAACACATTTATTGAACACCTACTATATATCAGCCACTGTTTGAAACAAAAATGGCATAATGATGAGTGGAACTCCTTTTCCATAAAGCAATTCAAAAGGTAGAGTGGATATTTATAACAATATATTTCTATTACACTATGAGCTTGAAGGCCTATATTTCTTCTTTTTTTTTGCTTTTCTTTTTTTTTGGGGGGGGGGGTACCTGTGGCTCCTTAATAGAAGTCCAAACACACAATGACTGCTTAATAAATGGGTATTAAATGAATAAACAGACGAATGGATTACCAGTTCACTCACTGCTTAGAGAAAAAACCATAAAATCTAAGTAAAATTATCCTACTTCCTGCTTTAATATACGTCTTCAAACATAAACGGTAAATGGAAGCTGACATATAAGCCTCATAGCTGGAGGTGAAAAAGAAAATGATAGAAAAAAGCTCATGTTTCTGAAAGATAAAGTGGAGTTCCATTTATCCCGAGTTCTCAATTGCTTCTGAGAGTAGCAGTGGTGGCTTCAATCTTTGTATAACAAACATTTCTGGGTACTTAATAAGTCCCACTTACTATACTAGGAACTACAGACACTGAAATAAATATAAGTTCCTGCCCTCGGGGATAAACTCATATATAAACAATAACATCTCAACATAGTAAATGCTAATATAAAGTATTTTGCAGGGCTATGTGAGATTATATAAGAGGCCCACCCACCCAAAGGAGTTGTTGTTTATGTGTGGGGGCAGACAAAAGGATAGTGGAGGGGTCACCTAAGGATTCCCCAAAGTGGTAATATCTAAACTGAGTTTTGAAAAACAATTAGGAGTTAGTGTAAGGAGAAGAGGGAAGGGCATTCTAGGCAGAGAGTGACTTGTAAAGACATGGGAGTTTATGGAAGCAGTGAAGGGAATGAACTTTAAAAGAAGCAAAACTCAAGGCAGGAAGGCCCATGAGAAGTCTGTACATGATAATGGAAAATTATAAGGGCCTAAGACAAAGCAATACAATAGGATGGATCAAAGGAATTGAATTTGACAGAAATTAAGGGAAAAAATAGATAGGACCTGGTAACTATAAAGGGATATATAAACCCAACAGAGGAAAAAGGGAAAATTTCCAGGTGGCATTCCCAGTTACATGATGGGTAAATGGCAGAGCCATGAATCTAACCCAGGTCTATCTGAGTCCCAAACTTTTGATGCTGTCTTCTATTACATCATACCCCTTTTTCTTTTTTTTTCTTTTTTTTTTCTTTTTTATTTCTTTTTTATTTTTTTTATTTTATTTTTTCTTAATAATAAAAGAGAATCCTTTACAAGCCATAAGAACATTAAAAATTATGTCACACTCCATCATACTCTTTCAAAAAATAAAAATCAAAATGGAACAAAATCCTTCGCAATACCGCTGGACAACCATAAACCCATTCAAACCAGAGAAAGCTGAAAATGGGATTTACGTTAGCCATGGAAAAGGTAGGTGAGTCAAGGATGAGCGCATGGATAGGTGAAAAGATGGAGGTAGATGAAAAGTTCCAGTTAAAGATTCAAGACAGAAAGACAGGAAGCAGAAAGTTCAAAATGAATCCAAAGAACAGAAGCCATAACCCAAAGGAATCCATTTAGGATTCAGTCATTGAGAAATCCAAACAGGCACGCAACACTGGGGAGAGCCAGCAGTAGAAAGAAAAGATTCAGTTACTGAAAGTCAGAAGGCCAAGGGTAACAAGTTCAACTCTGAGAGAAATGAAATACTAGACAGGGTCCTAATCACTACTGAACAAGAAAGAACCCATTCATAGAGAACTAGAATCCCATAGTCTAAGGAAAGCTGGTAGCAAGGTTGATTCAGTTATTTTATAAATAAATTGCTGACAAAAGATTCTTGTATTTGCCCCCTGAGAATGTGTGGTCTTATGATCTGAGTAAGGATCAAACACCCAGAGATTCAGTGCATTCAGCTGTACAAGTTACAGTTACAAGGACAAGATGCCAGGAAGGTCATTGCAGATATTTTCATGTTTTTTTCTTCCCCTGTGATTTTCAATGACTCGAGTTAAGCCAGAAGCATTGGAATTACATCTACCAAGTGCTTACATACACGCAAATTCTGTTTGTCCTTTTCTAGTTAATATATTTTCTCACCTCTGGGACTTTCTTACAGCACCCTGGTAGTGCAATGCAGCTAAATTTCTGTATAGCCTTTGAACTCTAAAAGGCTTCAGTTGAAGAGTCAATTTAACAGTTATTTGCAAAGTGAGTATGCACAGCTACTTAAAAATCTCAAATTTTATTTTACTCACCCATCCTACGAGTGTTAATAATATACATACCTTACAATGTGAGTTTGAGATTGCATAATTTTTGGAATGTCTAGCAAAATGTAAAGCACTAACGAAAATGGCAAGTATCATATAAGCTGATAAATAACTGAGTAGTGTTAAAATCTATAATTGTCCCATAAATCAAGATGAATTTTTTTCTTATGATAAGAAATTCTTGCATGTGGGGCTGGATACAAATTTGAAAATAAATTTAAAAAACTGTACATTTCAGTTTTATTAACATAAAGTTGGTTATTTAGAAATATTCTTGTTTGAACTTTTTTTTAATGAGTTGTATTGCTAGTTTTTCTTTCCTAATGAAAATCCTTTTCTCTCATTTAAGCAGGTAGGTTTTATAATTTGTTTTACCACTTGAGAGTTGACTCAGAATTCCCTATGAGATAATAAATTTGCATTTCGCATGCATTTTGGAGTTCCTTTGCCCCCTAACTCTTCAGGTGTTAAACCCTAGCTAACCTCACTATTGAGGGTGTACCAAAGATGTCTTCATCTACCAGGAGACACAACAATCAATGTTTAATAAGGTCTTCAGTGTGCTGAGATCTGATCATTTTGTAATGCTTAGTAAAATTTTGTGACCAAGAAGTGTGTCAGATAATAGGGCCAAATGGCAATAGAAGTCTATTTCACATTTTATGTCAACTAGTTAGAAAAGTTACCTGGTAACTGGAAAGCACCAGGTATCCTAGGGTAGACTCAACTGCAAAGTCAGTTCTTCATCTTCAAAGATGGTGAATCATAGTGGTTAAAAGCATGGACTATGGAATCAGACAGCTCTGGTCTTGAGATGGGCTCTGCCACTACTATGACTGCTATGAGCTCATAAACTGTATGAACTCCTGTTTTCTAATCTTTTAATGGGCAGCTAACAAATTGTCTACCTCATTGGGTTGTCTGATTAGTTGAGAAAAGCAAGTACCAGCACAAAAAAGCTATCAAGAAAGGTTAGTTGGGGCTGTTGGTATTGTTGAATGCACCAGGAAACAGAGAGCTCTTTAATTCTGCTTTAGAATTTGTCTTCAATTAGATCTCAGTTTGGAAATATAACCAGAGTGTAGAACACAATCTAGTTGGGATGCTATAAATGCAAAACAAATGCAAAGCATAAAACTGGCTAATTGCTTTTTGTGTATCGAAATGGAGGTTGTATTAGTTTCTTGTGGCTATTGTAACAAATTACTACAGACTTCATGACTTAAAACGACAGAAAGTTGTTGTCTCACAGTTCTGGAGGCCGGCCAGAAGTCCATTATAAGTTTCACCGGGCTGAAAGTGAAGTGTTGGTCAGTTTGAGCTCTCTTGGAGCCTCAAGGGGAGAATCATTCCTTGCTTCTTCCAGCTTCTGATAGCTGCCAGCATTCCTTGGCTTGTGGCCACATCCCTCCAATCTCTGTCTCTGTGGTCACATTGCTTTCTCCTCTTCTCCAATCACTCTCTGTCCCCCTCTTATAAGAATGCATTGCTTTCAGTGAAAGCCCGCCTGGATAATTCAGGATAATCTCCCCATCTCAAAATCTCTAATCGTATGTTGGATAATTGAATTTAAATTGAAAAAATTAGAAGAAATCACCAAGAAGGGAACAATTTAAAAACATAAGGTACACCTATGAGATGTAATACTTCACAGTTCATAAACTGACTTACTTAATAAATGGGTAAAAATGCTTGTAATGTTGTCGGTATACAGTTTGGTAACTTCAGTGTAAAATGCAAATCATACATTATTCATAGAAAAGAGTGGAGAGGAATACCACAAATGATAATCATTGTGCCCCCCACACCCTCCAAAAATCTCTAATCATATTTGCAAAGTCTTTTTTTTTTCCCATATAAGGTGACACTCAGGTTTTAGGGATTAAGACATGGATATCATCCATGAGGACCAATCATCAGTCTACAACAGATCACCGTGAAAATTTTCTTCATGTAACCATAACCAGAATCAAGATGAGAATTTTTTTTATAAATGTTGTATTTGTTAGAATTAGGTTAAACTGAAAATAATAAAAGGCTC
This sequence comes from Potos flavus, assembly GCA_028534135.1. NCBI lineage: Eukaryota > Metazoa > Chordata > Mammalia > Carnivora > Procyonidae > Potos > Potos flavus. The sequence continues at coordinate 78,863,639 of CM052884.1, read as the reverse complement.
AAGATTAGAGTGGCTTAAACACAAAGGCTTTTATTTTTCTGTCATTAAAATAAGTCTAAAACAATAAGTCTAACAGAAAATCCACACACATATATGAATCAAGCATTTTCTGTCTTCCTACTCCACAATCCTTGGCATGCCAGCTCATAGACCTATGCTATAGTTAAAGCTTCCTTCAGTCCATCCACTTGATGCTCCACCTGGCACAAAACCAGGGAAGAAGAAATTAAGGGACTTTTTGAGGTACCTCATCAACTAACTTATTTTACTGGCTTCCCTTATTTGCAAAGGAGATTATCAGTGGGGCACAATGTCCAGGTTATGACACCAAAAAGATTAAGAGAATACATATTGGTTAGATAGCTATCCAGTGCCAAATTAACCAGAAAACTGTTCTAATTTGAACATCACCGAAAGAAGATGTGTAAACTCTCTCAGAGGTGTTTACATTAGAGGCAGTCATAATAAAACTTTTATTATGAAATATGCAAATAGTGAAAGAATGCTGAGATATTAAAATAGTAATCATAATTACTATATCCCCACCACTATATTTAAAAATTAACATTTAGCCATATTTGTTTTATCACTTTATTCATCTATTTATCTTTTTATCTAGTCTGTCTAATATTTTCCACCAGTTAAAAGGTTGAAAGAAAGTTGCTAAGCAAGTCATGATAGTTTACCCCTAAATATTTCAACAAGTTTCTAGTAAAAATAAGAACATTCTTTTGTATCACGTCAATACCATCACACCTAAGAAAATGAACAATAATTTCCTAATACAGCTAACATATGTTAATGCTTAAATTTCATCTTTTCTCTAAAAAAAAATCCTATATTGCATTTGTAAATTCACACATTGTATTTGTTGGATTTTTTTAGTTGTTTTTAATGCACAACAATTCCTCATTTCCCCCTGATATTGACTCCACTAGGCCAATTGTCCTGTAAAATGTCATATTCTGGCGTTGTCAGATTATTCCTTTGTGGGGTATATTAACTATTTTTTTCTCTATCTTCTTTAATTTGTAAACTGTAAATTAGGTCTAAAGTCTTGATTTTTCCCTTTAGCAGAAAAGACTTCAAGAACCATACTGTATGCTTCATTTTTCCTCCTATCATGAGGCATATATTTTTTGATTGTTTCAATATTAATGGTTCTATGTCTAACAGCTTTGGAAAATATGGTTGTCAGATCACTTCTTTGAGGTTTGTTTTTTCTATTGACTATTAGCAAGTAACCTGATTCTTTGGCACCATGAGACTAATAAGACTAATGGTTTCAGCATCCATCACTTTCTGAAACAATTCATCAGGGACTTCAAAATGCTGTTTTTCTATCATATTCATTGCACATATTAGCTGGTATTCTTTCAAAAAAGAACTTTGCCACCACAACTTGAGGATAAACAAGTAATCTTAAAAAGGGAAAAAGAGAAGTTTAATTATTTCTCTTTTATTACTAATTTTCATAGAAAAGCATTGGTATAACAATCATTTCCACTCATGGTCAATGTGTGTATGTGTGTGTACTTCTTTCCCTGTTTGGTTTTAATTTGCACCATATTTTTTATTTATGTCATGTTTTAAGATCAAGTATTGTCATTTTTCTTTGTTATGTTCAAATTATGCCAAATTTGGCCCGTGAATGCCCCTGAAAGCTAGCTCCTTTGTCTTCTTGATATGGCCCCACATGGTTTTGAGCCCTCTCTCCTTCCCAGAACAGAAAGAAGTCCGAGGTTCACCCTCTAATTTCCTTGCTCGAAGTTAGCCAGGATGTAAACTCCAGGTCTTCTGGGATGCTACTATTCCTAGGCTTTTCCAATACACGTGCTAACAAATTCATATGTCTTTTCTCTGACACTAAAACCCGTTTCAGTAATATTTAAATATTTACTTGTTTGTTTTCTTCTGTGATTCAAAAATTTATTTCAATTGCATGGTCAGTGATAACGATACACACTGTGAGTGAAGTTATTTAAGTTGTTCGTTTTTTGTTGAAGTTTTCATTTGGTCCCATGAGTGTGTTCTACAAAGATCTATGTTTACATTACTTGACTAATTCTTTTTTGCAATGGCTATTTTAGAAACTTGATATATAGTTAGGAAGAATTATTCAGTTTGTTTCCAGGTTTAAATTCTGCACCTTTTGCATTTCATTTTCCTTTTTGGGTGTATAAAGCATTTATGTTGTTCAAAATGGCATACTCAGACAAGTTTTGCTTTTACTTCTATTTTTTCTTCCATTTCAGTTTCCACCATCCCAAATTCTTTAACTAATCGGGATTAGTTTCTTGTTTATGTCTCCTGTGGTATTTCTTGCTTACATATCCTTATTTCCATTTCTTTCTTACATATAAAAAAATTGCTAGATACTGTTATCTTCATCCTGTCTTCTTTCTCTTGGAAAGCACTCCAAAATGGGGTACAGAAAACTGCCTTGATTTGTTTCCTTACGTGTGGGTTTATTTTTTAGGATGCCATAATATTCCATTGTTTTTATGGCCCATATTGTTAGACATTTGGATAGTTTTAAATATTTTTCTATTATAGTTACTGTGAAAGTGACTAACCTTATGAATATAGTATATATTCATATAGTATATAGTATATATATACTATATAGTATATATAGTATATATTTCTGGAGATATATCTTCAGGAATGATTCCTAGAGGTGAGACTACTGGATCAAAGGACAAAAGTGTATTTATTAGATATTGAAAAACTTTTAAACACTGAATGTGTACATTTTATACTTCCATCAGAAATACATGAGAATGTATGTTCCTTCCTTTCTAATCCCTTCAGTAAAGAATATTGCCACACTTAAATTTTGCCAAATTGATGGTTCTGGCACATAGTGTTTTAGTACTGTTTTCATTTACATATGATTTTTTTAATTAACATATAATATATTATTTGCCCCCGGGGTACAGGTCTGTGAATCATCAGGCTTACACATTTCACAGCACTCACCATAGCACATACTCTCCCCAATGTCCATCACCCAGCCACCTTATCCTTACCCCCCAACCCCCAGCAACCCTCAGTTTGTTTCATGAGATTAAGAGTCTCTTATGGGGTTGTCTCCCCCCCAATCCCATCTTGTTTCATTTTTTCCTTCCCTACTCCCCACAACTCCCTGCCCTGCCTCTCAAATTCCTCATATAAGAGAGATCATATAATTGTCTTTCTCTGATTGACTTATTTCACTCAGCATAATACCCTCTAGTTCAATCCATGTCCTTGCAAATGGCAAGATTTCATTTCTTTTGATGGCTGCATAGTATTCCATTGTATATATATACCACATCTTCTTTATCCATTCATGGACTTCTAGGTTCTTTCCATATTTTGGCTATTGTGGACATTGCTGCTATAAACATTTGGGTGCACCTGCCCCTTTGGGTCACTACAATTGTATCTTTAGGGTAAATACCCAGTAGTGCGATTGCTGGGTTGTAGGGTAGCTCTATTTTCAACTTTTTGAGGAACCTCCATACTGTTTTCCAGAGTGGCTGCATCAGCTTACATTCCCACCAACAGTGTAGGAGGGTTCCCCTTTCTCCGCATCGTTGCCAACATCTGTTGTTTCCTGACTTGTTAATTTTAGCCATTCTGACTGGCATGAGGAAGTATCCCATTGTGGTTTTTATTTGTATTTTTCTGATGCCAAGTGATGTTGAGCACTTTTTCATGTGTCTATTGGCCATCTGGATGTCTTCTTTGCAGAAATGTCTGTTCATGTCTTCTGCCCATTTTTTGATTGGATTGTTTGTTTTTTAGATGTTGAGTTGGAGAAGTTCTTTATAGATTTTGGATACTAGCCCTTTATCTGATATGTCATTTGGGAATATCTTCTCCCCTTCTATCAGTCGTCTTTTGGTTTTGTTGACTATTTCCTTTGCTGTGCAAAAGCTTTTGATCTTGATGTAGTTCCAATAGTTCATTTTTGCCCTTGCTTCCCTTGCCTTCAGCAATCTTTGTAGGAAGAAGTTGCTGGGGCTGAGGTCGAAGTGTTTGCTGCCTATGTTCTCCTCAAGGATTTTGATGGATTCCTGTCTCATTGAGGTCTTTCATCCGTTTGAGTCTATTTTTGTGTATGGTGTAAGGAAATGGTCCAGTTTCATTCTTCTGCATGTGGCTGTCCAATTTTCCCAACACCATTTGTTGAAGAGACTGTTTTTTTTCTGTTGGACATTCTTTCCTGCTTTGTCGAAGATTAGTTGACCATAGAGTTGAGGGTCCATTTCTGGGCTCTCTATTCTGTCCCATTGATCTATGTGTCTGTTTTTGTGCCAGTACCATACTGTCTTGATGATTACAGCTTTGTAATAGAGCTTGAAGTCTGGAATTGTG
>CM052884.1:78732726-78858774 GCA_028534135.1 Potos flavus | reverse complement strand
TCAGCTTCTTTATTTTCCATCATTTGGTCTTCTATATCACTAATTCTCTCTTCTGCCTCATTTATCTTAGCAGTAAGAGCCTCCATTTTTTTATTGCACCTCATTAATAGCTTTTTTGATTTCAACTTGGTTAGATTTTAGTTCTTTTATTTCTCCAGAAAGGGATTCTCTAATATTTTCCATGCTTTTTTTGAGCCCAGCTAGTACCTTGATAATCATCATTCTGAACTCTAGTTCTGACATATTACTAATGTTCGTATTGTTTAGGTCCCTAGCCGTCCTTACTGCCTCTCGTTCTTTTTTTTTTGTGGTGAGTTTTTCTGCCTTGTCATGTTATCCAGATAAGAACAGATGAATGAGAGAACAAAATACTATAAGGGTGGCAAAGACCTCAGAGAAGTGTACACTAACCAAATCAGAAGAGACCCAAAACCGGGGGGAGAAGAAAGGGGGAAAAAATGTCAATAAAAAAATAAATATAAATATATTATTAGACTGGTGAATAGAACAGAGCCACCACTTGATTTTGGGTATATTCTGGTCTCTTAGAAGAAACTGCTTCCCAAAATTTTAAAGAAAGAAAAACATATATATACAAAAATAAGGGTAGACACAATGGAGGGATGGAATATGAATATAAAGATAAAAATTTAAAAAGATTCTAAAAAAGGACTTGATAAGATAAGAGGTTGGTTGAAAAAAGAAAAAAAAGAGGAGAGAATGTGATCAGGCTGGAGACTAGAACAAACCCAAGCCCTGTATTTAGGTATATTTTGATCTATTAGAAGAAATTGTATCCCAAATTTTTAAAGAAAAAAAAAAACCTATGTGTATATGAAAAATAAGGTTAAATACAATGAAGGGATAAAATATGACTATAACAATGAAAATTTAAAAAGATTTTTTTAAAGGTATCAATAAGATAAAATAGTTAAAAAATGTTAAAATAGGAAAGAGGAAAAGTTAAAAAATAGAATAAGAAAAAAATAAAATTTAAAAAATTTAACTTTGAAAGACTAAAGGATCATGAGAAAAAAAGCCATGAATTCTATGTCTTGCTTTCCCCTAGCTCTGGAGTTCCACAGTTCTCATTAATCGGTGAACTTGGTCTTGGCTGGATATTCTTGCTGATCTTCTGGGGAAGGGGCCTCTTGCAATGATTCTCAAATGTCTTTGCAGGAGGCAGAATTGCACCACCCTTGCCAGGGGTCAGGCTAAGTAATCTGCTCAGGTTCACTCTCCGGAGCTTTTGTTTCCCGAACTCTTTCCGTACAGCTTTGGAGGACGGGAATGAAAACGGCAGCCTCCCAATCTCTGACCTGTAGGAGCCAAGAGCTCAGGGCCCCACTCCTCAGTGCGCCCTCTGAGAAAAGCAGTCATTCCCTCCTGTCTCCCTGATCTCTGGCCGCACTCTGTGCTCACCCGGCTTGTGACCGAGCATTTCCATCTCTGGCGCACGACCCCATCTGGAATCTCCAAACCCAGCAGATTCCTGCAGTGCGCTCTTGTGCTGCTCCTCCTGGAGGGGGAAGGAGGAGGTCTCCCTGGATCTGCCGCTTGTGGGGTCCCTGCTTGAAGAGTAATGGCCTGACTGTGCCTCTGATCACAGTTTAAGGTAATCCTGAGCTGAGAGCTCACTGCTCAGCTCCATCTCTGCAGCCGGCTTCCCCACTCTGATAATTGGGAGCTCTGCCACGCTTAGACACCCCCAGGTCTTTCTCTGACCCTGTGGGTCCTGAGACCACACTGTCCCCGCGAAGGCTGTACCCCCCTCTTAGCCTCTGGAGCGATGTCCCTCAGTGGAGCAGACTTGTAAAAGTTCTAATTTTGTGCTCCAATGCTCTACCGCTTGCCGGGAGCTGGCCTCTCCCCCCAGAGACCTCTCTTCCTGTGGCTTTGGATTCACTTCTCTGCACGTCCCACCTTCCGGAAAGTGGCTGATTTTCTGGTCCTCGAATTGCTGCTCTTCTCTTCTATTTCCTGTTGAGTTTGTAGGTGTTCAGAATGGTTTGATAGCTATCTAGCTGAACTCCTGGGACCTGATGTTATCTCAGTCTCCTACTCCACCACCATCTTGTTTCCTCCTCCCTATGTATTTTTTCTTATGGGTTAAGTTAAGCACCTTTTTATAGATTTTAGGGCCATTTGCTTTTTTTTTGTTTTGTTTTTCAATAGTGAGTTGTATTTTCTACTGGAGATGTTTTTTGGGTTATTGTTTGAAATATTCTGTTTAAGTGTATTTTTTTTTTCTTTTCAAAGAAACACGCAAAATGTGTATTGGATAGTCATTGGCAATCTTCTATGTTAAATTATATTTAAATATCATTTTTACCTATTTCTTTGCTTTTATTTATTTGGGGTTCTTTCCTCAATGTCCCATTTAGTAGAATAAGCTTTCCCTTGGTTCCCTTTAAGCCATTATTTAAGATGATTTTGCCTTTTTCTTCCATTTTTTCTTCCTATGGTCAGCAATGATTTCAATCTTCCTTGTCTATCCATTTTTGTTTAGAGTATTTGAGTTCCTGAAATATGCTTTTTTCATATATGCAATTGCTTGCTTAATTTATGGTGGCTACTTTTATCAATTTTGTTTTCCAAATCATGGGTCCCATAACCTTGCTTCTCTACAGCAAGAATTGACAAAGCTTTCTATGTTTTTTTTGGCTCACCTAACATGTTTCCAAGCCATGGAAGAGTCTGCTCTTTCTCTCTCTTTCTTACTAGAGTCACCAGAATTTTTTAGCATCTGAAGAATTCTTTTTCCTCTTCATCCCTCCATAACTTTCATCACCTCAGGAGACCTCTTTACCCTCCAGGTTTGCCCCCAGCTTTAGTGAGTTGCTGCCATGCATGAGATAGTGCCAGTGCTACTCATGGTTTTCTCTCAGCTCTCATGATCTCACCCAGCCACAGATCACTGCCTTGAAACAGGAAGGTCTGGCAAGACTGGAAGGGATTCCTCTGTGCTATGAGTGTGTCCTCAGCCAAGGACCAGAGAAAGAAGTTAAGATGAATGGAAACTTCCTCTGTGACTGGGGCCCCTCTGAATTGTAAGACATCATGCCAACCCCACAGAGACATTGAAAATTAACAAAAAGTTTGACTTGTTTTTCTTTACCCTCATGGTACATTTACTCTTCCTTTTGCCATTCAATTAGTAATGAAATGAGATATGGGTGTTTCTCTCCTAGGAAAAGCTCGTCTCCTTCTGGAATTTAGTTTACCTAGGCTCTTTGTGCCCTCAGCTTATTTGATGAAATTTTAGAAGCTGTAATTGATTTTTTTAATTATCTTTTTTAATTTTTTTAAAGCATTTTCACTTTTTTTTTTTTTTTTTTGAGAGAGAGAAAGAGAGCATGAGATCATGGGGGGAGGAGGGCAGAGGCAAAGAGAAACTCTTACACAGGCTCCAAGTGCAGACCGAACAGAGGACTTGATCTCACAACCCTTAGATCAGGACCTGAGCTGAAATCAAGAGTCATGCAGGCACACCGTTTATTGTCTTCTTTCTGATTGTTAGGATAGAAGACATAGTCTCATTCAACTTTTTATACTCTGTATGAAAACTCAGAATTTGTTTTAAAGAATTAAATGTCCCTGCTACTGTAATACAGAATTAGTCTAGCAGTACTAGAGTGATAATCTCTTGTTTTGGCTGTACTATTGGCCTAAGATTTTGGCCAATCTGCCTGGGTAGCAGGTGTCCTTATTTTGTCATTAATTCATGTGAGGACTCCTGGATCTACTTCATTGGTTATAAAAAATGGACTTCCTGGACACAGTAGGCTATTCGTGAGTTTAAAATTCAATATGATGATAATGAACCTAACAAGTGGAATTGACTTCTCTAATGAACCAAGTGTTGGATGGTATGAGTGACAGAACATGTATCATTATCTCTTTTAGCAGTAATCATTCATTTGTTTGGTACTTCCTAATTTATAAGTACTTTCATGAACATCATTTCATTTCCTTTTTATAATATTCCTACCAGGTAGTAAATATCATTATCAAATAACAGATGAAGAAATTGATGCTTGCCAAGTCACTGAGATAGCCATTTAAGCACCTGATTTTGAACACCTCATATTTTGTTCCTATTTCAGGCTCATCTGATACCTTAGCTTTTCAAAATAAGGAAAGCAGAAAACACAGACCAAACAAATAAACAACAATCTACCAAAACTAAGGGAACATGACAAAAATAAGCAAGCATATTAAAATGTACAGCATTTCTCCTTCATTTATCACAGAAGATATTTTCTTGAAAATCAGAGTATTAAAAGAATCAGTATTATATGAGATACTTAAAAACTAATCCCTATGAAAATCTAATCACTTGTATTCAACCGAAACTTAGAGAAGTTTACCAGCTAGCCTCTTTTGAACATTTATTATAATTGTCTTTGTAGGTACAAGTAGTAGCCATTTCTAGGCTTAGAGTAAGACTTGCACCCACCTGATACCCAACAGTCTCTGATTCTAATAAGATTACATTTTAATATCCAGTATGTGCTTGAGACAGTAAAATAATGTTTTGTTTGCTTATTTTTTGGAAAATTGTCAAAATATTTGCTGATATTCGTGGCCATCAGCCAGAAAATAAGATATTAATGACAGATAGAAGGAGCTCTGTGTTGTAAACAAAGGAGGATTCTGTTGAATACCAGTTAAAGAGAGGCAAGACCAGTTAGGCATGACGCATGAGAATATGCAAGAGATTTCACTCCACCATCCTCGCTGGCAGGGACTAAAAAAAACAAAAAATCACTCTCAGGTGCTGCTAAGAGGGGTATCCTTGCAGTTAGCATCTTCTGAGTGCCTCCTTTGTGCTGAGCATGTTAAAAGCCCCATCTCATCTCATCTCATCCTAGCATCTATTTCATAGATGAGACAAACTGAGACTCAGTAGCTTTTAAAAAAAAATGTACAGTGTTAAATAGCTGATACATGACAATTCTGGGATTTTTAACTCTGGTCTATTTGATGGAAGTCCCTCGGGGTTTCCACCTAGATTAGGCAACCTCAGACATGAACAATTTTAAAGAAAGCCTTCTATCTCTATTTTGCTGAGGGTGGTTTTCCTTACGGTCCTTGAGTTTGCTTTAATCCTTGTCCTTGCTTTCAAATTAATTGCTTTTTAGATATAGGATTAACTCTCTTCAAGGAAAAGCAATTTAAACAGACCAACTATTTGTTTATATTCAGACTCATACATCTAGTAGAAGCAAGAAATAATAGAGGTCACCTTTTCAAATGCCTTTGTTATACAGATGCAGAAAACAAGATTGTCCAAGATCACAATTAGGAAAGAAGCAGGCGTGAACACATGTCTCCCATATCCCAAACCTGCATGCTTCCCAATAAAGAAAACCAGACAGTGATTCTTTACCTCAATCTCCCTGCTAATTATTTTTCGTAACAGTTTTGCAGGAAAACAAACTTTAGGTTTTCTTTCTTGACAAAGAAAATGATAAGTTAACATCATTTACATATGAACACACATCCTTCAAGGAATTCATGGGGAATAGTCTGTGATTTGAGCATGACAGTGTGTTTGAATGAATGTAGTGTTGACCTGGCCATTTAACCTGACCCAACTTCTCTCATTTTACCTTAGATAAACATGATTAGCTTCTTCCATGACACATAGAAACCATCTACTTGGCCTGCCCTCGTCCTTCTCTATCATATTGCCACTCTTAAGGACAACCATAACACTCTGTAACTGTCACTGACAGTGAAAAGAAGGAAATAGTTACGGTAAATGATGTAAATTAGTCCTTTGTTCAGGGAATCCTCTCCCCTACCCCGTAGTCTTTTCCTTTAACATTTTTAATATGTTTTCACCAGATTCCTTTGGGTCCCAACGTAAACAGTAAGTTTACTACATTAGACAGAATGGGGAAATACATATTCTTTACTTGTACTCTCTCTAATCTTGTACATACTTCACCCAAAAAAACTGGGTCTCCATCCTATAAACTCAATCACAGAGAGGAGATGCAGCCCAGGAGCCCACAGCATAGATTGCATGTCCTAGGCTGTCCTGGACACCTTTGGCAGGGCAGACATTTCTGGAATCCACAGACTAAACCCAGGATTTTGCTCACCTAAATGGAAGACTTTAAAAATCCATTCTCAGAGAAATATACTCCTTTAGTCCAGGTTAATATTTACTTTGGGTTATTTTTTATTTCTATTTTTAATTAGGCTAAAGAGTAAAAAAAAATTACAAACTTTTAGAACAAAGGAAATTGAGAGTTCAGAGAACTCCACACTGCTATGTTTTGTTTATTTTTTATATTTTTTAAAGATTTTATTTATTTATTTGAGAGAGTGAGAGAAAGAGAACAAGAGAGGGGAGAGGGTCAGAAGGAGAAGCAGACTTCCTGCTGAGCAGGGAGCCAGATGCAGAACTCGATCTCGGGACTCCAGGATCATGACCTGAGCTGAAGACAGTTGCTTAACCAACTGAGCCACCCAGATGCCCCCACACTGCTGTATTTTATATAAGGAATAGGAAAACCAGTGAGACAAAGTAACTTGTTGTCAGTCGCATAATCAATGGCAAAAAAAAAGACCCAAATCCATGGGTCCAAACAGTTTCCCAAAGTGCTTACCCCCCCCTTCCCCACCCCACCCCCCACCCTGCCCCAGGCACTTGTGGTATAAAAGTGGCTGCTAAGGACTTCACAAGGATGGATTCCTTTATGAACTTTCAAAACCACATGGAAGTGAAAACAAAACAAACCAAAAAATCAAATGGCAATCAATAAAGAATCAAGTGAAGAAGAAAGTGAATAGATATATATATATATATATCTCGATATATAAATATATATAATATATAAATATATATGATGTATATAGATTTTTTCAAGTAAGGAAATACATTATTGGAAGCCTATCTTAAGAGGGAAATAATACACGAGAGGACATCAAGGAGAACAATTGTATTATTCTGAAGACAAAGGCAGGAAGGGTAGTGAGCCCATTGATACATTCCTGCAAAGGAGAGAATGCTACTGAGAAGGAACAGGTTATGCTACCCAAGCCAGATCATCCTGCCCCTAATAAGTTTCTTGTCTGGAGGAAGTAACTACTGAATGAAAATATAAGCAGTCTGTTCTGAGTTAAGTAGTCTGATTTTTTTTTTTTTCTTTTCTTCTTAACATCTATCTCTTCCCAAACTTGATAGTGCCATCTTCAAGCAGAAAGTGTGTGGCATTCTTCTTCTCCACTTAAAAAGATGTCATTTAGAAAGACTAAGAATTCTAGAATCAAAACTGAAATGGACCTTTGGTGACATCCAGTCTAAACCCCTCCTCCTTCTCTAAATGGATCTCTGAAAAGTAATAGAACAAATGAGAAAAAGTGAAAATAATGTGTGAGCGAACTGGTCTGGGAGTTTTCAACTTGACTAAATGAGACTGCTGTGCCCTTAGATCCTGCACCAAACAAAATTATTGCTGGAATTTGAAAGGATAGCATAAAGCATCACCCCATTTTTTGTACAATGTGTTCAGTGGTGGTGTAAGCTTGCTGACTCATTTAATATATATTAATTAAGTTGATCCTAGGACAGAATAAATAAGAACACATTTCATGGGATGTTTGTGTAAGATGAGAAGAGTTTAAATGCATTGTAATACTTATGGCCTCTCTTTCCTCCCAAAGCAGAAAGTGCCTACATTCTTCTGTTTCAGAGCTTTGTAGGACCGAAGGCCTAACACTGTATTATCATTTTCATTTGCAAATAAGAACGTACCACACAGAGGAAACATTTGAACCCGTTCATTTCATATTTGTTTTTCAATTTTTTAAATTATGTCTTTCTTAATCAATCTGTAGCTTTTGAACACAGGCTAAAATAAACTATAGATATTTATAAAATGATGTTTGTGACAAGCTGAGCTGGGACTGGACCTGAAAATATTTCTCCCATGTTTTTAGCAGCTTCCTTTTTTTCCTAATACTTAATTTCACCTATGAAGTTGGGATTAAAGAAAATCTGTTTCAAACAATTAAACAGGCAGGGAGGTGAACCCATACAGACATATGTACATATATAAAATGCAAACAGACACAAACACATACACACACACCCCTCCACCATTGGTTGCTGTAATAGTTAAATCTATGTCAACTCTCTGTGCTACTGCACTCTGATCAGACACCAGGCTAGATATTGCTGTGCAGATTTTTTTTTTTTTAATGAGATTAACATTTAAGTTAGTAGACTTTTGAATAAAGCACATTTTCCTCCATAATGTGAGTTGTCCTCATCCAATCAGTTGAAGGCCATAAGAAAAAATTCTGAGGTTCCCCCACAGAGGAAGGGATTCTGTTTCCAGACTGCCTTCAGACTCAAGAACATAACATCATCTCCGGCAAGAATTTTCAGCCTGCTGTCCTATGGTGCAGATTATAGACTTGCTAGCCTCCACAATTGTGTGAGCCAATTCCTTAAAACAAATCTCTCCCACCCTTCTCATTTTCCCTCTCTCTCTCTCTTATTCTTTCTCTAAATATGTGTTTGTAAGTGTGTAAGTCCTCTGAGTAACACAGTTCCCAACTGATTTAACCAAATAACTGAGAATTTAGCAGATAAGGTGGCTTTAAAATGTGGGAGTAAAGTGATCTCCTCCCATATACAATGCCCATTAAACCTGAGTTCTAGTCCATCAGGCTCTGCGAGTGCTTCCAGGTTCTGCCAATGCTTCACTCAAATGCTTGCTTAGCTGAATGTGCACATCCTTAGCTTATCTAGCCTCCAGGGAAATCTGAAATCACAATGAGGGGTGCCTGGGTAGCTCAATCGATTAAGCTTCCAACTCTTGATTTTGGCTCCTGTCATAATCTAAGAGTCCCAAGATCAGGCCCTCCCAGTGGGGAATCTGCTTGAGATTCTCTTCCTCTAGCTCTCCCTCTGCCCCACCCCTCGTTTGGGAGCTCTCTCTCTCTCTCAAATAAAAATATTAAAAAAAAAAAAATAGAATAGAAAAAGAAATCACAGTGATTTCAGGCCTGACATCCTGAGAAAGAGATATCTATATTGCAATATAATATGCCTTGGCCTGGCTTTTCTGTTACCTCTGTGTTTTCCACAGGGCATATTGTACCAAGAAATAATATGTTGGCACAGTTGGGATCCTGTGAGAGTTTTGAAAATAATAAATTTCTTATTGTGCTATTGTGTATTTATATATACTCTCCCCTCATAATCTGTTTATATCTATTTCAGAACATGTCTGAAAATATTCAGCTCTCTTGATTCTTGAAACAAATTGAGCCCTACCTAGTAAGACCTCATGCCTCCATGGGGAATACAGCAGGGTCAGTGTGCAAGCTGCTGTACTTAGGTTTCCAGTGTCTGAAAAACTCGTCCTTCCCCCTGCCGACCCTCCCATCATATGTATTTGTTATGCTATACTTTGAGTTTTACATAGCTATGCTACGAGCTTCCACTTGTTAATAACATTGTGCTAATATCATGAAATAAAGATACATATGAAATAATCTTTATCCCAGCACACTCCCTAAATAGTTGACAAGCCAGTTCAGTCTAGTTCAGAACAGGCACGATGACTCAAAAGAAGAAATCCATCACAGAAGTGAAGCAAAACAGAATGGGGACAAGAAAGAGGTTTTAAAACAGAAGAGAAGAAAAAAAGGCTTTTCAACTTAGAGACTTTGCGCCTCATCTACAAATATCCCACTTCTATTTTCCACTCCCCAAGTCAGCCACAGCTATGTCAGAGTGCATAGCCAAGGACAAAGCAGAGGTCAGGGAGTTCTAGGAATTTGGCAGGCCCTCTCCAAAAGACACACAGCTTTCTCTCCTCGGGAATGGCTGTGTGGCTGCATCTTTTCCTTAATAGAAAATTGAAGCTCATATGAATCAAGTCAAACATTCATGCCTCATCAAACAAAAGCACAGTTTATGAAAATGTAGATGATCATATATTCATTTGGCAAATTAAACATGACACGTTCAGGCGCATGACTTGAAAACGTTGTGATTTAAAGTGAAATGAACAAAACTTGTTTTGGAGGGGAAAGAGAAAGGAAGTAAGGAATAAGATGCAAAATAAAAATCACTCGGACTGAATTGGATATGAATCCTGAAAGGACAATAAAGAACGAAGCAGTTCTAACGCATTTGATCAAGTAACCCTTTGTTCCTTGAGCATTTTGAAGATTGGGGTTTTCCTAGCACATATGTTGGAAAATTTCATAAGACTATTCTTGAAAGAGGTGGCGAGAGTTCAACAAACTTTTCCTTTACTGTGACTTATTCCTAGCCCTGAGTTGGTAATGATAGTTTTACTCACCTTTGACAACACTACTGAAACATCAAACTTCTTGAAATTTTCTTTCACCTCCTCATTGAGAAGGCTACTTTCTCTTTTTGCTACCAATTTAAATTGAGCTCAAGGGCCATAGTGAGCTCTTGTCAGTTGCCTTCCTGGGATCTGCATAGCATCCCCACATCCTGGTACCACACTTGTCCCCTGCATTAACACTCACTCACTCACTCACTCAGTCACTCATTCCTTTCTCTAGCCAACAATCCTGTTGTCTCCTGTGGGAATATGCCTCTTTTTCCAGTGTCAGCCAAGTATTTGGGGGGAATTTACCCAAATCCAAGCTCTAAGCATTTGTCAGTGTGTCCCATCCCTTTAACCACATTAGCATATTCAGTGGTAGGTACAAAAGCCAGTTAAAGCCAGTAAATCTTAGACCTTGTTTGGTGACCACAGAAAGAGACACTTTATTTTACTAACGATCTCACAGAAGGGTGATGTGAGTCTCTCAGGTTATCCAGGTTTGTGTGTGTGTGTGTGTGTGTGTGTGTGTGTGTGTGTGTGTGACCAAAATGGGCTTTTGGATGAGTGGAACCTAAGGAGTTCTGGAAGTAAGAATGATAGCAATGAAGGGAGAGAATCCTGCTCCTTGGTGTCATTGGATTGATTCTAGCAGAAGTCAACTCTACATTCTATTTGGTACTTGTAAGAGTCAATATTCTCCTTTTTTACTCCCTGTCCTTTTTGGGTTTCTAGTTTAATGATTAGTAAAGTAAAATCTCCTAACTGGAAGAATTTCTATAACTAGGTAACACATATTTATTCTGCGTGTGTTTAATTCTGCCCTCCTTCATGAGCTCTTTAAGAGCAAGAAACCTAGTATCTGTCTGCTTATCCTCATATGTTCACAAAGCAGAACGCCTGGTCCATAATTAGTATTCAGAAATATTTTGTTGAATTTAAATTAATATCTATCAGGGATTTCTGTTAGTTTTAACACTTGGTATATTCTCTTTAAAGGAAAGATTATAGAATCTGAAACCTACACCTTTAGCATAGATAATATCTTGTCCCTTGGCCTCCTTGCTGTTTTTGAAGTTTAAAAGCTTCTTATGTGCTTCTGATTATCTCCCAAATAATTAAGATATAAGGCACATAAAGTACTCTTTGCCCCACTCCCTCCTTCTTTGCCATGGGTATTTGATGTGCTTGTGTGTGGACAAGATTTTAAATAAACTCTCAAGTTATGGATGGAAGAGATTTTCAGTTTCACCTCCACTGGTATTATCAATATTTAGTAATTGGATTTCATAGATTAGTATTATCAATAAGATGTAATGTTGAGAAGACTTCAGTTTGGGTCATTTACGATAACCACACTGAAAATACAGCAGACTCCCCGTTCAGGAAAATTATTTTGTCTTTCAAGTTGATAGAGAATATTCTGAGATTTTATGTACATGTGAAATGAAAGGACCCAGTCTTAACAAGTGGGCTACCTGTTCTTTCTGTATCCCTCCCTTCCTTCTTTCTTCATTTTTTTCTATTGTAGGTACATATCTATGTTTATTATAAAATGCATGCCCAGTTTTCAGGATTTACTCTTACTTTATTTTAGATATCTCTTTCAAATCGATGATTTCCTACCTGTTATTTACTTTAAAAGAATGATTCCTACCCAGTAGAAGGTTTACGAAGAACTACACGCAGAAATTTTTAGGAAGATTTTTCTAGCACAACGGGACGGATGCAAAGTGGAAAAGCATTGTATGTTCTAGACACTGAGATAAGGGTTTCCGTTAAGAGTTATTTCCTCAAATTGTCAAACAGATTTGAGAAGTAAACTGAATTACCTCTAATTATTTATTGAGCACTTACACCAAGCCTCTTATCTGCATTAACTCATTTCATTCTCACAGCAACTTTTGAAGTCATTTCTTTTATTATCTCCGTCTTACAGAGGAAGAAACCAAGGCTGTGGGAAGTTAAAGATCTTGCCCAAGGCCACAGCTAGTAAGTGGAAGATCTGAAATTCAAAGCTAGCTAACTGGACAAAGGGTGACACTTGACTTCACCTAACTAATTTATGGCAGAGACAGCATTCAATCTCATAGTGGGCTGAGATGAAGTCCATGTGCTCTCTCTAATCCTCTACCAAACCCTCAGAAATTCTGAATTCTCTTTCTGGCTTTGCCATGAATAGTATGCCCTGAACAAGCTGGTTAACACTGAGGGATCTCAAGAAACTCTCCAGCAACAAAGATTTTGTTGTCGTTGTTGTTGTTGTTGTTGTTGTTGTTGTTGTGTTTTGGAATCTATGCTCATCAGGACAATCTATTTAAAAAAAAAAAGTTTAAGGTTGAGCATTTAGTCACAGAAAAACCCTTTGGAAAACTCAGTTAACCATAGGCATGTTTGCCTTGGAAATAGCATTGGGGTTTGCTGCCAGTAGAATGGAGTGGGAAACAAGGTTATCTCATTATTCCTTTTATATTTTGAGGAAATGTACTTGGTTGCTTCAGTACCTCGCTACAATCATTTCTGTAGCAAGACTTCCTTCATTATTTCACTCACCTATTCATTTATTCATTCACTCTCAAACCTGTAGGGTTTTATATCCTGGGGTTACAACAGGTGAAAATGACAAAGTCCCTGCCCTCATGCAGCATCTGGTACATACCTGCAGTTGAAAAGGTCTGGAGATTTTATTCTACCCTTCAAAGGTGACGAAATACTAGTGAACTAATTGTACCGCAGATTAACTACAGGTGTATTTAAAATGTGGCGTGACTGTGGACTGAAGAATATATACTTTCTTTAGGCTCTGGTTGATGCATGAGGTTCAATAACATAAGAAATTCCATCCAAATCATCCAGAATATGATCTCAACTGATGATAATATTCTTTCTCTGGATACCACTTAAGAAATTTCACTGAAGTCCTTTTTCTCTCTACCTTTTCCATTTTGTTACCTACGGGCCTAACGTGTTTTCCAGTATCATCACTATTTAATTTTAATTGTGGTCTATATCATAAGCACATTTTAATTTCAAGCCTAGGCATTCCTCAGTCCCAACCTCATCCTATTACCCACCCCCCCCTTCCTTCAGATGTTAACTTTTATAGTAGAGTAACCGGATATAGCCAACACGTAGCATAGTGTCTGATGGATAGTATTTGCTCAAATAATATCAGATGGAGTGAAATCAAATTAGAGTAGCTGTAGTTGGTCCCACTGAGTCTACAGACCACTTCCAGGAGGAAAGTAGGATTGAGAGCTTTTTAAGGAAAAGTAAACTGGCCCAAATACTCCAGTTGTGAAATGACTACTGCAGCTGGTTTACTGCTCTACTTTTTTTTTTTTTTTTTTTTAAGCTTTTCTTCCTGAGAAAGTGCATTGTTGCTAAAAGGAACTTGATTGTCAGCCAGAGACAGTGAAAGCCTTTTGTCTATCTCCAATCCTCAACATTCGTTGCAGGCTTAATGCAAATTTCAGGCCAAAGCTGTGTGTCAACTTTCAGAAGGCACAAACAATTCAGAAGGTCAAAGGTCAGTCAGGACACATGCAGGTGGCATGTCTTGCTCTGTAGCGCCAACAACAGGGACTTCTCATTGTGAAGGCTTTGTGAAGTGGACATTAATCTTTGCAGCAATGTTTCTTCCTAAATTCTGACTCCCAAGTAGAGCTTTGTGAGTCACCATTTTTCTTCTCTCGTGATGGTTCTGCTTTGTCTCTAATGTATCTGCTCCAGCTCAAAGAATGGAGAGACACTGCTTTTCGGGCTTGGATGGATTGACTGTATAATGTAATCATTAAATGTCTTGAAACTGGGTCTGGATTTGAAGGTGTTAGAAAATTCACAGGAGGCCATTCTTTGTGTGATTTTGAAATTATTTTCAATTACAGATTAGAGCACGGCAGTGTCTATAATATCATTTAATGAGGCATAATGCTTCCTTTTGTAATTTTTCCCCTCTGATTGAGATGGGCACCCTCGAGTGGCCTGACAGATTCCTGAGTGCTGACAATCTCCACTCCAGTAGATAAGACAGAGTACAATGATGCTGCAAATGAGTGCCAATGAAAGTGATAGATCTTTTAAAGTAAATTGCGTAAGGCTTCCAAATTGGATGTAATTGGTATGTATTCATCACATTTTGAATTTGGCCTCAGTAACAGGAAGTTAGTACTAAGACACCAAATAAGAGAACACTTATAAAATAGAAGTCGGTGATTGTGTATATGTATATGGAGTGGGGAAGGTCACAAAAAATATATTCAATGACTGGTCTTCCCAGATCTAGAAACAATTAATATGAAGAGTATAAGACATTTATATTTTGCACACCTGTGTGTGTGTTTTAATCTATGTGCTTATGTGTCTGTTTGTCTAGGTTGTTTTCATCTTCCTACTTACAAGTTTCCAAAAAAATACTAATAAATTATAACCATTCTTAGAAAGAGGTATTATAATAGGATGTACAAACAAAAAAATAGGAGTAAATTTACCTCTCATTTCTTATTCTTTGAAGCCAAATAAAGGTGAATATATTAAATAGAGGAATAGTTTAGTTAGGTTGACATTCCATGGGATTTTTAGGTTTTTTAAGTGATGGGGAATTCTGTATCTCTTAACCTTTGATGTGTTGTTGAAATTAATGTATACAAAGAAAACAAATTTAAACCAGAGAAGCTATTTCATTTTTACTTAGTTTACCCACTGAACCTGAGCATGATGGGTGAAGTAAAGGCTTGGAGAGGAAGTGGGCAGAGAAGAAAGATGGTGGAGGAAATAGGGAAATTTTATGGACAATGGAAGGATTAGAGAAAATGATAAATGGTTGCAGTGGCAAGAATACATGTTATATGGCAGAATGTAGTAGGATATATTAGAAGACAGGTTTTAGACACATTATGAGCACCTTGATGGTCATTGAAGAAGTCTGATATTATTTAGTAGGTATATTAGGTTGTAATAAATATTTATATGAATAACAGAAAACTCAGAATTATAATGGTTGAAATATTATAGAGGTCTTTTTCTTCTGCACATAAACATAGACAGTGCATGGCTAGTAATGAAGATTCTATCATCATTAAGGACCCAACTTCATCATTCTCAACCTATGGCTTAGAACTTTTTATCCTCTCTGTCCTTTACATATTATTTCCTGAAGTTGTACAACCACTTCGGTTTAACATTCTTTTGGCCAAAACATATATGTGCAAAAAAGGAAGGAGAAAGGTAATTTTTGTTCTACTTAGCTGCATAGATAGGTAAAAATTATGAGCTATATTGTGATAGAAGAAAAGGAGAATAGATACTGTAAGAAAAAAATAATGATTTATGCAATAAGATGCAGTATAAAATAAAAACTTTTATACTTCACAGTATTAAATATTGATATATAAATGATGGATTTCATCAAAGAGAGAGACACATCAGGAAGGGAGACCAGTTAAGATTCTCCTGGAACAGTGCTTTGGTTAATAATTAGTACTCAAGCTAGGACAATGGAGATAGAAGACTGTGGATTGAAGTTTCGCTGAAGAGAGAGGGATAACATTTGGTGATTCTCTGCTTGGAGAGTATAAAAGAATTGAATTTTTAACTCTCATTTTTGTTTGCTAGGCCAGATACAGTGATATACCCAAGAGAATGGCCATAAGAGAGGAAGTTTGATTTAGATCAGTTGAACTGAGAAATGCCTCAGGGACATTCATGTTTGCTCAGTGTTCACATATCTGGGGTGCAAAGATAAAGGACGTAAATGTCCTGCCCTGAAGGAGATCCTAAATCTAGTAGCAGGCAACACTAAGCGGATTGTATGAGTTTTTTTCTTTTTAATAGAAACATGTGCTTTCATCAGAGAGTTAGGACCCTTTCATCTCTTAAATATATATATTTAAGAGATATATATGTATATATATATATGCGCAAAGGGTACACTTTCTTATTAAGGATAGCTTTCTGTAGTTCTCTAATTGTCTTTTATAATCTTTCTCTTTTCTGCTTCATCTCTATCAATACGTAATTTATTTTATTGTGCTTTTTCCATCCTTTTTAAACATTTTTCTGTAGCATTCTCAAATTCATTTTGAACTTTGAAAACAGTACACTGCTCTCCTCTAGCATCCATAGCATCTTTTAAGATTTTTCAAGTTAATCATTTTTTTTTTACAAAGCTACAAGACCTTTCTTTCTCCCTCTATGTCCCACAATATTCTAAGAGCAGTATCTCAGAAATCTCTCACATCCACCTGCCCAGAGGAATCCAGTTTTTCATAACGCTCAATAAAGGAGGGTCTAAAGAGCCATCTCTCAAAGGCAGACCAGTACTAATAAAATGATAAAAAGCAAAAAAAAAAAAAAAGCTTTGAAAATTATCTTTATAATACTAACATTTCTCCAACATAGCTGTGAGTACAGATCTGCTTTTATTGATACTATTGGACATGGGAGAGAATATTTCAGTCTTGAAAATGGGGGTTTCTTCTATTGTTATTTCTTTCCCTTTGTCATTTCTTCCATTGTGAGACTCCATCAAATGTTCTCTGCAGTGGTTAGATCTATACTTCTTCTGAATTAACTTCTCCCATATTTTCTATCACTTTTTTTTTTAGCTCTAAATTGGGAAATTTTTCTCGATTTTTATCTTTCAGATCTCCAGCTTAGTAATCAGGTTCAGGATTCTGTTAAAATTTTTTGATCATCATAATTTAGAGTCACAGGATCTCTTACATTTTAAAATGGTATCATTGCTTTTAATAAGTTGCTATAATATACATATAAATAATATTAATTTAAATTAAACTTTATCCTGGGTTAATACCATTTGTTCATCTGGAGAGTTTTCTTTACTGTTAATATTTTTTCTCAAATTTCTGTTAATCCTTAGCTGATGATTTATAGTCTTTAAAGGGAAGAGCTAGGCTCATTGATATAGGTGGTGATATAGGAGCTAGGCTCCTCTCAAATGAGAGGAGGTCATATACCAGTAGAGTAAAAGTGAAAGATGTAGGTCTCAAGAGTGCCTAGCTAAGTACTGAGAGCATGGGCTTCTCAGAGATAGGTAATTCCACACATCCTAGTTAGGGCATTTACCATGCATCAACCTCAATGCCACCTTTGCATACTAATATGGCCGTTAATATTCATCTCCACGCAGTTTAAAATTTGCAGATAAAATGAGTTGGCCAGCACAGAGAAAAAAAAAATATGGCCAAAATACAGTTCTGCACAATTTATTTCAATTACAGGTCTGACGTATAAGTACCAATGTCACCAATACCAAGGGTTGCAAAGGGACATTTAAAGGAGAGCCTCATACAAGGTTTTGATGAATTCCGGAGGCAACAGTGTCCACAAAAAGAGAATATGCCTGGGGAAAGGTGATAGAATGGACCTTTTTCTGTCACTGGAGTGTAAAATGAAATTAGGACTCAGGGAAAAGAGAATAAGAACAGATGAACACTTCGGGCATGGAATATGAACTACGTGGAAAATGGGAAGCCATTCTTTCCCCATTTTACCTTCTCTTCCTCTCTTAGGGAATCTCAAACCTATCACTGAAATAAATAGGGTGGAAGTACACTTTGGGAGTATTACATAAGTCTGATCATGTTGCCCAGCTTCCTGCCTCCAAGCAAAACTCTGGTTAAATAATTCTGGACAGATGGATGCCTATCCTTGGAGAGCAGGGACACAGTTAGGAGTGAGGATGGACACAGAAGCAGCATGTCTGCTTGCTTCCATCTGGAACTAGTGAATACCTCATTTTGTACAAAGGCAGTAACCATGCTGTTCAAATGACACTCAGCATGATTCCACTGTGGGAGGTGGGCTTCAGGAGCATTATATTTCCCATATGGTCCAGGTAAATTGTATTTTAGGCCATGAATTTGTCACCTGGCATCATTTTGGGGGTAACTTTCTTTTCTACACGTGTGGACAACTGGTTAAAGCCAGTTATGCTCCATTTTTGTTGCTGTGACATGACAGATGACCTTCCCATGCCCAATATACCCAATGTTTTATGCTGCTTCCGACACAAGGTTCCCGTTTAAGAGGATAGTGAATAACATCACACTTTATCCCTCTAAGTTTGGAACCACTTGAGAATTTAAATAGAAATCAAATATCAGCTCTACTACTGATAAAGATATATTAGAGAATGAACACATGGATTTTGTAAAAAATTCTTTATATTTCACTCCAATCCTTGGATCAGGTTATACAAGAAAGAATCTACTAATTAGGTACATATCTGGAAAGGTAAAAATTAAATATTTGCTTCATTACAGTGAGCCCCAATAGCAGGATTAGAGAGGGATGAGTATTCAGGTATTTATTTAGAAGATAAACAACAGAAGTCTTGACCTAAGTGTGTTTACCACATTGAAACAAGATTAAAAAAAAAAAAAAATGCGTACAGTGTCAGGGCAGGCAAGTCCATAAGGGAAAACCAAGAAATGCTGAACTGCACAAGTTCTTTCTCCCATTGTTATCTTTCAGAAAAATTATTTTGTTCTATAGGGTAAAACAAGTGAGTTAAAGAGATGGACAGAAATCTCTTCCTAACACTTCTAAGGTAACATATTTTATTACTATAGATGAGAAAGTAGAAGTGCTAAAAGAAATTTTTGAAACATTTAAAATATTTTAAAATGTTTCCTATACTTGCTAGTGTGACTCAATCTTTGTCTCTCTCACACTAGAAAAGATAGGAGATCACAAGTCAGTAAGCATGACTATATTATAGGAATATCACTAAGTATTATCGAGAATAGTATTTTAACTATGGTGAGTTACACATGAGCATTACAACTACCTTATAGGTGTTGGTGAGAAATCTTCACTTTTCTAAGTAAAAAGAATACTACCTAGTGATTATTTCATAATCATACTATAAAGCACTAGGGAGAGATTTTCCAAAGAAAACAGTTAAGTCAGAAGAGAATAAAATGTTAAACATAGAAGTCTCAAAGGTCCTCCTTTTTAGCACTGTTCATTGAAGAATAACCATAGTACTAGAGGTTTTTGCCGTTTATAGCTATAACATTTTAAACATTTTTATTAAGATATAATTCGCATGTCATAAAATTTACTCATTTAAAGTAGACAAGTCAGAGGTTTTAGTACATTCACAGAGTTATACAAACATCACCTATATCTAAATCTCAAACATTTTCATCACCCCCAAAAGAATTGTTGTACCCGTTAGCACTTTTTCCCCACCAAACACCCAGTCATAGGTAACCAATAATCTACTTTCTTCCTTAGATTCTTTTATTCTGGGCATTTCATATAATATACAAGTATAAACCATTTTATTTGTTTCTGGGTATGGTTTGCTAGTATTTCATTCAGATCTTTATTCTTCTTTTAGCATAAAGGATATTGGTCTATAATTTTCTTTCCTTGGAGTATCTTTCCAGGTTTTGGTATTAGGGTAATATTGGAATCGTAAAGTGAGATGAAAATGTTCCTTCTCCTTGTATTTTTGGAAGCGTTTCATATTAATTGAGTTGGTATTAATTTTTCTTTCAATGTGTTGTATAATTCACCAGCCATACGAGCCTGGGTCTTTCTTCATGGGAATTCTTTTTTAAAAATTCCTTAAAATCCTTATTATTTCTCTAAGATTGCTAGTGATGTCCCTCTTTCATTTCTGCTTAGTAATATGAGTTTTTTCTCTTTTTTTCTTGGTCATCTGAACATTTTTTGTCAATTTGGTATCTTTTTCAAAGAACCAGCTTTTGATTCATTTATTATGTCTGTTATTTTTCAGTATTTATTTTATTTATTTGTGCTTCAATCTTTATTACTTTCTCCTTCTTACTTTGAGGTCAGTTTGATCTTCTTTTTCTAGTTTCTTTAAGTATTAAGCTACAGATTTTATATATATCATATATATATATATATATATACAGTCATTGACATGTAACTTCTCTCTGAGCACTGTTTTACCTGCATCCCATTAATCTGGTGTGTTGTATTTTCATTTTCAATTATCTCAAGGTATTTGCTAATTTTATTGTGATTTTTTTCTTTGACTCATTGATTCTTTGAAGTGAATTCATATTTGTGAATTTCTCAAATTTTTTTCTGTCGTTGATCTCTAATTTAATTCCATTGTAGTTGAAGAACATACTTTCTACGATTCCAACATTTAGATATATCAAAGAATGATTTATGGCCTTGTAACTATAATAGTTAGCTATTATATATATATAATAGCTAAATGATTATACTAAGTTTTTACCATACCAGGGAAATATCACTATATTCTTATTTATATATTCATCAGAAAACCTATTTTGTCTCAGTTTGGAAGGATAAGTTTGGGCAAATCACATAAAATCACTGGACTTTTGTTTCTTTAGTATCTGTAGCTAAAATTTGTATCTATATCAATAATATTTTTAATAATAAGTATTTATATTTATGTAGCTATTATATATTATATATGTGTATATATATTATATCTACTTCTTTATCTTCTAGAAGAGACAGAGAGGGCAACCCTGTTGGGACCACTCTCGCTCTTGAGAGCTTTTTCTGTATCTTCACTTAATAAACTTCTAGCACCTTAAAAAAAAAAATAGAAGAGATAGAGATATATACTTATTTGTTTAATCCTAATGGACAACCAAAATATTTATCATATAAACACAAAAACTATGACCTGGAAGTTCATTTGCATCAATAACATCTCTTATCACTACCCAGCATGAAGATCGTATATATTAATGAAGCAAGCATAAATATAGACAAGAAGAGTTAGGGGAGGGAAGGACAGGTTTTATGAATGGGTCTTCTTCGTGACCTTTGTCCTACATCTGCACACTTAGAATAATGAAAGATTGCTATGACCACATGTTATTGGTGCTATTTTATTCCTAATGATGAATACAGTTAGTGAAGCGTATAAAAAATAATGCCCAACCTAAAAAGACTATGCTCTTAAAGATAATTAACTAGAATTTATTGAAGACCCAAGGTAAACGCCAAAGTGGAGATGAAACTTGAATTTCATCATCCTCAGTTCTCAAAACGTGACTTCTGAGGATTTGCTCCATAGATGAACATATATTTTTAAAGAAATATATCTATATCTATATTTACATATCTCCAGATAATTAGCTTTCATTGAACTTCATTGTTGTTTGCTTTCTCTTCTCGAGAGTACCTAGTTTATCTATTTTGCTCAAATGTGTAATTTCAAAATAGTGCTGTTCCCTTTTCACTAGTGATTCCACTATAAGAATGCTAAAAGCATGAGTTATACTGGCTAAAAGTATTACTCCCTCTTCACATCTAGAGCAGAGCTTGTTTTCATGGAAGTAGAGACATAATTGTAAGTCATAGGCAACGGCTAGGAAGTTAGTTGTCAAAACTTAATTCTGCTGTTAATGAAACAAATGACCCTTGGCAATTTCTTTGACTTTTGAGGTCTCAGTTTTACCGTTTAAAATAAAGATTTGGATTAAGTAATCACTAAGAACCTATGTTGAGTATTTTTTTTACTCCATGATAGTAAATGGGAGTTACAAAGAAGGGATTCCCCTACTTATTTGAAAAAAAGGGACCGACTTTTAAAATCCAAAAGTCCTAGAATTGTTTGTTTATCTGGTTAGTTGTTTTTGTTTGTTACTTTTTTTAGTTAAGTGAGTAGTAAATGCAAACAAACATATAGACCCACTCCAATATTTGGAATAATTAGAGCTGAATGCTTAGGACACAAAGAGAAATACAGATCAAAAGCTGCTAGAGTTTTAAGTGAAATGTCTCTTGCCTCTTGTGGATTTTCTAGAGGCATTTCAATCAGTTAAGTAGGGCCTTGTAGGTATTGAGATGGTAGTAACTTTGCAAAAGTGTCTAGAATGCATTTACCACTGGTATGGATCTTTGGCAGGCAAGCTCATACAGCAAAACCACCAAGGGAGATCCACATTCTCCACATGTGAAAGGGTTGAAATCCATGCAGAAGTCTTCGCTAGTAGGCAGAGAGCTTTGCTCAGGCGGAAAAAATATCCAAAGTTCCAGCTCTTTCTGCTTACTTTGCAAACAACACAATTTTCCTGAGTTTTATCTTTAGAATTTAACAGTAATTTCTCAAGCCATGTGTGACATTCTTTTGTTTATGCCTCAGTAAAAATACAGACAAATAATAAGACCCTTGATTTGTTGAGAGAGCCATACCATATAAAGTTAAGTTGATATTAGCAATGGTCCTTTGATCTTAAGTGAAATAATCCAGAAAAAAAAATCCATCTAAAAACAAAACACATACAAACAAACAAAAAGCTAGGCAAATGAGAGATAGCATGAATTCATTCTTTTCTTATTTATATGGTTTTATTGTCATTATCTATGTAACTGACACCGAATAGAATTACTTCAGTTCGGTTAAATTCAACACATTTATTAATCACCAGATTATTGAGGAAGGTTAGGCAAGGCAGTCCTGATTCTTATAATTCTAAAATCATTATAACATTAATAATTGAAAATGTGAAGGCAGGATTTAGGAGAATGAACTCTGGTATTAGCCTGCCTGGTTTCATTCCAGGCTCTGTCATTTACTACTTGTGTACTTTGAGAAATTTTTGTAGCCCTTGATCTTCAGTTCTCCCTTTAAAAAAAAAAAAAAAAGGTTAATGATACTATCTATCTCATGTTGACGGGAAGACTAGATTAATTGATGTAAAGTGTTTCAATAGAGCCTGGAATAGTCAATGAATATTAGCTAATATTATTCATCCTTTTATCCCCTGTAAGGCCTCCCTAAATGATTCTCCCACAGTAAGGCTTTAAGCAGAATTTGTTGTATTGAATAGGATTCAACTGAAAATCTCTGTTAGGAGACTAACCCTTTTATAATATAAATTTTATAACATAAAATTTCAGATTTTTGTATATTATGTGTTTTAAATGAACAATACCGATGTGCCATTTAATGGTGAAGGGTGGTTAATGATGCATAGAATATACTTATTCTCAAAATGAGACTGGCACTGGAAAGATGGTTGGCAGAACAGTGTGCTAGACAACAATTTTCATTTTTCTGCTATTTGCCGTTGCCTTAGCAATGTACATCCCATAGGTGTTCATTAGGAATAAAATGGTAACCCTTCAGTTTAATTAATATTTAGTGAGCTGTGTAAAAACTTATTTGCCTCCTCATACTGGGAATGGCCAACTGGCCATGGGGGAGATGAGTATTTGGAGACTGGGAAGGTGCTGATGCCCAGTTTTGAGAACATTTCCCCAGGTGATATATGAATAAATAAAACGAGTTTCATCTGTGACATCATTTTGCAAGACAAAACAAAGTTGTTGTAGGAATATGCCTATTCGAAAGCCCAAGCTTCTTACCAGGAATGGTAATTTGCTTGAGTTCTAAATAGTCACTAACCACAGCTCTGACACAGGGAGTTTTAGGGATAGATTCAGGGAAGTTTCTTGTTTGTTGTCACAGTTGTGTGATCTTTCCCAACTTCTGGAAAAGTCCTCTGGCGGCAGGTTGCAAAGGTATAATTTCCTGGTACAGTAGACCATTGCTGTTCTTCCCTTTATCTCTAGAAGTACACAAAGTACAGACTACAGCCAGATGCCTGATTGCTCATCAGGCTTAACCAGCCCTTCTTGTGAGTCTCAGGCTGCCAATTACAAAAATACTTGTGAAGAAATTAAATATGTAACAATTCATTTCAAATGCAATAACTTTGAACATATACAGCAATTTTATATTGGAGTTTATGACTGGAGTCACTCTTGCCTTCTATATTCATATCCATTCTTTGGGCAAATTCCTTTTTTTAGATCTCAGAATTTTGCTATAAAGTGGGGTTTCAGATATAGAGTATGGGCTCTTTGAGTTGGAACATATACTAATGGTCACTGACCCTCCCTCCTTCTTAAATTGAGATGTAAGATCTGAGAAATGAGGAAACCTTAGCAAGGTCACATAGTGAGTTATCAGCAGAACCAAAATTGAAATACAAATTTTCTCAACAGAAATTCAGTATCATATCTGTTGCTCAAAGCTTATTTGATCTCCATAGTCACCTTTAGGTCTAAAATTTGCAGAATATCCTTCAACTCTGTCTCCCAGGAGCACTGTATTTTATCCCTTGAGACAGAGCTTAAAGGTCAAGTTCTTACTGAAACTTTCCCCAGTTGCTTTAAGCATTGATAGTGGATTCCATCTCTTTGCTTCTATAGTATTTGATTCTTATCTCTATCATAGCATTTATCTTACCACATTTCAGTTATTTATATATTGGTCTATCTCCCCAGCTGCACCTGGAGTGTTTATGCTGTCTAAATCTCTAGGGTCGTTTTTAGTACCTGACTTGGTAGTTGGTACTTATAAATGTTTTCTGAATGAGTGAATAAATCATGTCCTCACCTGGATCCTACACTTGATATTTACTCAGCTTTTCTTGCCCTTGCCATAAAACTTCCCTAAGAACTCGTGACAAGAGTCAAATTCATACACTTAGAAACTTCATAATGAGGCTCTTTGTACTCCTCTAATGACTCTTTTATTGAAGGGATAGTAGATAATTCATCTTGTTATGAAATACAATGGGGCACTGTATTTTTTTTTTCCATAAAATGGATCCACTATTACTTTTACACAACACTTTCAATTTCTGGAAAAGTTTTACATTCATTGTCTCATTTGATCTTCACAACAAGCCTATAATATAGGCAGGCACAGATATTATTATAGCTTTCTCAGAAATGAGTTCAATAAGACTCAGATAATTGAAAGGATACAATTTGAATTGACGTTTTCTGACTCCAAATTTAGTTCTTGTTCAATTCAAATGGTGCCCTTTTTAAACATTTGAACTCTCCAGAAAGATAAATCCTCAAATGAATCTGTTTTCTAAATCAGTAAAGGCTCTTTGGGTTGCAAATGGTAGAAACCCAGCTCGACCCGCCGTAAGCAAAAGAGAGAATTTATTCTGTCACAAAAATAAATAATCTAGAGATACAACTTCAGGCACCCTTAGTTCTAACAGCTCAAACTAGGTTACCAGACATAATAATTTTGCTTTCTTCATCTTTCGGACCAGTTTGTCTGTAAGCTGGCTTTAAATTCAAACTGTCTCTCTCCGAGAATGTGCAAATTGACTGGGAACAGCTACGAAGTTACCCCAACTTTGCAACCCAAAAATGGCAGTTGAGGAAATATCCAAGATCTGACATTCGGTGGCCCAATTTGGGTCATCCATTCACCACTGACACAATCACTGAAGTTATGAGAATGGAATCCTGTGACAGATGACAACTGGATGAGGGACTGATTCCTGGAGACTACGGTGACATCAAACTCATCAGAATGACTTAGGAGAAAAGCAGAGAAAGACTGCTGCCCCAGTGGAAATAGAAGTGCTATTTCCAGGAGGAGGAGGGATGCATCCTGGGTTAATGAAAACAACAGTTTCTATTATAGTTTCTTTGAAACTTTCAGACATTGTTAAATGAAACCAGCCGACTTTTTTGATATCACCTGTTCGTAGGTAGGCCATTTCAATAAATATTAGGAAATAGTGAGTTTAGTGACTCAAATATAAAGTCAAAAAATCACCTTGTTCAAACAGGAAATCTGAGCAAATCTATCTTATCTATTTGCTGCACTTATCTAAACAAAAAAACAATAAAAAAAAAAACTTCTACTGGCTAAGAGATTACAGCTGTGTACAAGAGGAACCGACTCCCTTCAGCCTGGTGCATCATCAGCAGAACTGTTGGCTGAGTTGTACAGCGTCTATTATTTTTAGCTATGCAGAAGGTGGAGAGAACACAGCTGGATTTTCAGATCACAGCAAGAGCTATAATATAATCACCATTTATTAATATCTTTATTACTCCATATGAATAAATAATACCCCTCGATAGAAAAATCCTTCTATCACTTGAAAAGCAAATCAGGTGGATTAGGACATCATCGATAGAGAATGAATATGGAAATCCTCCATGTCTTTCAAGTTACTTTTCAAGAGCACAATAGAATTTTAAAGGTATGAGGACATATGAGAAATTCACCAAAGGTAGGATATGATCCTGGCCTTTTGTTAATCATTACCAGGATTGCAGTTGAAGATGGAGCATCCATATACATATTCTACCTTAACTATATTTTGATAAGTCCCTTCTAAGTATTATGGGATATTTGTTTAAAAAGCTCTTTATAGAAAACCCATTTGTAACTTAGGAGAAAAAATGTATAAGAAAAAAAGAAGACTAAAGTGAAGATTTTGTGATTTGGAGCCCCATAGATCTGGGATGTCATTGATTCATTCATTATAAAAAAAAAAAATCCTCAGCACTTATTCTATGCCAGGCAACATTCTAGATGCTGGGAATGCAGTAGAAAATATACAAACAACATCCCTGTCCTCATGCAGCTTACCGTCATGTATAGGGTTTGGAAAACGTTTCCTGTAAAGAGTCATATAGTAAGTAAGTTTAACTTTGCAGGCCTGATAGTCTCTATTGCAGCAATTCAGTTTTGATATTGTGGTGCTCAAGCAACCATCAGTTATACATAAACAAATGGGTATGCTTGTATTCAAGTAAAACTTTTTTTTTTTTTAAATAACAGGCAGCAGGCCATATTTGGCCCACTGCCATGGTTTGCCAAACCCTGGTCTAGTGTATTGCTGGTTAAGGTTCTACCATGTAACTAGCTGTTATTGATAGTCTATTAATTTCTTACTGCATTTTTAAATGTTATAATAGTAGCTACTTTAGAGAGGTTATTGCAAGAATAAATGGAATAATGTATGCAGCAGGCCCTAGGACTTCTAGTGGGAAGTTAATAAATACCATTCCATTCTGTATCTAATCCCCTTTCTTTATAAATTCAGAAACTAGTAAACCAGGGAGTCCTGTAACAAATACATTCTGTGCTTCTTCATCTTTGTTCCTCAAATCATATTCCTACTTTTTTAGACTGATGTTCTTCTTGGACAGGGCCCATGTTTCATGTGCCTTTATCCCTACAGTTTTTATATGCACTCTTATTAAAAGTTCGAATGAATGAATGAATCTATAAAACCCTCTCAGGGACTTGTCAAAGCTTTCTGTTTATGCCTAATTATTATCATTGTTTAGTCTCCTGAATAGATGAGAATATCAAATTTTCATCCATGTTAGCCATACAGTCTGGGCTACAATATCCATTATTTGTGAGGGACCAATACACAAGATGTGAAGGTGATTATCATCTGCAGATATTCCAAGGATGAAATGGAGAGATAACATTTTCTTTAGGTAGTAAAGCTTGAGCTAAGCAATTAAAGATGAATAGAGTTCACATAGAGGAAAGCATTTTCAGATAGGAAGAAAAAGAGGAAGCAATTCTGGGTATAGAGACAAGCATGGCATATTAAGGATAATAGGGGCAGTGAAGACACACATTTAATGGTAATTAATGCTGGAGAGCAGAGAGAGGTAAGGATAAAAAGCAAAGCGAAGCCAAAATATGTATGGATCTTTGGATGTTTCCCCCCCTCCTCTTCCTTCCCACTCTCCTCGTTATAAATCAGAGCCTGGGTCTCCTCTTCTCAAAATCTTGATTGATTCCCATCTTATTCAACATAGAAGCCAGCATCCTTGCCATAATCCTTATAGTGAAGGGTTGGACTTTATCCTATAAGCTCTGGGGAACCAACAGAAAGTTTGAACTGAGGAATGTCTAATAAACCAATGCAGATAGGACAGTAGTAGATGCTTCCCATTGCCCCTCCCCATCTTTTCTTCCTGAACTCTGTCGAAAAATGTCAACATCAGTTCAAAACACTTCTATTTGTTAAGCGGGTAAAGTGAATGTCTCAATACCTAGGAATCGCACCAAGTGCCTGGTGCTGTCACGGCTAAGTTGTTTGAGTGCGGAGTGATGTCTAGCCATGCACTGCCTCTGAAAATGGAATCAAAGCAGCCACAGTGTGAGCAACATATGCTGCTAGTTGGCTGCCTGGTTACCCTGACTGGGTCCATTAATATAAAGCATAAACAAAGCCTGAATGAATGGGGCTGGCCATTTTGTTGCAACATATGGTGGTGGCGTCCCAGATATTTTTATCTTACTCCTACCCAGATGTTTAGCTCTCCTGACACTCAGCTTTATCTGGCAGGCAAGATGATAGAGAATGCCCTTGTGATTTGGGGGAAAGTATGTTTTTTTGTGTGTTGTTTTGGTTTTGTCAGCACCTTGCAAAAATAGATGAGTGACCAATTAATAAGGCTTCTAAGGTATTTACAAAAATTTTTAAACAGATATTTTTTAAACAAACCAATAAATCTCTATTAATTTTTCATTCTCCCTTTCTTTTTTACATTCCTTTCTCTAAAACCTTAAAACTCAAGCAAAGTAAAACTTAGATATTGAAAGGATAATTTTTCTTGAAAACGTGCAGTTAAACCAAATCTAGTACTTTAGCCAAAATTGTTCAGGTTTGCTTGTCTTTCTCTTCAGTTACACGGTGCTGGCCATACAGCTCTATTAGGCTCAGTGAAGATTCTGAAGAACAACTTATGCATGGAGCCTATGGGTGCAGCAGAAAAGATAAGTGCAGGTCTGGTGTTCCTTCCCCAGCTGACTGGCTCCTATAGACTACCACTTCTTCTAAGATGCCCTTGGAGTTTTTTTATTCTGATGCTTAGTCTTCACAAAAGACCAGGCTGAAAGGCCTCCACCCACTGAAGACTGAGCAGTCATGTTCCTTGCCACTTTTGGAGTCCTCCAAGGAGATGAAGAGATGCCCTGGCTTTGGCTATTTTGGCCTCATTGGCAAGGTTAGCAGTTATCACTCTCTACCAGAGAGCAGGAGAATAGAGCTTGCCTTCCCAGAAGTCCATCAAAGTTCTAGGATAGCTGAGAAATAAGCAATCTCCTAATAAGAAAGAGAACAGCGCTGGGTATGATAATAACATAGCGTGTCTGTCTGGAGTATTCCATCCCAAGATTCCTACATGCTTTGCCAACATTCTGTCAACTAATCCCCAGTGGCAAGTGACGATTATCAACATTTTATAGGTGGGAAGCTATGAGAGTACTGGGCAATACGGAGTACTGAGAGCCTAAGCAAATTATCATAATATTAGAGTCGATAGGTTTACTGAATTTCCAACTACGCTGGAGTCCTTGGGCCACTTCTGTTCTTTATGTGCATTCTCTATTGGCAGTTTTATCAATCTCATAAACTTACATATCATGAAGCTGTGTGTCTGTGTGTGTGTGTGTGTTCCCATGCCCGTCTCTCCATTTCAGACCTCTGTCCTGTTGGGTACCTGCTGTTGTGAGGCAAGCCTTGGCCAGAGAGCCTGTCACTATGAATTCATCACCAAAGCTAGTGACTATTTGATTTTTTTTTTCATCTTCTAACTCCCTCTGTCTTTCCTTCCCCAAACCATCTAATTTTATGGGAAGTCGGGAAGCTGAGATTTAAGAACCCTTACTCCCTCTTGCCCGAATTGTTGCTATGGACTCCTAAATACTCTCCTTGGCACTTTAATTCTCCTTCCAAACAATCTCCTCACCCCCATGCCATATCCGATATCACCATGGCTTACAGTACTTCTGTGTTCTCAACTCCTGAAGCATGATTGGTCAACTCCAAGCAAGGTTTTCATTTCTGTCTTATTTATAATACACAAAACTATAATACATATCAAATATAGGATATAAAACTCTTAAAAACAATGTAATGTCAAAATAGATTATATCCACAACTCAGCCTTTAAAAACATTTGAGTTATAGTCAACTTTATGCTATTTATGTAGTAAGTGAAAAAAAGAAGACAGAAAAAATATGTATACTATAATCCCATTTTGGTGTTTGGTATGGTGTGAATGTGCGTATTTGGGAACATATGTAGTAAAGTGATTTAAATGATTACCTTTGTGTTATGACTTTTATTTTATTCATCGTGCTATCCTAAATTTTCTACAAAGAGCACTTATTTATAACATAAAACAAAAACAACGGGCACCTGGATGACTCGTTGCTTAAGTGTCTGACTCTTGATCTCAGCTCAGGACTTGATCTCAGGGTCATGAAGTCAAGCCCCACGTTGGGCTCCACGTTGGGCATGGGGCCTACTTAAAAAAAAAAAAGCCTATCCGTTCAAGGTGAAAAATAAATGAATTTGTTGATTCTAGATTCATACTTATGTGGGCCCATTTATAGGTCTAAGAGAAGTATGTCTCTTAGGAAAATAATAACTGTGCAATGCACTCTTGTTAATGGTTGCTCATTGTTTGAGGTCATCAGTCAAGGGATATTGTGACAAAATGGTCATGGAGAATATGTTTATCTTTTGAGTGGCCAGGTCAACCGGAGTATAATAAGTGAAGTGATAAAAGTAATAAATCAAGGAGTTTAGACAGAAAGTAGGGAGTTGTTTCTAAAAGACCATGGCGATAGCCACACATTACTTTGTGTGGAGAAGCCCAATTCATACTACAACCATAATGAAAAAATTTTTAGCACTTGGGCAGGTTCTGTCACTTTTCTACAATTCCTGCCTATTCCAAAATAACAGGGAGATTTCAGATGGAAAGCTCCTGTGTTACCGGGATGTTGTTTTAGCACTATGCTAAGAAACAAAGGGAAAGATTAAAGAACGTAAGATAGTTACTTTTTTCAAGACACAACTTTGCCAAGGAAAAATTTTATTAAATCAAGTGCTTAGATGTGTGTTGCTAACAGTATATGTTGTGAGTGGTCAGTAGACATCGAGAGATTAGTGTGGGCTGGAATAGTCAGAGGAAATTTCAAGCAGATGTTGGAAACTCATCTGTGTCTTAAAAGACAGGTGTGTCGATATAGAGGAAGTACTAGTGGTCAGGTTAAACAGCAAGGAGCATGCCAAGAAGGCTGAAATTGAATGGCATATGTGTGTGGGTGAGTTAATAGGGTATCAGCCTGACAGATTATTGACCTCTTGTTGGTAGAGTAAACATTCTAAGTGTCAGCTGATAATGCAAAGTCAAAAAACTCTGACTATGTGCCTGAAGTTTTATAGTGGGTTCCTGGTAGAACCAGTGTTCACACACAGGTCTCCATCTTGTTGGGGGTGGGTGAAAATTAAGAAGCTGAGGTGACTTTTTCCTTTAAAGATCTTGGCCATAGTTCTTTGGATCTGACCTTCAGGGCTCAGTTGTAGCTGTTCTTCAGTACTTTGAGTTGTCCTAGCATAGTGAGGGTGGGCCCAGCTCCCTGGAAGAGGCAGACCTACCTCTACAATTATTCAGCTGTGTAACATTGTGAAATGGGCATCACATCCCCAAAACTCAGTTTCCCCATCTGTAAAATGGGGATAAATATCTGATGGTGGTGTTGCTATGTGTAGGAGATGATGCACGTAAAGTATTTAATACAGTTCTTGGGACATTGTAGAGATTCAACATATGATAGATAACAAAATGTTTTACCAGATATGTAATAATGTGAGGGCTTTTCACACCAAAGTCAAGAAAAAGAAAAGGAAGAGATTTTTAAAAAGGAGAAGAAAAGTAAAATGTGGTAGAGATAGAAAAGGAGAAAAGTATGTAAGGAAGAATGCTACCCCATGCCTCACTGGGGGCTGTTTGCCTAGTGAGGCAGTGCTGGAAACCCCCAAAATACCTTAGAGTTGAGAATTCCTGATTATTTATTTAAAGGAACATTACACGTTAATAAGAGAGAGAGAGGCAGAGAAGGACAGACGGAGGGAGGGTGGGAGGGAGGGAGAGAGAGAGAGAGATTTGTGGCAAGCTGAAGACAGGAATGACAGTAATTGGGGTTCTAATTTAAAAAAAAAAAAGCCTGAAGAAAGGTAAGAATTAATTCCTGTACTGACCTGCCAGTTATAGTCAGAGGCTCTCTTTTGCCATCACCAGAGAACGAAAGGGCTCCCTAATCCTTCAGGAGGACAATGGTACCCACATAAGAGGAGTTCTAGTTGAGTTCATCTGACCATGTACATTTCGGCCTCCTTATTACCCACTGTGCCCACTGTAGCATGTAGTGTTGCTCAAAAGATTGCAGATTATTGTAAATGACTCTTTCACCGTACTTCAAATTGTACTGTTTTCCATCAGAAAACTTTTTCTAGGACATTGATAATCCTTCACCAACCTTCTCTCCCAGAGCCTTCCTATCCATACACTCTCTTTCCTTCTGAGATTTCTTATCAGTGCTCCCCTACTGCACAGTGATTTTGTGCAAACTCCTCTGATGTGAAAACTGAGAAAAATCTTTCTGGAATCTTTTTGAAGCTTTGATTGATGTAAAGCACAATAAAAGCACAGCTGGAATTGGAGATACCAAGCTCTGCTTTTTAGCCCAGCATTGAAGAGAAGGGGGGATAGTAAGCTTTGTTTGGTCTTGAATGTAAAAGCAGGCGCAAAATGAAGCAGAGTGCCATTTGTAAAAAATACTTTGGAACAATAATGGTGCTTTGAAATTAATGAGAATAATGTTTAGATTAATAGCTTAGGTCATATTTCATGTATTATATCTCACACAGGAGAAAAAAAGCAAAAGGAGAAAGTTGGCATACCCTTCAAAAACCTACACACATCACTAATCAAAGGACACCTTTTAATGTTCTTGCAAAAAATGCAATAAATGCTAGCTAAAATCTCCTACGATGCATCCCATTTCTTCTACAAACTTTTGCCATCATCTTTTAAATTTTGGGCCAGATTACTTTTTCCAAATATCTGTATTGATGAAATTCTTAAACTTTTTTAAATGGAAAGGGTCGTAAAGCTCTTTGAGAAACTGAAGAAAACCATATATCCTAATCTTTAGAAATTCACATACTGTTACACACACACACACACACACACACATCTCTTTCTCTCTCTCTATATATATATATATATTTATTTATTTTATTTCATTTTTTTAAGTAGGCTTCATGCTGGGCATGTAGCCCAATATGGGGCTTGAACTCATGACCCTGAGATCGAGAGCCAGATACCTAACCGACTGAGCCACCCAGGCACCCCACTCTATATATTTTTGAGCCTAATTCAAAGAGGTTCACAGATTCATGATGAATCATTAGTTCAGTGAATTCTAGATTAAGTATTCTAAAGCAAGTCAATGTCAAAGCAATTCAAATGTGAATGAAGATAAGTTTGCCTACCTCTTAGGATGGATTTAATATTAAATAAATAAAAACGGCTTAAGAGTTCACCACAACTAAATAAATGTTAGTAGCTACTCCTTTGTTATTGTTATCAGCATCTGTACTTAATACCATTTTCAAGAATTGGAAGACAGAATTTTGAGGAACAAAAGGACTTTCAGTGTCATGAAATAAAACCACCCAATTTTTTACAAGTATTTAGGACCATTTAAAACAGTCGTTTGAAAAAAAAAAAACAAACAGTTGTTTGCATGTTTTATTTTATGTGAAAAAAAGTAATTCGTAAAATTATATTCCAAATGAACTTTTTAAATGAGCTTTTTAAAAATATCAACTTACCAGATGTCAACAACTTTACAGGTTTTAAAGGTATGCTGAGAAAAAAATAGCATGCTTATCATTATTGAAGAGATATGTCTTTAATATAAACAAACAAAAAACAACGTTCAATCCATAACCATGCTGTGTAGATAATATAGACAGTAATGAAAATAGTTATAATTATCCAGTCAATGGGGGAAAAGCAAACTTTTGAGATCTTGTTTTTTAAGAGAGTTTATTTATTTATTTGAGAGAGCGATAATGAGACATAGAGCATGAGCAGGAGGGAGAGGGAGAAGCAGGCTCCCCGCTGAGCAGGAAGCCTAACATAGGGCTTGATCCCAGGACTCTGGGATCATGATCTGAGCCCAAGGCAGAAGCTTAACTGACTGAACCACACAGGTGCCCCAGCTTTTGAGATCTTTAGCTCAAAAATGTTTTACAGTTCTTATTGCTGGAATTCCATATTCTTATTAAATGACCATCCTCAAAAATAGTAGGGTTGATAAAGAGAGCATCTCTACAGCTGGTAAACATTCCATGTTGTTGGTTCTATGCCATCATATGGTTTTAGGATTTTGCATTTCTGGCTGGGTATTACAGTTATAGGGCTATCAATGTTAAGATGCTGTCTTATGTTGGCTTTCATCTCCTGGAATTTCATTGTCTACTTCACTTCAGTATATTCCTGCTTGGTCTCATCCTAACAGTTGATCATGCACAGCAGCCAAATCTGGATGAGATGGTGACTGGGCCAATGATGGGGATGGCGTGGCTTCTCAAAACTTTCTTCTGACTGAACAAAATCAGTAATTACAAACAAGAGGAAGGTGATGTTAAGAGGAATGAAGTTGGGACCCGTGGGTTGCACAGTTGATTAAGTGTCTGACTCTTGGTTTTGGTTCAGGTCATGATCACAGGGTTGTGAGATCAAGCCCTCATGTCCTGCTCCAAGCTCAGAGAGGAGTCTGCTAAAATTTCTCTTTCTCTCTGCCCCTCCCCGTGCTGTCTCTCTCTCTCTCTCAAATAAATAAATAAATCTTAAAAAAAAAAAAAAAAAGAGGAAAGAAGTTGCCAAGAACCACAAAATGGGAGAGCAGGAAGGTGCTCTTAAAAATCACTTCATCCAAACTCCCATTCCAACCATTCTTATTTCATGGAGTTTCAGATGGTTGAATTCACCTATCCAAGGTCACTTGGCTATAAAGTTGCAGACTTCCTCTCAAGGTCCCATGCTTTGAGTCAAAAGGTTATACAAAACAGAAGTAACTTTCATTCTCAACTGTAGATGTCTTTGGTCACAGCAACTGGGAAACCAAAGAAGGCACATTCAGCATCATGCTAAGAACTTTCAAGCTCGTTTCCAAGAGGAAACCTTGGTAATTGTGCTGGTTTGACCTGCAGTACTTTTGCTCTAAAGAATGCCTTCACAGTTGAGACAGTCCTTTCCACTCATTAGAGATTTAAATAAACTGGAGGAAAGTAGCTTGCTCATAGAACATCAACTCCTTGCTTCAAGCCCTTCTTGAAAGGAATAAAAGCTCTTAACACTTATTTAAGCTTAACTACCTTTCCTTCCATTCTCAGATGGATTTTTTTGTTGTTACCTCTTTCATCTCTGCTGACAGTGCCAAGACCATGGAAAAACACTCCCTGCGTATAATGACTGACAGTAAACGACTAGGCTAAGACCTAAGAGTGCTGATCCTGTCATTTATTCAGCTGAATGACTTTTTCAAGTAACTTGTTAGTTAGGGGAAAGGGATTTTCTGTTCATGAAAATCCAGAGATACAAAAGCAGGAACTATGTTTCTCGTTCTCCAGGTAAGAAATATGGATGCATTTCCCTAGGAAACATTTCCATCAATAAAGCTATTTTGTATAAAGTACTTCTTCTCTAGCTAGATGAGAAATCTTACTATAATTCATAAATTATTTTATAAAATCATTATACCAAAGATCTGGGAGACCTTGGGGATGAGCTTTTCCAGATTAATTCATTTTACAGTTGAGGAAACTGAGACTCACTGAGGATGGTTTATTTGTGAAAGTCATCTAACATGTTGATATCAAGATTAGGAAAACCCTTTCAGCATATCAAGCCAACTCACCAATATCACCAATATTCCATAATCAGAAAAGGCCATGGATTAGATCAGGGAATCCACATTGTCTAATCTAAACCTAAAAAATAACATCTTTTGGGCAGGAATACAACAGTAGTTCAGGAATAGTCAATTTTCAAGAAACTTTATATACTCTTCCTGGGGCCAGATAGAGCCAGTGTTCATAGGACACTTACCTCTATTGATTTGAAGTTTATTTTTTATAAGGGAACAATTCTTTGGAATGAAAGTCTTTCCAATTCAGAAAGCAATCCAATATATCTCAGTGAAGTTTGACTCATCAAAACACATTTCTTAGACTTTTTTAAAAAATCAGGTCATCTTTGAGAAAACAAGAGAGACTATTATTTAGGTTTATGACAAGTCATTTTGTCTCAGAATTTGTGATTCAATTTCCCTTAAGAAATTAGTGAAGCGGGCTTCCTGGGTGGCTCAGTGGGTTAAAGCCTCTCCCTCCAGCTCAGGTCATGATCTCAGGGTCCTGGGATGGAGCCCTGCATCAGGTTCTCTGCTCAGCAGGGAGCCTGCTTCCCTCCCCCACCCCCCACTCTGCCTACTTGTGATCTCTGTCTGTCAATAAATAAATAAAATCTTTAAAAAAAAAGAAATTAATGAAGCTTTTCTTCCTCTTATTTTCTTCATCCCAGTTTTTTTGGATCTTTCCAGTCTCCTTGCCTTCCTTCTACATTATTATGAATATTAAATTTTATTTATGTGCTCCACAACTCTTTCTTATACATAATCACTTTGTGCTACATACTGCTATGTTTTTACTTAAATATTGCAGAAAGTGACTATAAATATAAATTCATAGTAGGTTTTACAAACATTCAAACAGAAATCAATTAACCCAGTAGAGAAAAAGAAGTACATCCAAGTAGCAGAAAGAAGGAAAAAAATTTAACCAGAAGAATCATAATTGTTACTAGAAGTGGAATGAGATTTGAGTTAGAATACATCAGAAGCAACAGAGGAAGATCTTTCAAAAACTAAGTAAAAGCAGGAAATTCAAAACATTTCTCGTGTGTGTCATGTTCATTCATTCATTCATTCAAAAAAGTATTTAATGGAAAACTGGTATGCACTAGGCGCTATTTTTAGTACTCAGGCTATATCATGAGTAAAATCAATAAGATTCCTTCTTCTAAGAATCTACCACTGTAGAGCAAGGAGGTAGACAATAAATTACAAACTTAAATAAATAAAGTGTGTAGTATTGCAGAAAATACGTGCTAAAGGGAGAAAATGTGCCACAGTTGCTACAAACTTAAATGCTCCAGGCAGGGTAAGCCTCCTTGAGAAGTTGACATTTGTGCAATGGCTTGGTTGGGAAGGAGGGAGATAGCCATGTGGTTGTTGAGCAAAAGGGCATCTCAAGTGGAGCAAATTGTCAGTGCAAATTTCTGAAGATGTAAGAACAGAATGCATCCTGGAGGGAAAAAAGAGGGTATGCCAAACCCTATTGGAATAGATAAGATCACTGAAATAATTATAGTTCAAATTACAGAGGATGCATTGGGCTTGTTCTTTTTATCACCTGCACTAACTAAACACAGTATCTGGCATAGAGTTAATGATCATTGCACACTAAAAGAATGACTGAATAAACAAGTGGAAGTATGAGTAAGATTTCATGGCATTTCCTATCATTTAAGTGGGAAGAGTAGGTAGGATGGAGTGATGCCTGATGCCCAAGATGGCTAATTATCTATCTATCTGTCTATCTATGCCCTAAATGATGTTGAACTGGCTTTGTTTAAAATATTTCTGATGCGAAAGAGAGATCAGATAATGATTTAGGACCAGTGTCATACATCATGAAGTAAAATAATTAGTGTCATTATTTCTGATCTGGTTGAGTTATTTCATGCTTATTTCATTTTCCTTTCCACTATTCCCCTATGCCCCTCATGTTATCACTTTCTCCCCTTTTATTCTACTTTCTCACCCAGAGGTATTCTGAGCTTGTGGAAATGAAAATGTGTAGTAGTTCAGGAGTTTGGGGAAAACAGCAGCAAGGTAAAAAGATCTGCACTGCCTACTTGAACCCTTATAAAGCTAAGAGCAAGGACACAAGCAAAATTTCCTCCAGTCATCAAAAATATGCCATTGCTTTCTACTAGTCTCAGTGTACCCTTGAAAGAATGTCCAAATGCCCCTACTGGCCACACAGAGTCTGACCTTTTATGGGTTAATTTTCTGCCATTAATTTCATGAAGTAGCTTCTATTTCAGATGCTACAGCATCATGAAAAAGGAAGAGAACTGATTGGATTTTACTAGATTTCTTTGGATCTTATGATTTAATACTTCCACTCTGTGTGTGTGTGTGTGTATGCACGCGTGTGTGCATGTGAGTGCACACACACACATGAGTAGAGGAGACTTCTTCATTTCTCCATCGAATGTAATGTTTATGACCTTGTAAAGAGCTGGAGGTTTTGCACACTTTGGCAACTATTTCCCTTGATAACATTTGGACTGTCAATGTTATAATCCTTCCCTTCCTACTTCCACCTTCAAGAAAAAGCAAGGACCAAAATCTACCTGGAACATCTGTTTTCTAGGATGACTTCTTGACATTAGTTATTATTAGATTTGTGCTTGCTCATTGAAAACACACACACATGCACACCATACAGAAAAAAGTAACATGTAAAATCCTCAAACCAAGTTCCCCATTCCTCAGAGGTTATCAGTGTTAGCAGTTTAAAATGAATTCTCTAAAAAATGTTCTATGCTTACTCAAATATAGTATACTTACAGTTTTTAAAATACTACATTCAAACCTTGCAGTCTAGGCTGCATTTATTTGCTTGAAATCATTCCATGTTGTTGCATATAGATCTTCCTCATTCTTTCTAATGATTATATAGTATTGCTTGGGTGGATTGCTGTGAGATATTTAGCTGGTCCTTTTTTGATGTTCTTTCTACTTTATCATTATTGTAAATGATGCAGGAAATTCCTGTGTATACACATTTGTACACTGAAATCTATTTGATGATGAATGAAATCTATTGAAAGTGCTTTTAAAAGCACTTCGTATTATTTCTTTAAAAAGGAACTGTCTAGAAGGAATCTATAAGAAAAGAGCTGCAAAACATCCCTTATTTCATGCAATTCTAATAATATAGGTACTTACTAAAAGGTGGATCATGCTTAATTTATTTTTTTCACCTGGGAAAAGAGGCAAATTACAGCAAGCTAAAAGTATTTAAGGTGCTTTAATGTGCAGAAAAAAAAGCCATGAAAATATTATTATTCTTCATTTTGAAGTTTCATTTAGAGCTCTGCCTTCATCAGAAGATCTTTGTTAGTTCATGTTCACTCAAGTACCGGTCTTGAAGGAAACAGTGAAATGCTATATCCAGGTTTCTCAGAGCAGATGTGCCAAATTTTTGTGAAGGCCACTTAAATTTCATGGACCTATGCAAAGCTTAATTAAGATGATTTCCACTTCTCTGTATGGCAGTGATATATTTTACCT
This sequence comes from Potos flavus, assembly GCA_028534135.1. NCBI lineage: Eukaryota > Metazoa > Chordata > Mammalia > Carnivora > Procyonidae > Potos > Potos flavus. The sequence continues at coordinate 78,819,359 of CM052884.1, read as the reverse complement.
TGCCTGGTTTGTAAAGCCCTCCATAATCTGATGTTATTTTGCTAGTCAGTTTACCAGTGGTTTGCTGATAAATGTTTAACAACTGGCTCCCTCCCCACTAAAAGAATATGACAATAATCACTGTGAATATATACATGCATAAGTTTATTATAAATTCTACCAGTGTAAAGCATAGGCAGCATGAAATTTACAACTGTTAACAAAATGTGCGGTATATTTTATTCCAAATAGCTAGTTGATTCTCATACAAAGCTCTGATTAATTTTAGCTGAACTCTTGCTTTCATAGCTAGTATTCACAATGCACATGAACATGGTTACTATTTTAATTATGTTAACAAGTAAGATAAAAGGGAAAAAATGAAACAAAAGTACTGAGATGATATCACTGAACACTGAACACAGAGCTGGTAAGAGACGTGCAGTAGCACACCATAGTATAGTATTTCTGTCATATATTACAATAGACAGAACAGTAGTAAAAAGGATCAAAATCATTAGGAAATGATGAGTTTTGAATACGTATTACTTTTTAAAATATAATTTACTTAATCATAACTTCATATAATTTAATTTTAATCATGGCAGTGTTCAACAACTGACTCAAAAAGTTCTTAAAAGCCTGGTAATTGAATCTTATGAGCCTATGAAAATGGTTCTAGCTCACTACTAGCTCATATCTCATTAACTTGCAAAAGGTAAAAGCTACTACATTTAGAACTATCCTTCAATGCCCCTCAAGATTGATAGAAAAAAGAATTTAAGTTTCCATGAATGCGAAGATTGGATGGAGTTTGACTTTTTGGTAAAATGAATCTAATCAGCTGAACTTTTTTAAAGCAGAAGAAAAGATGACCTACTTTGCATAGATTTTGAGATTCTAGCAAGATTCTCTTATCCAAATGATTATTTTATAGGATAGTCAAGTTGAAATCATAGTGAAGTAGGACAATATTCCATGGAAAAATGTTTTGTGCCCTTCTAACAAGAAACTAACTTTGAACCTGACAGTATGTTCAGACAAAAAAAATGATTCTTTGACTTTAAAGTTCAGATTTTTACATTTTTGTTCTAGGCTCAGGGAAATGTAAAATAATGAACTCCTCCTTCAAAGAAATAAATATTCAAATAAGGAGATCATTATAGGGCCACCTCCCATTCTTTCATCCTGAGGTAGATTCAGTAATATCTCAGCAACATATCTTTGCTCATTAAACCCTGCTTCATTTTCAGTCATTTTGGGGGTGGCGAGGAGCCAAGGAACACCCTTTCTCCTCTATGTCCTTGGAACACCCCATTTCTTCTTGTGATGATTATATAGTACGTACTTTTAACTTCTTTTAGTTACTCCCCATTTCACTTCCAAAAAATGCTGTACTTTTCTTCAACTAGAACTCCATCAAAGAACAAATTTATATAAACCCATACATACCCCTCAAAGTTGATGGACAAAAGAAAATTTTACATTCATACAAAGATTAGATGAAGTTTGCATTTTTGGTAAAGTGAATCTAATAGGTTGAACTCTTTTAAAGTATAGGGAAAAGATGACCTACTTTGCCTAAATCTTGAAATTCTAGCAAGATTCTTTTATCCAAATGATTGTGTGTGTGTGTGTGTGTGTGTGTACACACTTATATTTATATATTTAGTTTGAAAATGCAATGGAAATCAAATTAGCATTAACTAGGCAGAGTTTTATCTTAGAGACCAGGCAGAGTATCCACTACAGAGCTAGGACAATCACTGAAACAGTGGGCTTGCCTTGGTGTAATGTGGTCTCACCTCGACAAGAAGGATGACTTTGCAGATTCTCCACAGCATTTCGCTTTTTATGTTTTCATTTAATAGTGTGACATCCTACGACAATTATCATTATTTTTGGTCCAATTTTCCCTCTGAAGCAGCTTTGACACAGATCAGTGCATCTCAGTGTCATTTTTTATGGAGCTGCAACATCAAAACCTGACAGCTGGAAATCTTAATTGGTCCAGTGACAGAAAATATAATGACTGCTCACAGTGACTTATTTTATCTGACCTTGTGTTTAATTCAAAGGTAAATTTTCATCTCACTATTGGAAAAGAGAAAGTTGTGGGGTGATGAGTGGTGCAGGTGCGCCAGAGAAAGGCCCCTCTTTTGGAAAGAAATTGCTGTGGGTTTGGGGGCTATTATTGAATTAGGGTTTAAATGCTGGTCTCTGGTAATGGATACCAAGGGTCTCCATGCTTATTTGAACTGCCAGCCTTTCTGCTATGCCTGTCATTACAAATGGCAGCAGACACCGAATGCAGCATGGAAGGTTGCCCATAAGTGACTGGCTGTAGGCCCTATCACAAAGGCCACCAGACAGCTGTCAAACAGACTGGCATTTGATCATTACTGACTTGGTCTGAAGCCCAGTGACTTTGACCCAGAGGCAAAAGGTTTCCTATAATACCACCCAAATTGCCCAATCCTCCTGGTCCAGGAGAGAAAGCTGTTTCTAGAATAAAGATATGAGATTTGTCCCACTGAGCCCAACTATGAAACCAAATTTTCAAGGGCCCTATTGGCAGTTAAAGCTGGTGTATTAAGAAAGTATTAAATTCCCAACATCTTTACTTTACCTTGGATGAGGACATGGGATGAAGAAAGAGATAGCATGACAGTGAAAAAAATGCTGTAGTTATTTTAAAAAGACATCTCTGGGCTTTATTTGCAAAGCTTACCTAATTCACTAAGAAGTCATGAGAAGTGAAGAGTAGATTGCATATATAAATGCTCACTACTGCAAATCTCCCTTAGAGTTGTGGCTGATGATAATGAAGACAAGAGTGATGATGATGGTGGTGGTGATGGTGGCAGTGTTAGTGGTGGTGAACTGAATTTTTTTTTTTTCTACAGACATATTATTAGCATTTTGTTATAATATTAAAAGATATCAAGGACACTGATGGTCAAGGCTGTAGTACTGAGTACTTAAAAGCATAGACTTTAAAATGTAAACAAATAAAATAAAGATCTGGCTTGGAATTCTGCCTCCAACACTCATGAGCTGGTAAGCCACAGTTTCATCTATTTAAAAAAAAAAAAGACTACAAGGGATTATTGAAAAGATTAAGTGAGATAAGACATGAGAAGCAGTTAGTACATTTGCTCAACACATAATTAGTACTCAGTACTCAGCCTTCCAGCTTGCTCCTGTTCTTTTCAATTCAATAAGAGCTGAGCTAGTATGTTCCTCAATAACTCATTCACCAGACTGAGGCTAAGGAATGGCTCACTTAGCATGTTTCTCTGCCAGATGTATCTTTTTGTTAGTCCAGGTCTCCCAAGAAGCAAATACCAAAACTAGATTTTCTCAAAATCAAAGTCTTTGAAAGCAAATGGAGACAGAGTTGAGAGGAAGGCTGTGGGAACCATTAGATCAGGTTGTACCTCTGATCTCAAGTAAAGGAGAGGTGGAAGGGAGATTGGGTGCAAACATCCTAGATCACTGTGCAGACTAAGGAAGCCTCAGTGAGACTGTAAGGGAGTCCTCAAGACAGAGTCGTTGGTGAAGACACAAATCTTATTTTGTGCAGGAATATTTGTCTGTGCTCTTTCACCAAGGGAAAGTCAAAGTGAGGAAAGTAGTCAAATGAGCCACATGTTGGAATTTATTTGGATGGGTGCTGGCATTAGGACTCTGCATTATGGCAGCATTGGGTCTGCTTGATACCTGAGTCATGATTCAAAGTGGAAATAGATTTGGTTTTTACCACTTTTGCATAGCAGCTAAACTCTAACCCATGTTTTCCTATCCTGAGGTCTTTCTGCTTCTGAAAATGGAGATCGTTGTCCATTTCCTCATTTTAGCAGGAGGCTTTTTGTGGCCCTATGGCATACTTCTGAGAAAGGCTTGCTAAAAGAATGAATGAATGAATGGAAGGGGGAGCTGGTTGGAGGAATATTTGGTGCCTCAGAGTTGTTTTGTGTTTCCCCTCTGTTATAAAAGGTAAACTATGAAAAAAAGAAAAAGAAAAAGAGAAACTATGCATTGAGTTCTATTATTGCCAAACAATTCACAGAATAGTCAGACTATAATATGCGAAATCTGGAAAGAACCCCATACTAACTGCTCCATTCCATTGAAATGGCTGAGACTTGAAGAGAAGTGACTTACCCAAGGTTGTAGAGCTAGTAAAGGCAAAGTCTGTACCCGCCTTGCTGTCTTTTCTCTTTCAACTGACTACGTTGATTTCTTTTTTCATTTTTTATAATTTATTTGAAAAGAAACCTTACTGGTTCTCAATGTTTACAGAAATCCCAGCCAAATACTCCAGATAGTACTGAATCCATTTGAAGTCATGAAGACACAGTGAATTTGCTATTCAGTCATTCATTTAACAAATATTGAGAGCTTATTATGTGGCGGGCATTGGTCTATGTGCTAAGAATATAAGAGCACAAAGACAGGCCAAGTCTCTTCCCTCTTGGGGCTTACATTCTAGTCTATATTTAGAAAGAATATTTTATCTATGACTCTGTTACTCACTGGCCATATGACGTAGAACAAGTTTCTTAATCTATCTGAGCCCCATATTTCCTTGTCTGAATAACAAAGCCAGGAAATTTCGCTTTGCTTCGTTATTGGAGGATCAAAAAGGTAATGTCATTAAGACCCTTGGCAGAGTGCCAGGCAAATAATAATAATGTGATATAGGATGGCTTTTGTTATAATCAATTCTGGGTGTTCCAGTTGCCCTCATTTCAGCTTTATCATTTTTCCTCTTCCAAGAGATGCAGTAGGGTACAAATGTAAGCTCTGCCCAGTGCCATCACTTCCGTACTTACTAAGCTCCAACCACACCAACTTTATGTCTATTCCACAAACACTCCTGGCTCCTTCTTACTTTAGTGTCTTTATATCAGAGACCCTCTGCTTGGAACATCCAACCCTCCCTCGCCCATCCTAGCCTCCTACTGCCTTTTTTTATCTGCCTCACTCCTACTCATCTTTCTCTCAGTAATTACCACTTGGCAAGAAGTCCTTCCTTAACTTCCCCGGCACAGTTAGATCTTCGATATACACTCTTACAGCAGGCGCATTCACACGATTTGCAGAGTCCAGCAAAGAATGAAAATGTGGAACCCCTTGTTCAAAGAACCAAACAAAAGTATTGTTAAAGGTATTAGATTATAAAGGTTTTCCCTTCTTCCACCTCTCTTGATTTGTCATGGGTTTTTTTTATTAATGTTGTTCTAAGTAAAGAAAAATTTAATTTGTAATTTATTAACATTCATTTTATAGATTATTAAATTATAAGAGAAACATTTTAATTATTATATTTTGGCACTCATCTTTACCTCGTGCAATGCCAGTTTTAATTGCAAATGTGAGTTTAAGACATATGCAAAAATAGGCATTACACGATTCCTGTTTTGTCGTCTATACATGTATATATATATATTTCCTTCTTCCAGGAAGAATGGAAATGTTGCACACAACCAATTTAGATGTTTGTATTTTACTTCTTGATATGCACACATTTTACCAACATTCTCTACTTTTAGCTTACTGTTGGATAAAGAATTACTTAAAACAAAACGAAAAGGAACTGTAGGTCACATTATCTTACCCTTTGCTTCAGTGTCATCAGATTCAGCCTAAGTGGCTGGCTGATACAGGGAAGTCACATGAATAAGAAAGAATCTGATAGGCTTTCTTGGTCATTCATGTTTCTTTCAATAACATTAGCCTCTTTCTGCATTCACACTGAGCTCTGGTCAGAACAGAAAGTGTTCCTCTCGGGGCTCTCAGTTGTAGATGTAAAATACTTACCTTCTATCCTTAAATATCACTGAACCCCTATATATAATAGGCCAGCCAGAATGCTGTACTACACATGAACGGGGCAGGAAGAGGTGGTGGGCGCTCATATTGCACTGTCTTCTCTGCTTATCTGCATGTTACATTATACCACTGGACTTAATTGTAAAACACAATTTCAAACATAAAATTACTAAGAATTTCAAGATAGTGGTGGGAGAGCATTAAACCAAGTCTGCAGCCTTGGTTTGCATGAGCTCTCATGTGACTCCCCAGATCCTGTGCCTGTGAAGCTGGTCCTGCTAATAGCAACCTGTGCTTTTTCATTGAACTCCTTTTGACAGTTGTAGTAATAGATTTATGAAATTGTTGGTTTAACATATGCCTCTGTGGCTAAGCTACAAATTGCACAAGGGTAGTAATTTTATATTCCTTAATCACCTTTCCTTGCTAAGTATCTTTGAGTATATGAATAGATAGATGGGATACATGGATGGGAAGGCCAGGAGCCTGAAATCTTCTTAAAGTTTCAAGGAATACCTTGAAATTAATGACAGGAGTTAAGATTAGTGTGTATAATTAGAATTCATAGGTATGTTTCATGGCTATTTATTCCCCTCCTCTTTGGGGTTATGTTTCACTTTCTAATTCTGTATGCTCTGCTTGATCAAACCTTAGTCATAAAAAGAATTAATGATACTGTCACTTATTCTAAGAGAAGATTTCTTCCTATGTGTGTGTGTTTGTTTTAATGAATACACCACTCACATGCAAAAAGAAAGAAGCCATCTATTTCATTAATAACAGATTTTCACATTGCTCAAGTTCCAAAAGGGAATGTTTCTTCTATTTTTACAAGTCTTATTTTATTAGCCACACAAAGTGAAATAACAGTTCATTTAACTATGTCAAAACCAATAGAGACTCACCGCTATTTGCTTTCTTTTGTATAAATTTTAATGCATTTTTAATTCCACCCCACTGGTTGGTAAACCAACCATTATGGTTGCCACTGCCCTGTAATGCATTTCAGTCATTTCTAATAAACCCAGACTTTAAGATGGCTTATCATTATCTCTATAAGCTACTGGAAATGGATTCTCTCCTTGAACTGCTGGTTCCTGCAGCACTCTAGCTAATGAAAGTAGATATGGAAACACTATTCAAGTAAACAAAACTGCTGAGATTTTTTTAAGGCAAATATAATGTTCAGCAAAATCTGTAATCTCGCAGTCTGAGCTGATTTGCAGAAGTTATTCATTTAAATGACAATCCTCTAGTCCCCAGTGACTATGCTTCCTTTCTTTTACAACATGATTTCAATAGAATTCATCTAAGTCTAGAATTTACATAAATTTTAAATAGAGAAGGATATGTTTAAACACAAACACACTTTCATTCATTTTTAGCCATAGAAGAATAGGCAGTATATACAAATGTTGGTACATAATCATCTATGCAAAGTCATGTGAATGAATAAATTTATTTCAACTATTCATATAGTAGAGAAATTAACACAGAATGCTAAGAAATGTATATAGTTCTTAGATTTCACGTAATACAACCATTCATAATTTAAAGGAAAAATTAATGACCTTGGAGTTGTGAAGAGTGGATTTTGGCCAATGCCTCTGCTACTGGTATAATCTGATATTGATTCAGAAGTATTTTGGGCATATTATATCCAGAAGGTAGTGATAAACAAAGCTAACATAATTTCTGTCCTCAGAGAACTTAGTAGATTCAGGGTAAGTACCTTGAGCAAGTCACTTTTCAATCCCAAGTCCTTCTGGCTTTAAAACATTTATTTATTTCTTTGTATCCTCTTCAGTTTCTTCCATAAGTGTTCTTTAGTTTTCAGAGTACAGATCTTTTTACCTCTTTAGTTAGGTTTATTCCTAGGTATCTTGTTTTTGGTGCAATTACAAATTGGATCGATTCCTTTATTTCTTTTCCTGCTGCTTCATTATTGGTGTATAAAAATGCAAAGGATTCCTGCAGGTTGATTTTACATCCTGCAACTTTGCTGAATTCATGTATTAGTTCTAGCAATTTTTCAGTGGAGTCTTCTGGGTTTTCCACATAGAGTATCTTATCATCTGCAGATAGTGAAAGTTTGACTTCTTCCTTGCTAATTTAGATGCCTTTTATTTTTTTGTTGTCTGATTGGTGAGAACAGTATGGACATTCCTCAAAATAACTAAAAATAGAGCAGTTGCACTACTAGGTATTTACCCAGAGCATATAAAAATACAAATTCAAAGGTGTACATGCACCCCAATATTTATAGCAGCATTATCAACAATAGCCAAGCTATGGAGAGATCCCAAATCCATTGACTGATGAATGAATAAAGAAGACATGGTACATGCATACAATGGAATATTACTCAGCCATCAAAAAGAATACAATCTTGACATTTGCAATGACATGGATGGACCTAGAATATATTATGCTAAATGAAATAAGTCAATCAGAGAAAGATAAATATCATATGATTTCACTCATATGTGGAATTTAAGAAACAAAACGGGTGGGCATATTGGTGGGGGGAGAAAGGAGTGACAGAAACAAACCATAAGAGACTCTTAATGATAGAGAACAAACTGAGGGTTGATGGAGGGGCGTGGGTTGGGGATGGGCTGGATGGGCGATGGGCGTTACAGAGGGCACTTGTTGTGATGAGCACTGGGTATTATATACAAGTGATGAATTAATGAATTCTTCTCCTGAAATGAAAATTGCACTGTATGTCTTTTTTTTTTTTTTTTTTTTGCTGGTACTACTTATTTTTTTGTTATGTTCAATTAGCCAACATATAGTACATCATTAGTTTTTGATGTAGTGTTCAACGATTCATTAGTTGTATATGTTAACTAAATTTTAAATAAAAATCTTAAAAATCCATTTATTTAATCACACAAATATCTTCTGATATTTACCAGAGATTACCTAAGTGTTACAAAGAGGCACAAAAATAGATTTTATATAACTCCTAATTTTAAGGAGCATACATTCTATACATGAATAACTACGACAATAGACTATATGAAGCACCACAGGAAGATTAAGTTAATTTGCCATGGGAATAAGAAATGAAAAGAGTTTCCAGCCAGCAAAATCAAGGCTCCCTTGAGCAAATAATGTCTGAATTGGGTCTTGGGGGATGCAAAAGATTTTAAGTGTTGAAGCTATAGGAAAGGTGGGAATTATAAGCAGAGAAGGTGGAAGACCGGGGGAGGGCAGCGCCCAGGCAAGTGTATAATATGGCCCTCTGTGGCCGAGTGTAGTGTGTGTGAATGCTTTGCTTATGCTCTCCTCGTTTCCTTTAATGGCCTGCCCTAGTAAAATCCTCATTTATGACGAGGCCCAGTCCAAATATTGCCTTCTTTGCCTCTTCCCCAAAAGCCTTTTCAAAAGAACCAATCACTTCCTGCTATGTGCCACAGCATGGTACTTGATATGCTATAGTATGGTTAGTTTTTTATGATCCTCTTAGTCTTACCAGAGTTCAAGTTCTTTCCAGGTAAGGACTATGCTTGATTTTTTAATCCCCTCCATTGTGTAGATGGGTTCTGGCTAACTAGATGTTGAACTGAATTCATTTGGAATCATGAGAAATTGTGATTGCGAAAATGGATTGGAACCAGATACCCAGTGTCTTGAATGCCACATTTAGAAATTTAAAACCACTGAAGCCTTTTCCCTTGAATATGATAATAGTAGCTAATTATTTTTGTTCTGGGCCCTATTTTACATGCTGTGCATATTTTATATAGTCTTCAGAACAACCTAATGGCAAAGGCAATGCTGTCATTCCTATGTTAGCTAAAAGAAACCGAGGCCTACTGTTTTAGGGACTGGCCCAGAGTCAGAGTGAGTCAGTGGTGGGGCCAGAATTTGAACCTTGGGAACACACTCCAGGAAAAGTCCTCTTAACTACTATGTAGAACTGTGCCTCACATAAAGGAATTTTGCAGAAATATTCAAAGTGAATCAGAAGGAGAAGGCCTGAGTGCAGGCCTTCACCTTGGAGGTAATTGCAACAGAAAATAGAAAATAAGTGCCTTTATTATGGTGAAGGAGGTGAAAATGGAAAAGAGGTTTATATTTGTTGTTCATCCAGAATTTAAAGGGTTGATAAATTATTCCATGCGGGCGGGAGAGAAATAAAAGATTATGAGATTTTCTGAGGCCATGTAACAGAAAGGAACATTCTCATTCACAAAAAAATGGAAAACCAGGAAAGAAGCAAAGTTCAACAGGGGAGATGATAACTCTCTGATCAATAATGCAATTTATTTATTATTTATAAATTACACAAATCTGAATGTGGCATCTTTTTGTGATTTCTACTCCTCAGGAAAGGCACAGTTTATAATACAGTTTATTAGGTACCATTATTGTCATTTGTATTCAGGCTCTGCAGAGATATTTTTTCAAGACACAATTATGACTTATTTTGGAAAATAGGCAGCATATATAAAAATTGTTTCCATTAGAGGTTTGGAGTGAAAGCTAGAATTTTCACAGAAATATGCTTTGAAAGTGGACAAACCATCATAGCAAAAATAAGGATTTTTACTTTTGGCTCCTCAATGGGTATTCCAAAAAAAAAAAAAAAAAAGTATTTTATTAGAAAAAATCAGTATTCTTCTATATTTGTAACTTTGAGAAAGTTACTCAACCTCAATAAGTTTGTTTTCTGACCTGTAAAATGGCAACCATGTTGGGAGTAATCTCATAAGATTGTTGTGAGTATCAAATGAGATACCACATATGAAATCTCTGCACAGAGTGTATCGAATAGTAAGCCCATGAAAATATTAACTACCATTGTTGTATTAATACTGTCTGTTCTTATTTTCACTGAATTTCCTGACAGTCTGCCTCACTGGAGAAATTTGGAGACTACCTATTATTTACTGAGAGATAACATGCAGCTATTCTTTGACAACTATAATTATAATAATCTTAAACTATTATTTCTTAGAACCTGCAGCAGTTAACATTTGTTTTATCTTATGGTTTGAGATGGAAAAAATAGGAACTGATTTGGACATGTTTTATATTCAGGATTTATATTCCATACTATCCATTTAGTGATTTGGCTTTGATGTGAAAACAGTAAGAGAGAAGAAGGTAATATATTTTTTGAATTTTTTATTTAAATTCAATAGACTAACATATAGTATAGTTTTAGTTTCAGGGGTAGAATTTAGTGATTCATCAGTCGTATATAACACCCAGTGCTCATTACATCAAGTGCCCTCTTTAATGTCCATCATCCAGTTACCCCATCCAGCAACCCTCAGTAAGAGTATCTTATGGTTTGCCTCCCTCTCTGTTTTCCTCTTATTTTATTTTTCCCTCCCTTTCCCTATGTTCATCTGTTTTGTTTCTTAAATTCCACATATGAGCGAAATCATATGGTAATATTTTTTTTTAAAAAAGAATGAACTGTATTCTAGAACAATGGATCGTCAACATGCCCCAATACTGAAACACGTGGAAATGTGTTGTTATTATCTGAAACAACCAAATGGAATATTTTAATGACATACATCTTTGGTGTGTTTAATTCCTTAAAATCTGGGAATAATTTTACTACATTAAAACATTACTGTGCAAATTAAAAATACTATAAAATCACAGCTCTGTGAACACAAGTCCACAAAAAATAAAAGTGCTTGAACTAAGTATGCACAGGTGAATTTTCCTGAGTTTTTCCAGTAACGAGTTTCCTACATGGCTTATTATCATTTAACTATCTAAGATGTTTAACAACAATAAAAACTCAGAAAAATATATAGTGAAATAATGTAAACTTACATCAACATTATCAACCAATTTCTCTTTCTTGGCCCCTTCGAAATGGGAATACGGATATTGTTTTTTGTAGCTCGAGAACACAGTCCTGTTTGTCAACCACCAGTGTTCCATGTGAGCATAGACTCTGAGTCACAACACAGAAGTAAGAAAGGAAAGGAGAAGCCTTACTTAAGTGTAAGACAGGCTTATGTGGCTTTAATTGCAGTACTTTAAAAAAAGACATAGAGGTGATATTTCCCATGGGTATAATAAGAATCAATGGTGCAATGTAGCTGCCAAGAAAGCAAATTGGACTACATTAACAGATTATCTCTAGATAACAAAATTATCTCCAGAACAAAAGAGATGACATTTCTTCCTACTTTGCAGTAGAGAGGCAACACAATCCAAGATTGTTGGATTCAGTTCAGAATTTAGAACTTTAACTTGGGTAGACATAAACAAACGTGCTTTCAGGATTTTCCACTGGTACCATGAACAACCCCATGAAGAAGTACCACCTTTCTACACCCTGTTAACTGAAACTCCTAACCCTAGCAAACTACCCTTGACCCAGGCCTTCATTTTGTAGGAAAGGGAGGGAGGAGGAATTGAAGAGAATACGGCAGAAAACTTGAGCTCAATCAAATGTGAATATACTATTTAGTTGCTGGAGATCTGATTGAATATCAGAAGACCTGTTATCCAGACCCACAGTGCTCAGTATGGTAGCCACTGGCCACAGGTTGTTATTAAGTATGTGAAATATGGCTGGTCTGAATTGAGAGGAGCTATAAATGTAAAATACACACTATGTTTTGAAGAGTTAGTGTGATAAAAATGTAATATATTGCATTTATAATTATTATTTTGGTTACATATTGAGATGATCATGTTTGAGATATTTTGACTTAAAATATATTATTAAAATTAATTTTATCTGTTTCTTTTATGGTTTTTTAATGTGGGTACTAAAAATTTTTAGATACATATGTGCCTCACATTATATTTATATTGGACAACATCTTTCTAGACTAGGGATCAGTGAATTTGTTTTATAAAGAGCTAATGTTAAATATTTTAAACTTTATCTCTGTTACAAATCAACTCTGTCATCATAGTGCAATAGTAGTCATAGGCAATATGTAAACAAATTTATGAGGCTATGTTTCAATAAAACTTTATTTATGGGTACTGAAATTTAAATGTCACATATTTTCATGTGCACAAAATATTATTTTGATTTTGATTTGTTTCTGACAATTTAAAAATGTAAAAGCTATTCTTTGGCATATAAAAATGGGCTGCTTGTGGGCCTTAGTCTGCCAGCTACTGTTCTAAACCCTTCTCTACATTTATTACCTTTACTCTCTAGTCAAATTATTTAATCTATATCCTCATCAAAAATTGTGATATTTATAGCTTAATTTTAGAGTCTTCCCTGCCCTTGGAGTTTCAAGTGAGGTAGCATGTAAATAACTTTACAATTTGATAAAAAGAAAAGATAAAATTGGCCAAGAATAAAATAGACTATTCCTAAAAGTAGTAAATTTCCTAATACTAGTGGTGTTTAAACAGAAGGAAATTTCTAGAGAAGGATTTTGTAGCAAAATTAATCTCTAGATGTGTGATTTAATTAAATGTGTGATAATTCCTTTCCAAACCCCAAAAATGTTTTTATTTTGTTATATGTTAACTCAATTTTAGTTGAAATGTTGATCTCAGGGGAAAAAACAAAAGATCTCATGGGGGAAAAAAAAGATCTCAGGGGAAAATAAAAAGATCTCAGAGTTTAGGTTCTGACTTACATCATAGAAATAATTTGTTATATTGAAAATTATCAGTTCATCAAAGGGCTTTGGTAGGAATCTCAAATATGATTGATTGCATTTCTTTCCATAGAATATGGTAAGGTTTTAACACAAGAAACACAAGAAAATAAGATTATGGGAAATAGATTGCTATAATTCTACCTTTTATCTACCAATGAATTAATAGTGAATTATTAGTGAATTTTTGCAATTTACCTGAACACATAGCCAGTGAATGGAAATAAGTTGATAATTAATATTTTAAGCTGTACATTTAGTAAATTCCACCACCCTAATATTTTTATCCTCTTTGCCAATTCCTTTCATTTTCTTCAGCTGAGTTATAACTATAAAATGTGTGATGCAGTTATACTGAGTTTACATTTCTTTGGTTAATAAATTGGTCTCAATCACTAATGGATTTTTTATACTGATTGAATTCCCATGTTGAATTGGTTTAATTTGCCCGACCATATTTCAAGGTTAAATACAAAAGTATGTGAAGCTATTAATTTTGTGTTGCTGTTGTTGGTTTGAATGATTTAGGTAGTTGAAGTTAGAACAGGAGATTAAATTAATTTCTGCCTTTGCCTTAGCCCAGACTTTCTCTGTGTATAATATATCTGTGACATTTGTCCTCATTCTGAGACAAAATGAGGAAAACTCATCAGAATGAATGACCAGTCTTCATTAGACTGATGATTTTTCAGGGAGATTTTCTTTGATTCCATACAGTGAAACATTGCCTTTCTGAAGAATGAGTTTAGCAATGATGAATCCAAAACTAAATACACATCAACCAAATTCAATCAAGTCATCTATTTCAAGGGCAAAAAGGAGAAAAATAGAGAGTCTATTCTATCTGCTGACAAAGAAATCAACATGTATGAGCTACAGTTTGGCTCCATGTTTGAGAAGCAGGTATTTTCCATAGATGCTGTGCTTTCCCAGATCCACATGAAGTACTCATTTACAACATTGTTCAGGAGGCTAGAAGAAATGGGCTTGTTTTTAATTTTTAGATTATAAAATCCAATTCTATGCAAATGTCCTTTGAGATGAGACCTTAAGAATCTCTCATAGTCTCTCCAGAGAGTGAGATTTCAGTTGCAAAATAAGCCTAATCCTTAATGCTTTTATGAAAACTTATGTGGAAAGCAGGACAAATAAGCCTTTTCAAAGAAGCACCAAGGGAATCTCTGTAGCCACATCCATCATCCTTAGTGTATCTCTTATTACACACAAATTCATCTCAGAGAGAAGGAGGAGCAGCTCATATTGATTTTCTTCATCTGTCCAGGTTAGAACTTCAAAATTGGCCAATTACAGTATTTCATATTTCGTTGTTGCTATCCTGGGCCTATAGTGCTCCTAACTAGTAGACAGAGTATATTTTATCCAGCTAATATTTATGTTCTGATTGTATGTAAGTCAAAAGTAGAAGTAAGCTTTTGTCGCCAATGCCTAATATTTTAGAAAAAAAATATTTTGTTATATTGTATTTTGTGTTTATAAAAGTAACATATGCATATTCTAGAGACTTTGGAAAATATTGAAATAAACAAAGTAAAAAAAAAGTCCCTTATAACTCTACTGCCCAGGTATATACATATTCTGTATGTACTCCTCACTACTGTTTATTTTTATTTTTTTAATTTTATTTTTTTATTATTAACATATAATATATTATTTGCCCCAAGGTACATGTCTGTGAATCATCAGGCTTACACATTTCACAGCACTTACCGTAGCACATACCCTCCCCAATGTCCATAACCTCTCCACCCTATCCCTACCTCCCCTTCCCCCCAGCCACCCTCAGTACTGTTTATTTTTTTAATATATTTCCTTCCAGTCTTTTTTCCATATATTTGCATTAATTTATTTAATTAATTTGTATAATGCCCTGTACATACCAGGTATTATGCTATCAATATGATATATGATGGTGAATGAGACATTGTTTTTGCATTCAAAGAATTTATTATTTAGTCAAGAGACAAACTAATCCAAAATAACATGATTTGTTCTTTAACAGAATGAGTCAGAAAATGAAAGACACACTTGAGAGGAAAAAATAGCCCACACTTCGGGATGGCAAGGAAGTCTTTATAGAAAAAAAATATTATCTAAGCTTAGGCCTACGATTTGGTGGCATTTAGTTAGAAGAAGAAGGTAGAAAAGCATTGACCCAGAGGAAAACTCAGGTAAAAGTTCTTGTAGATGCTCTAGGAACAAAACAGCAGATGATTATCTCTTCAGAGGGTGAAGAGGAGCTTAGAAAAATGTGGGACCAGGGCAATAACAGGAGCCATATTCCAGCAATCCAAAAAAGTAATGTATATTAATTAAGCTCCAAGCTAAGAAATCTAAAAAGAGACCTTATATACAGTATTTCAAACAAGATGGAAGTTTATTTCTTTTTTATGTGACCATACAGAGAAAAAAGAGTGATATGGTATGGCTAGGCAGCTCTGTTCTACCAGATCATCTGAAGACCCAAGTTCCCTCTTTCTTGTGACTCCACCATTCCCTAGGGTGAGGTCCACAAGATCATAGATCCAAGTTAGCTTACCTGCACTGTATCTAGTTTCCACCCTGCCAGAAGAAGTGAGGAAGTAGACAACACACAGTTTCTTTTTAAGGAACTGACATAAAATTCTATACATTCCATTGTGGAGAACTTGGTTACATGAGCCCCTTGGACATGTTACCTCCAATTGGGAGGGCCGAATGCCTGCTAACTTAAATTTTGGAAGGGAGATACTGCACTAAAAAGAAAAACAGGAGAGTATTTGCCTCACCAAGATATAAAGTCTGATTTGTGTTTTAAGGATAATAGAAGGCCATTGAAAATATTAAACAAGAGAGTATTATTGTCAGATATGAATTACAGAACATGCCCTTGGCTACAGAGTGGAAGATGAACTTGGACACTAACAGAGGGGATAGAGGACTACCTGATGGGAGGGTGTGTGACAAAAGAAATTCAGGCAAGGGATATGGTGTCATGGGCTAGGATGGAGACAGAGGAATTATGAGGAAAGGAACAGTTCACTTATAAATAAGAATGAGTCACTTATGAGGTAGAATTTCAAGGCTGGATGTATAGTTTTATGTGGAGAGCAAGGGAGAGGATGGTGAGGAAGGGTGAGGAATCAAGGTGTCTGGCTTAGCAGCTGGTTCGATGCTGCCCTTCATTGATTATATCCATACATATTGCATTATTTTAGAGAATACCACAAACTCTAGTGGCTTAAAATAACAACTCCTTATTTAGCTCATGATTGTGTCGTTCAATTGGGCAGAGCTCAGCTAAGCCATATTCTGCTAATCTCAGGTGGACTCATGTATCATAGGCCACCTTTGGGTAACCGAGGCTTCTGGGGGTGAATGTTTATGACATGGTGTGACAATGACATCTTGGCCTCAGTTTGCTATCAGCAAGCAGATTATCTTGGGCTTATTCACATGGTGCCAGCAGATTCTAAGAGCAAAAATAAAATAAATAAAATAAAATAATAGAAATGCCCCTGTGCACAAGCACTTGTAAAGAATCTGCTTGTGCCCTGTTTGTGTTGGTCTCATTGTGCAAAACAAGGCACCTGGCCACACCCTGTTAGTCGAGCAAACAAAATCTTGGTAGTTGTTATTGCAAGAAATCTGTTAACATTCTATAGAAAACTGCACACAGTGTAGTAGAAAAAAATCCACTAGACTTGAATTTTAGTGATAGAGTGTTGAGTTTCTTTCTGAAAGTCAATTCTGTAAGATTTGAGGCATCACCTCACCTCCTTGGACTTCTCTGTGTCTCTAGAGATTATGCTTGATTAGCCCCAGTGTTCTTTTCCTTGCGAAGAATTATGATACTAATTGATTAGTATTTTGTTTAGGCCATTTTGACACTTGGATGGTGGAATCTTCTCTCTTTCAAATAGATGAGGAATAAAAGCCATAAATAATTGGAGTAGCTAAAGTCTCGATTCTTTTTTTCTATTCTATTGATAAATGATTCCAAAATTTGGCACCGATTGTCCAATTGTAATATGCCACATTGTCCTCATTTTTATTATGTTTATTATTGTTATTATATATAAGAACTAGTGTGTCCGTCTTAGCACATAAATGATCTTATTCTGTATTACTTTCAATTTAAAAAAAACTAGATAAATGTGAGTTTTGAAATGTTTTCTTTACTGTTCATCATGACTTGGAGAAGCATATCAAAGATGATTGTTTCCTAGGTTATATTTGTGACCTCATTAGTAACTATAACTATAAATCTTTGACTAACTAATTGGGTTTGTCTAAAGTAACATTTAAATCCCTGCCTAATTATGATAAGAACTTCTGTGGTGGGGCGCCTGGGTGGCTCAGTGGGTTAAAGCCTCTGCCTTCGGCTCAGGTCATGATCTCAGGGTCCTGGGATCGAGCCCCACATCGGGCTGTCTGCTCAGCAGGGAGCCTGCTTCCCCCTCTCTCTCTGCCTGTCTCTCTCCCTACTTGTGATCTCTCTCTATAAAATAAATAAATAAAATCTTTAAAAAAAAAAAAAAAAAGAACTTCTGTGGAAAGACATACTGCCATAACAACACAGTTGACACTGTGTCCCACAGGTTAGGAGCTGTATAAAATCCTGTAATGTGCCAACGGACATAGGAAAGGATTCTCAGTATCACTCATCATCAGGGAAATGCAAATCAAAACCACAATGAGATATCACCACACACCTATTAGAAAACCTAAAATCAAAAACACAAGAAAGAAGTGTTGGTGAGGATGTGGAGAAAAAGAAACCCTCAGGCACTGTTGGTGGGAACGCAAACTGGTGCAGCCACTATGGAAAACAGTATGGAGGTTCCTCAAAATGTTAAAAATAGAACTACCCTATAATCCAGTAATGGCACTACTGGGTATTTACCCAAAAAATACAAAAACACTAATTCATAGGTATACACACACTCCTATATTTATTACAGCATTATTTACAATAGCCAAATTATGGAGACAGCCCAAGTATTCATAGATAAAGGAATAGATAATAAAGAAGTGGTGTATATATACAATGGAATGTTATTCAGCCATAAAAAAGAATGAAATCTTGGCATTTACAATGACAGGATGGAGCTGGAGAGTATAATGCTAAGTGAAATAAGTCAGAGAAAGACAAGTGCCATATGATTTCACTCATATGTGGAATTTAGGAAACAAAGCAAACAAGCAAAAGAAAATAACTGAGAGGGGTAAGCCAAGAAATAGACTCTTAACTATAGAGAACAAACAGATGGTTACCAGAGGACAGGTGGGGGGGATCAGTGAAATAGATGAAGGGGATTAACAAGCACACTTATATTGAGCACTGTGTAGTATATAGAAGTGTTGAATCACTATATCGTACACCTGAAACCAATATAAAACTGTATGTTAACTATACCAGTATTAAAACAAAAAACAATAAAAAATAAAACCACATGATGTGACTTTAGAGCTAGAATCAATAACGTAAATAATCTTATTCAAATTACTCATTTTATAGGAAGAAAATAACACCAAGAAAATGTAGCCATATTTTCAAATCATATGGTGAGAAGACCGTGCAAACTATAACTCACACCCAGGTTCAACTTCATCACAAGTATGACTAGGGTCATGTTATTTCCAACTAAATATTAAATCAGTTATCTATAATCATCCCAAAGTTGCATAAATACTTTCTGCCCAGACGATTGTAAGTAGACTGAATGTAATCCGAAGTGATGGAATTGGCTTTGTCGTGACAGATCTGCCTTCTACCAACTCTTGGGCCAAAGTACTTATTCTCTAACATACCTGATATTGAACTCAGGCTGTAATAGATTCGCCAAAAAATGTTAGTTCTTTCCTTTCCCCCTTGTATGTACATCAGCTCTCAGATTCATTCGGAATGGTCCTGGATTGATTATTGTTTTGGGGAGGATAAATATAAATGAACACATTTGTGTTAGCTATTTTGATATAGTGAAGAAGGTTTTATGCTCTTAAATTGACAATTGTCCAAGTGAATCCATGTAAACATTTCTAGATGCTGTATGTATCCTCTGGGAAAATTAATAGTTGGAGTATTGAACCGGGTCAGGAGATATGGATTCTGGTTCCATTTTGTCATTAGTAAACCCTGTAGTCGTAAGTCTTAGTTTCCTCCTCTAAAATGGAAATAAAATGTATCTGCCTGGCCATTTTACAGGGTAGTTATAAGGGCCAAATAAATCATTTTTAAAACAACAAATAGCAAATACTCTATAAAAATATGAACTTTTATTGAAACATTTAGAATAAATATTTTTCAAACAATCATGGCAGTACGTGATACCAACTTTTATTACACTGACAAATAGAGACAAAAAGGGCAGCGTGTAAACACACAGTGAAATTCAATTTGCCACTGGGGTCCGAAAAAGGAAGACTCCTTCAGTCCTGGCTGTGAGAAGAGAATACTGACTCTGATTTCTGTCCAGTGTTCTCTTCTGAAACGGTTTAACTGAATTTCCCTCACTTTTAAGCTCCCTACCCATTTTTCCATTTTTCTTCAGGCCATCTTCCCTTTGTCTGAAGGCCACAGAGGTATAGCTCTATTTCAGAAGAAATGTGATATTTTATGTATATTATATACAGACTGATAGAGATACCAAATCCAACAACACACACACACACACACACACACACGGGCGCACGCAAGCATGCAAAATGGCTTTGGCTTTAGTTCCTTATGAATTATAAGATTGTGGATTTATACACCTAGTTTTCATATACTGAAGACTATTTTACACCCTTTTTATTCCATTATGTTTCCCCTTCCTGCCAGAAAATGTGCATGTGCATTGAGCTATAGAGGCAAAAATATACCCACGTGATATATTCCCCGGTCAGAAGAAATCGGCTGTCCGTCTTGCTTTAGTTTTGATGAGCTACCGATTTGTGATAGTTTCATTTTCGATTTCATTACTGGGCAACCAGAATGAATTGACAGAGAAAGCAATCAACACATGATGCACCCGCTGGAACCTCTAATACGAAATGTTGGCTGCTTCTGTCAACACAGCCAATTACCAAAGGTACTCAAAGGGTAAGTGATAGCCAGAATAAGCCGCATGGCTCCGTGGACCACATCCTGCATACCTATTAGTGTATTCAAAGTAGACACAGGATGACAGACGGCTTTGTCAATATAACATTTCAGGTGACTGCCCTGTCTATACTGTGTTCTCCCAGCAAACACAGATGTTTGTGGTCAGATAAGAGCTTACTGTGTGTGTGTGTGCATGCGTGTGTGTGTGTGTGTGTATGAGAGAGAGAAAGAGAGATTGACTGCACATTGATGCCAGTATCTAAGAAATACATCAGGAAAAACAATTAAAAAAATAATTAAATCTAATCCCTCTCAGCGTGTGGATTGCTTCCTATTCTAGAGCATGAGGTGGAAAGAGAAAACAGACTCAGACTTCTATGAGCTCATTGATTCATGCCTTGAGAACAGCTCACAATCAGTTGTTTGTTAATAAATATTTACTGAGCATTTGGTATGTACAGGCACTAATGGATATATAACATTTGAAAAGATAAGTCTCCCTTTTGCAACACTGATGGACCTTGAGCACATTATGTTAGGTGAAATAAGTCAGAAAGATAAGAACTGTATGGTATCACTTATATGTGGAATTTAAAAATGATTAACCTATAAAAAGCAGAGAATAAAATGGTTACCAGGAAATAGTGGAAAGGGATAAAACTGATGATATTTAAGGGTACGCACTTATAACTAGCAAGTAAATAAGTCATAGAGATCCGAAGCATAATATAATGAATACAGACAGTAATATTATACCATTGTTATATAATATGACAAATATGACTTCATTGGCAACCACATTAAAATATGTAAATGTATCAAAGTAATACACCATATACTTTAAACCTACATGATGTTATATGTTAAATTTATTCAATTAATAAGATTGACATGATGTTTATCCTCCTGGAATTTATAATTTGGTAAGGGAGAAAGAAAATTAAGAAGCCTGAACCTCTATAGGGTGGGACATGGGAAGTATCAGATGCTATCAGAACTCTGAATCCAGATTTTGAAATCAGTGAAGATTTTAGAAAGAAGTGATACCCACACCAAAGCGTAGGAGTTAGAGAAACCGGGAAAGCAATGATTACTCTTCACAGTTAAAGTAACACCAGTAAAAGCGTGATGGCAAGAAAGTATGAAACATTTTAACAAGAGACAGACATTCAGAATGTCTGGAGGTTCATCAGTGTTGGGGAGGGGGAAGAATAGCAAGAAATGAAACTGGAGAGGTAGGCAGAGAACACGTCCCAAATGGCAGTGAAATTGGCTTTTATCCAGTGGGTAATGAGGAGGCATTAAAAGATTTTGACCTGTGAAGTGGCATGGTTGGATAAATTATAGTAAGATCTAATAATTGTCCTAAGTAGCTACACACATACACACACACACACACCCCTTAAATACAATTTTAAAATAATTCTGAGAACACAAAGAGGAAGAAAACAACTATTTAGAGAACTTGGTGAAATACTTATAGAAAATGGAACTTTTACTTTTTGAATCATGAAGACTTGGCATTAGATGATGTTGTAACCTTTACTGCAGGAACAACCCAGTGATGGGGAAATCTCAGCTCATGCCTAGCCTCGCACAGTTGCTGTGGGTTTCCAGTATGCCAGGAACTCTGCTGTGTCTAAGGAAATCATAAGGCAATTGGGAAATCACATTTTTTTCCCTTGAGGGGCTTCCTCTCAACCTGTTGAAGAAGATATACCAGTATTTATTTATTTTGTTTCTGTAAAAATGCAGAAAATTGGACACATTACATCTATAGATTATCTCCAACTATTAGAAATTATTCCTGGAAATGAACTTCAAGCAATTTTCTTGGGATTCCCACCACTGGTCTTAATTTTCTCCTTTGTAGCCATATTTTTGGAAAGTCTAAAATATCTTCTATACATCAGTGTGCCGTGTATTTGAAGTGATGAAATGCCCCTTCCAGGTGTTTTCTCACAGTCTTATAGACTAAACTGCCCCAGTTCCTCCAGCTATTATTCATTTGATATGAAGGTTTTTGATGGTTCCATTTCACTTTCATTACTAGTGAAAAATTGGTTGACAGACAAAGCCTTTAGCACATGGTACTACCACTGTCACTTCTAATGCAAACTGTTGGTTGTTTCTGTTAATCCCTTCCCATCCTGGCTAATGCCCTCTGAATACACTCTGATCTGTTTTAGTGTATGGGTCTAATTCAAAAATCACATTCCTTAGGTTGTCTATTAAGATATCATTTCAAGGGGTGCCTAGGTGTTGCAGTTGGTTAAGTGTCAGATTCTTGGTTTCAGCTCAGCATCATGGGATCAAGCCCTGTGGCGGGCTCCACGCTCAGCACGGAATCTGCTTAAGATTCTCTCTCCCTCTCCCTCTGCCCCTCCCCTCTGTACTCTCAGGCTCTAAAACAAATAAATATATCTTTTTTTTTTAAAGATATCATTTCAATTTAAAAAATAGTTTTTCACCAACATATTAAGTGGAGGGTTCTCTGTAAGAATTAATATTCAGTAGTGGTTTCAATGTGTGCAGGAGATTGGCTTAGAAATTGATATTTTATACATCAATGAAATGATCACAACCATCGACACCAAGGATGATGTTGAGTCATTGCTGCTTTGTTGAGATGACTGATTAGTGGACCATTTTTAAAATCTCCCTTGTTTTTATGATGCTCTTTGTACTAACTTTGATTTTAATAATGTGGTGTCAGAACCAAGTTCTCAGGGGCCTCTCATCCCCCTTTATCTGAGTCTTGACCTGCCTACTTAAGCTTGGTTTAACCTGGTCCTTGGCTTGAGTGGGATGCTTTTCTCTCCGTGGCATGTAATATGTCATTGTGTGGAACAAGTCAGAGGACAGAAACAATCAGAAATACGGAACAGAAAGGACCAGAGTTCTAGCCATAAGTTTTTACGATTAGATGAAACACTGTTACGTTTATTCATGTGCTCAGCAGAGGTCTAGTCAACATTTACGTAAAAAACAACTACAAAGTTCTATCGATCTCATTGTACGTACCATACTAGACAGTGGAGTATAGTGGTGACCCAGGTAAGCACGGTCTCTGAACTCATAGAATTTCTGTTCCAATTGGTGAAATGGGTAATGTACAAGTAAACATTTTTTCAGCTTATGACATGTGCCATAAATGTAGTAAAAATAGGTTGGTTTATACTCTTTTGAATACTTTCTCATGCATAGTATTTATTTTTTTTCTTTTATTCAAAATTATACCATACTCTTGATAGTGCTAAACCATCTTTTTATCTCCACTAACCAAAATGTCTTTCTAAGAAAAAAACAAGCTTCTAAAACATCATTATAACCATGCTACAATCTATAATTGCATTAAAGTATCAAAATTATTCAAAAAATAGCATCTTTTTGGAAATTCAGGCTTGTTCCAACTTCTCCATGTTATAAACATCCTTTTGATGACCATCTTACAATTAAATCTATGTACACATTTTAATTATTGCATTATATTTTCCAAAAGAAAAATTATAGTGTCATAAATTATCTCAATACAAATTACAAAATTGAATCCTAGAAAAATTCAGTTATTTTCCTACCACAACTATTTAGAAATGCTTATTTTCCTACAAACTTGTCCACATTTGAAGTTTAAATATTTCAATTTTATTTTAAATTTTAATCCCTAAAAATTCTTTCTGACATTTTAGGTTGCTACACCTTTCACCATACTGACTGCATGTTTCTCATCCTGAGCCTGCTATCAGATGTCACTGGGACACTGGGTCCAGCCAGACACACCTATTTCATTCTATGTAGTGTCAGGCATTGCTCCCAGCTCTGTCCTCATGAATAAAATTTCCTGGTCTGAAACATGCCTTTACCCACCAAATACTTTCTGACCTTCCAACTTGTCAATAGTTATCTTTGGACAAAAAAGGGACAAAGGAGATTTTATTCTCATTTTTATTTACTAACCGGGAGAGGTGATGGTGTTGGTACAGAGGGTTTCATTACTCAGAGCTATACATTTCGTCAGTATCTAAGTTCTTTAAAAGTTTGGTTTTTTTTTCTTGTAGTAGAGCTCTTTCACTTTCTTTGCTTTTACTTAACTTCGAAATTGATGTCTAGGATGAATGCCAGTAATATTATATCATCCCATATGTTTTGCTTAATTACACTATTTCCTGAATTCATTTTTTGAAGTTAAAATTTTTCTGCACCTCGTCATCAAAACATTATGAACACTCTCTGTCACACTGCGATTAGAAGATAAAACCTCTTTTTAAATTATATCTATTTGAAATGTTTCCAGAGTTTGGATTGGGGATGATAAATCATCGTGATCTTTTAAATCCATGTTATAAATCACAGGATATCAAAATCATATGGTACATGGGATTGAGTTAATCTAAATGGCAAGCCCAATAAAATCCTAGCAAGGATATCTTTCAGATTTGAAGTATATTTTCAATTTACAGAATGTTAAAGCTCAGGTTATTTTTTTTCCTCATGTATTTGTGTTGATTCTATGCCTGAATTCTGTATCAGTATAAGAAAAGCATCTGTATCTTATTAATACCTATATTATATAGAATATTAAGATGCATTATAACTCAAATAGGCCCTCTAGGGAAGTTTCTATTTCTGTTTTATTTTTCATCTTCAACTAATCGTAAATGATCTTGAGGTCATTGGAATGTGTTTGCATACAGATTCTTACAATTATGTGTCAAAAGGCAAGTGAAAGATTTACTAACAAAATCGTGTCTCAGATTTTGTTTCTTTAATTTATCTTGATTCTTTTTACCCAATAAAAGAAAAAGATGAGCACCTAGCACATATAACCAACTATAATATGAAAAATGTCCATTTTTATTGGTATGTTTCTCCATCAAATATTATCTTCCTTCTCTAATATTTTGTCATAAGTCTGTACTTTTATCTTTATAAAATTCCTCTCCCTCACCATCCCTTATACATTCCAAGCTCTTTTAGTTTGAATAATTAAAAGAACCCCTCTGAAGGCAGTGGAAGTGTACTTATAAAGCCACAAACAAATCTTTATTTTAAATATAAAAATAGAAGGGTCATTAGGCCCCAAGGGAGCAGAAGTCTGATAGAGAAAATGGGGGAGGAAATAACAAAGATGAGTAAGCTCAATGAAATCAATCAGAGGTTTCAAAACAAAGGTCTCTGAAGTGTATTAATCAACAAGAAAAATAAATCAGAGTAAAACCAGAAACAATGCCTATGCTTTAGGGTGAGCAACTGCTTCGTGGACTTTGATGTACTTCAGGACAACCCTGTAGATGCTGTGTTAACAAAATGCTCTTTCATCAGAGCATGAGATTGGACCCCTATTCCAGGGACCTAAGATATGTGGGCAAAATATCTGGGCATAGGTCCCAGAAATCTGTATCTTAATAAACACATCAGAGAATTCTTAGGCAATTGAAAACTTCAAACAAATATGTTTGAATCCAATTTCTGAAAAACATAGACTCAAGAAGTTAAGCAATATCTACATGACCTGCTGAAACCCCAAAACAAGGCTTTGATCCCAATCCCCTGCTTTTTCTAGAGCGTTGCACTGGATATATGTTCCGATTTTCATGGCTTTTTTTTTTTTTTAAGACTTTATTTATTCATTTGAGAGAGAGAGAGAGAGAGAGCACAAGTAGGAGAGGCAGAGGGAGAAGGAGAAACAGACTCCCCGCTGAGCTGGGAGCCCAACTTGGGGCTTGATCCCAGGACCCCTGAGCTGAAGGCAGACGCTTAATGATCTGAGCCACCCAGGTGCCCCAAGATTTTCTTGGCTTTGATACTGAACTCCAATTCTTCTCCTTTCTGCTATCTAGTTAGTAAAGGTGATTGGCACAGGTGCCAGGATTGAGAAAATATTATGAAGGCACCAGAAGAAATTAGACGGCTAAGCCATCCTCTATAGCACAGAATTTCACAAAGTAGGGGCCCAGGGTTAATGTCACAATTCATATTGGTAATTTCAAACAAGCAGTGCAAAAGGATTATTACCAAGTATCTATGCAAAGGGCTGTGTTGGAATATAAGGTATTTAAATGAATAAAAGAAGGATTCCCTGACTAAATGCACTTTAGGTCTTAGAACATAACATAATGAAGAGCAAGAGGTTGTTTTCTTTAAAGATAATTGTAGATTTTCTCAATCTATCTATATCATATCATTATAGACCTTCAATAGATGAATAAGGGAAAAACAAAATAAGTCTCTTTAGATCCAGAGTTGAATAATCCAAGAAACTTCATGGTTACCATTGAGGCCATCAAGCTGGATGGGAGACATATTGAAAAAAGAAATAAATATAGTATAAAATTAAATTTCCCTTAATCAGTTTCATATAATGCGCATATTTCTCTGACTTTGCCAAAATGTAACTAACCATGATTCCCTCCCTCTGCCTCTCCCATTGTTCCCTCCTCTCTTTCTCTCTTTTTTTTCTGCACCTCTTCTATTCTCTACCTGCTGCGTATCCCCCTGGTCACAAGGTCAGGAAGGTGGGCTGTGAAATGCAGAGTATCTTTTGAGATGTTAGAGGTGGCAAGTGAACCTAGACTCAGGGAGTCTATCAAGGAGGTCACCTTGTGGGTTGGTCCAGCTGGTTATTTTGTCTGAGAGTGTCAGAGAAGGACTGAGCAGAGATCTGACGTCAGCTATTGACAGCCTGTTTCAGAAAGCATCTGTGAGGGAGGAAAAGGAACAAGTGGCTCTCAGAAGAATTTATCTTACTTCACCAGCTCTTCAGCCCCAAGCTATCGCCAGGTTACACATTCGCCCTAGCCCCTTGAAGATAATTCTTAACTGAAGGTCAGTAGCCTGCCCTCTTCCCTTAAGAGGAAAAGGTTATTCTGCCGGGAAGATTCATTAGGTGTACAAATAAGAGCTGTGTTCTTTCTCTAACAGATTGGGACGTGACTACACACAGGGTAACTTTGTTTTCTAACGTTTTTATTTTTCATGGTCTTCTCATCCTCAGAACTTCCAGAAGCCCGAAACAATGGGTTCTTGAACTACCTTGTTGCTGTCACTCCATTTTCTTCCATCTATATTTCCAACCCCATTCGTACAAGATTATTCATTTTTTTCCTCACTTCCATTTTTATCTCCTCTATCCCTCCATTTTGTCCTAACCTTATCCCCTTCCTACTCTTTGTGGTCTTGCCTATTGTAGGACAATTTAAAATACAAATGCAAGTTAGATCTCTGGTGCTGTCTTTCCTCTTTCCTATAGGAGTCATGTCGTGAATCTAGATCCTGCAACTATGTGCCTGTACAGAAATAACATTTGATTTTAGTTTCCTTGTGATTTATCTAGAGAATACCTAATCAAATCCCATAAAGTCCCTTGTTCTGGAAGCTTCGGTTTGGGGTCACTGCCCTGAGCTCTTGTAATTCCAATCCTTTGAGACAGGTACAGTGTAGAATTCATTAAAGGGCCATTGCATCCTGTCCTATTAATCAACATTGTAATTTTTTTTTCACTTGGGTTATGATGTTGCTTTTCGGGCCTTTTTTGTTATTGCTAAAGGTTCAGAGTCAATGTTCACATATTTTGAAATTAAATACCCTGCTATCCTCTACGATTGCTGTCTTTTTTCTCTCCAAAGAATGATAGCATGGGCTTTTTTTTTTTCCTTCCTGGCTTGGATTCAGTCTGTTAAATCATTCATTCAAAAGAGAACTAGAGCTGAAAGATTAGTAGGGGGATCGAGGCAAATGCATCTTTGAAGTGTCGATACTCATTTCAGTCTCCCTATCTTCAATGTTTCTAAAGAAAGTCTCTTTTTCTAATCTGGATATTTTAAAGCAAAACATTTTTGAATTAACTATCTAAATCTATCTAAAATGATGTGTAATGAAATTATTCAGTTCAAGATAAGTGCCATACATAATATATTATACACGAGGTGATAAAACATCCATATTATTATAAAGTTTATGCTTTCATTTATCCATGGAATATTCCAACCCCTGTTGAACTGACTATGCATGGCAAGTATGAGAGCTGTATAGTTTGCCACTGGATTACATTCTGACTTTGCATTTTATCTTCCTCACTTAGTCTTATCTCTCTAGCAAAGCTCTGTGCTTTCTGAGAGCTTTGTTCTCTACTGTTACGACCCTTTATACACACCTTCATTTTAATCACGTGCCTAGTGGCTGTTGTGGGTTATTTACTGGTATCTGCATTCCGTCCCTGATGGCTAGGTTCTCCAGGACAAAAACTAAGCCTCTATCCTAGCACGGGGCATACAGCCTGATATTGTGTGAGCACTAAGCAAATTGTGCATGTCCTGGAATTGTGCTGAAGACAAATAATTTATTTTTATCTCACAGGAGAGCTTGGTACATAGTAGATATCCAACAAATAATTGTTTTCATCACTTTGGTTTGCTTCTTCTGGGTATGTTTTCAGGGCAATAAATGTAGATGCTGCATTTTTTTATATTTGTTATCTAAACCTGGACACTTAAATAAACAAAATTATAACCAGGCATTTATGATGAGAGCTGCTAGAAACTCCTTTAACATTATCAAACAAAAAGGTCCATGTCCTCAAGAGTGCTCTAGATTACCTAAATGGTTTGTGACTTTAATTTTTAAATTAATTCCTTTATTTTAAAAATCTCTTAGACTATTTTTCAGGGTAGTTTTAGGTATACAGAAAAATCGTGCAAAATAAACAGAGATCTCATGTGCCCCCTTCTCTCCCCAACCTCACACCGTCGTCTATTAGTAATATTTTCCATTAGTGTGGTACCTTTGTTATGATTGGTGACAATTGGTGAACAAATATTTATACGTTGTTATCAACTAAAATTTATAGTTAATGTTGGGGTTCATTCTTTTTGTTTTAAGTTTTATGGGTTTTGTTAAGTGTGGAATGTTATGTTACTGCCATCACAGAGTATCACATGGAATAGTTTCAGCGCCCAGAAGTTTTCTGTTCTTCTGTGTTCCAACTGTTCATCCTTTCCTTTCCTCCTCCTCCCCTGAACTCCTAACAACCACTGATGTGTTCACTGGCTCTATAGTTTTGTCTTTTCCAGAATGTCATATAGCTGGGAATCATAAACTTAAGGCCTTTCACATTGGCTTCTTTCACTTAGCAATATGCATTTAAGTTTCCTCTATGCCTTTCTATGGCTTGATAGCTCATTTCTTTTTCTCACTAAATAATACCCCGTTGTATGGGTGTGCCACAGTTCCTTTATCCATTCACCTATGGAAGAACATCTTGGTTGCTTCCAATTTGGGGAAATTGTGAATAAAGCTGCAACAAACATTTGCAGGCAGATTTTTATATGCACATATGTCTTCAACTCATTTGGGTAACTTTTTTTTTTTCATTTATTTACCATTTTTTCCTGCTCCT
This sequence comes from Potos flavus, assembly GCA_028534135.1. Taxonomy (NCBI): domain Eukaryota; kingdom Metazoa; phylum Chordata; class Mammalia; order Carnivora; family Procyonidae; genus Potos; species Potos flavus. Next base: position 78,789,445 of record CM052884.1, on the reverse strand, counting down.
GCTAAGATAATAATAAATGGTGATAAGTTTTGTGACTTGAGATGCAATACTTGTCAACATTTGCCTAGTGATAACAGGGAGCTTGCAATACTGGGGTGGTGTCTCAACTGTCGTTTGAGTCTTCAGGGAAAATATCATGCTGTAATTGTGTATGGAGGCTCAAAAAATAGGTGGACTGAGTTCAAGTATTTTTTTTCAATTTCTCACTCCATGGCCCTAGAAAAATTGCTTAACTTTGCCTCAGTTCCCTCACCTCATCTCAGAATGGGGATGGCACTGGTATATTACGGGGTTGTTTTGATGCTTAAATGAAATAATATGTATAAAGTACTAAGAGCAACATTTGATAAAAATGCATTGTTCTAATTGGGATTATTAAGTAGGTATAGATATTTCTGCATAGATCAGCTTTGTGAATGGCATAAAAGTTGAGAAGTTTCAGTCTGGTGAGCATCAAAAACAAATGAAGAAAACTTGTCATTTGTTCACACATTCTCAACAACTATTTCTTGAGGCTTAACATGAGCCAGGAATTGTACCAATATTTGAAATAATTAGAGGAAAGACAAAAATCCCTGTCCTTAAGGAGCAAACACCTCTAAAGAATCAAGGAGGCCATTTTCATATAGTGTGAAAGAGGTCTGGGTTTTCACAAAGGAAAGTGACATTTTCCTGACATTTGTCACAGGAAAGTCTGTTTTGTACAAGGGCTCCCCTCACGAACTCTAGACTAAGGCAGGGTCAGGCACTGGGTTCTTCTCTGCAACCCCCTTGCTGTGGAAATTTTGGTAGTTTTCTAAACTTTCTAAACCTCAATTCAGTTTGTTTAAATATATATTAGACCTTTAATTTTCCTTCTAAGGTAGATCAGAAGGATTAGATGACATAATTAATATATCACCCAGCACACCGTAAGTGCTTAGAAAAAAAGTTAGCTATTACATACCATGGATTTTCATCAGGTAGTTTAGATGGATTTTAAATTGTGAGAAACAACTGATTTTTTAAGTTTCCTGTTCACAGGGATTCTAGCCATAGAGAGATAATTACAAGTTTAGGATATTCTGAATAACATTTGAGCTGGGGATCAACAGATCAGAAGTCTATTTTGGATTAAAAAAAAGTTAATTTAGTCTAACACTCAAGATTTAGCTGAATTCCTTGTTTTATTTAAAGAGACATGCTTAATGCTTCTGTAACTGTCTTGTACAGCTAAACACTGACAGAAGTGTGATGTCTAAATTAATGCCAGCCATACTAATCAAAGGTTATTTGCTTTACTGTTTAAACAGAGATTATTCATGGCATGAGCTGATGTGTTTTGATTTTCCAACATGTCAGCTATAAGATCAGAGTGGATATTTTAGCCTTGTGATAACTCCCTATAAATAGAGGCATAAATTATAAATGCTCATAGATGCAATTATAAATTGTCATTTGGGATTCTTTGATCTGGCAAAATATAATGACCCTGAGTTAGAACATTGCGCTAGGGGTGACTTCTGTCTTCAACATTCTACAGACCAGCAAATCTTGATGGAAATATCCTTTCTTTCCTCTCACCCTACTCCCTGCTCACCTGCATGGTTGCATACTTATCCTTTTCCTAACTGCACCTGTCCCAACCACATATAACAAGGTTCTGCTGAAGTACCAGGAGGTAAATGTTAGTAAAATACAGAGCCTAGCAATGTGGCTCAGTCTGATAGGTTTTATCAGATGACGCTTCCTTCTAGTCCCTAGATGTCTGTATTTAGGATGTTGGCAAGGAAGGTAGAGTGATGATTATTACCAATGACTTGAGCCTAGGTTAAGATATTACTCCACTTGGATTAAAATACCATCTCTGTTGCTTACAAGGCGAAAGCTTGGTCAAGTAAATCAACCCCCTAGTTCCTAAATATTTAAAATAAGCTTAACAGTGATATAAAATTAAAGGATATTTTTGAGGCATATATGAGATAATTTATACACATTCAGTACATGGCAGGGAGCCCTTTTCCCCCTGCTAATTCCCTTATGAGTTCTTGATGACAACCCGCCCCCAATACTCTAAGCAAATTGGAATTAAGCAGATATGGGGTACAGCATGGAATTGGTGATACCCTTCTCTATTAAAAGTGTGACAGAGTGTCTTTCTTCTATGCCCTAAAAATCTCTTTCACTTGGCTTTCTGTGGCCCCAGCAATGTCTCCCATGTTTAATGTGTCTGCTGGGATCTTTGATTTATCTCCACTTTCAAAAATCCTCCTATAGCTCTGAATTGTCCCCTGTATATCTTTGCCTTACTGAATAATAAATGTCCCATTCTTTCTTTCTCCTTTTGTTCACATCTAGTAGCTAGGGCTCAAAGTATATCTCAAGGAAAAAAAACAAAACAAAACAAAAACGACAGCTCTCCTCTCTCACGCCCTAAGAAATTGAAGGACAGTGCTAGAATGAATGTACAACAAATGAAGATATGAATCAAACACAAAGTAAACATATTGAGCAACTCCTGGTCACCCAAGAAGTGGGGAGAGGCTGAGCTCTGGACTTTGCAGTACCTTGTCCTTTGAACATCAGGGAATCTTAGGGTACAGATAGAGTTGACCCAACACCAAAAACACGGAATTAGACTTGGTGGTGCAACTAAGTCTCAACCTGATTCATTTGGCCAATCTGAACAATTCTCTAGGACCAATTCAAATTGCCTCCCATCTGGCCCCATTAGCAGATTGTTATTACTATGTTCATAAAATGCAGGCTGCAGGCATTGGAATGTAGTACCTGGCTGTTCCTTGCCTGATCTGTTACATCCTGTCTCACTCAAATATAAAATTGCCAGCAATGGCATCAGTCTCCCAGTGAATTCTTTTGCTCACAAAATTTGTAGCCTCTCTTGTGATTCTGAATGAGAGCTTGTGAGTTTGGGGAAAGGTTATTGGGAAGAGTATCTTCAAAGTTTTCATCCCTCCCAGCATAATCTGAATGTCCAGTTTCCTGGCCCAGGTAATAGATTTTGTAGCTGACCACATCAGCCCATAAGACTTTTATAGTATACTTACGGGTACCATGAGCTCAATAAAAGCAGGGCAATTGAACTTGACATAATTTCTTCTTTAAAAGAGGTGTCACATTTTGAAAGGCCCCAAGGAATTACCAATGGATCAAGAGACAAATAGCCTGATAATACATCTTACCTGGGCTAGCTCTTTCACCCATTTTATTAGACAGGAATGTATCTAATTGGGAAAAGTGGTCTCTCTTTTCAAATGAAGGTTAAATAAGTCAGCAACACTGAGGTAGAAGCAGATCATTTGTAGGCTTACTTCTCTCAATGCATATTTTACTATATATATAAAACCAGATCAAGGGTTGAGGAGGTTTATTAGGGGATAAAAAATACCTTTATGAGCTGCCATATTTCATCCTTGAGTCAATCATGCTGTAATGAGCACCAAGCACAGGAGGTAAAATGAGATGGAATGTTTCGGGCAAAAGGAAATCTCGGTGGAAATTAACCTAGCCTCAAAAGAGCCTTTAAAAAACAAAATGCTGCCAACAGCAAGCCAGTGCAACTGCAGACTTGAAGGTCAGCATTCGAAAGGACAACAAATGCAAATATTATACCAACCATTTACAAAGTTACTTTGGTAAAAAGAGAGAATGTATTCATTCAGCTTGGACTACCACTGTTGCTGCCAGTAAAAAAGCACTAATTTGCTCCCTGATACCTTTTTCTGACACATGTGTATCCGTTTTGATCCAAATATGACCTTAGCTGTGGGGAAAATATCACCTTCGTGGAAATAAATGACCCTAGGTTTGGTTCCATATATTCAGCCCCCTATTAAAAGATTAAAGAGTTAGAAATTGAAACAAGGGGAAAACTAATGAGCCCTTTAGAAAAAAAATTATTTTTCTCTTGAAGAGTTAATCAAAGGTGCTGTGGATACAGAATGAAAGGAACACATGTCTGCATCTATCCCTAGGTCACTGTTTTGTAAATCCTGCCAAGAAAGTGCCAGAAGAAAGTGACAAATGTCCCAGGAAATCTGGGGTTTATCTGAATCAAATTCTTTACCTCTTTTAATGATGTATAACTGTATCAAGAAATGGGGATATTTTATTAGTAAGGGTCATTCATTCAAACCCAGACCAGAAATCTCTGTCTCTTAGTATTACTAGATGGTTTTATTGTAGATAGATAGATAGATAGATAGATAGATAGATAGATAGATAGATATAAAAACAAAACTGAGGAGAGCTGGGAGAGAGAATAAGAATTTTTAAAGGGCCAATTTATGTTTTTGGTTTTTATTTCTCCAACTCTTTATCTTGCAGTCAGATGCAGAATTATATGTCGAAACAAAAAGTACGCCAATAACAATATCCAAGATACTTCAGACATTGCTGAGTAATCAGCACGTCATTATAAATTGCACATTGAATCAAATCAGTAAGTCAGCAGACATAGATATATTTGACATGATCATATAGAAGAGTTTAATTAACTCAATGGACCTTAAGGGCTTTCTAGAATGATTAGCCCAAGCAAGCAACCTACATTAGAATTATATATGTGGGCTTTCCAATTTAAAGACTAGCTGGTAAGCCCCATCTGGTAAGAGACACTTTGCTATTATTACTGCGTATTTGTTTATTGCATTTATATAATATTTTTGCTTTGAAGAGACGGAAGAGACTAAAGTGTTATACTGAGACTTCAGCACATCTGCTATCATAAAAATAAAAGTGAAGAAAACCAAGATGATAGAATAAGTAAGAATGGGGGAAAAACAGAAGGGATGATGATGGCAAATAATTGCGAATTTGGAACTCTTTTGGAGTGCCGACAGTATCTCGCAGTCTCCCAGAAGCACGAGTTGGAAAAGAGAATGGCCTAGTGTCATTGAACAAACTCGCTAAGTTATTTTATAGCTATATCATTTTATCTTCACAACATTCATGTAAGATTGATATTCTTGCCTCTGCATTACAGTTAAAGAGCCAGCTCAGTGAAGATTAACAAAATCAGCCAAAGTCAAATGACTGCTCAGTAGAAGCGTTGGAAGATGAGCCAGGTCAGTCTGATTCTCAAGCGCAAGAAGTTCCTGTTACATTCTCCTTGCTCCCAACACAGCTGGATCTTTCAAGATAGTGTTGATGCTAGATCTAAGTGCTGAAAACACCTGAGGGACCATTTGGAAATCCTTACTTACCGCCACATGCCATGATTCACTCCTGCAGTTTTTCCATTTTAGAAATGTCCCTGAATCTTACTCCCTTTGACATATGTTCAGAATCACTTGAGTTAGATAGATAGGGTTTGAAAACTCTAATGGGAACTCCCTAAACAGATGAGCAAAAGTTTTCTCTGTTTTAATCAGCGTTTGATTATTAATGTAGTTCTCCTTGAGATGACTCAATCCTCCCCACAACCAGTGAAAAGAATGAATCATTCTCCTCGATTTCCTTCTCAGAGTCAGAAGGAAGACTTTTCAGACATCATCATATGATGGCAGGAACACACATCCGTTGCCCACATGAACATATATTTGAAGCCCATGTCTGTGGAAACCCACCCCTGCCTCTGAGAATAACTTAGAGTGTAGTGCTCAAAGTGTTTATACTGAAGTATTGTTGAACAAATGGTATAATTAAATATATGTGTCTATATTATACTGCCAATTTTGGGGAATACACCTAATTAATACACAAAATAATATACAAATACACAAAAAATATGGTAATAAGCAGTTGGGTTTGTTTTTTTTTTAAGAATCTATTAACTTAAAAAAAAAGAATCTATTAACTTTGGGGAACTTTGCCACTAGTAGTTTACTTTCACTTGAGAATTTCCAGAATTTATTAAAAGGTACCCAGTGGAAATCTAGTAGGTAATGAATTATCCAAAGAGTCATACTATTCATAGAAAAATATAATAGAACTGTCAGGAGTGGATTTCTAATTTGATTAAAACAATCTCTGTGACAAGAAAGAAAAGAAAGAAGGAAGGAAGGAAGGAAGAAAGAAAGAAAGAAAGAAAGAAAGAAAAGGAAGGAAGGAAAAGAAGTGTTGAGATCCAATTAAATAAAGTTTAAATAATTTAATTTAAATTTAAATAATTTAATTTAAATTAAATAATTTAAAAACTTAAAAAAAAAAAAAAGTTTGAGAATATACCAAGTGAGATGTTCTGACTCTGAAAAGATCAAAATGTCAGAGCTGAAAGAAAAGATCAAGCACAGGAAACCTATTTATTCAATGAGTCTGAGATATCTAATTTTAGCAGACTCAGTAATCTTGCCAGACTCAGTAATCTTTCTTGACAGAATAGTAAAGTGAGAACGATTTGAGTGTTGGACCCACCAGCCATGAGTTTGAATCCTGACTCTGCTGTATGTTAGGTACATGGGCTTCTGAAAACTATTTAATCTGCCAAATTCCATTTTTTAATCTATAATAGGGATAGTAACAATGCCTGCCTCATAGGAAAAGATCAAATGACATCAAATAGAAAGCAACAGGTATAATTTCTAGTGTATGCCAATACATTTTAGCAATAGTTATGTGTAATATTTTAGTAACTAAGATTTCAATGCTTCCCACTTCCTCCTTTACCCTAATTTTGATCCTAAATTTTCCTGTTTCCATAACCATTATCTTGATGTCCTCATTCCCACTACAGAGCAAAGATATTCCTCGAAGAGTCCCCCATCATATAACATAACTTCATTCTAAGAACCCACAATCACAGAACCATTCAGTCTAAATGCTGTGGTAGTTTATTTGGGGGCTTCAGTAATTTGTTCTCTAAAATTATAGTGTAAGAATCAGGAGCTAATTATTTATATAATGAATGCTTTCTAATCATATATTTTTCAAGCAAGTGGGAGCTTCATTCAGTGTCCCACTGACCCCAGGCTGAATTTTTGAAGAGGAACTTTATTCAGTATTATGCCCAGCCAATGATATAATGGTATCAGCAGCACCAAGAGAGAGAACCATCAATGGCATAGAGATGGCTTTGTCCATAGCAGATGAGGACAGACTTTAGTATCCAATCCCAGAGACAGCAGCCTCACCCTCTGCAGAATTTATCTGTTAGCTCTAGATGATAAGCTTATGCCCTAAAGACTGAGATTTGCTTACCTTCTTTATCTGCACTTATGAAATACTTGTTATGACGTGAAATTATCTAGCCAATTTTTAAAACTAGAGATATTTATTTGAGAGTTCTAAGAAATGCTGAAAGTTTATAGATTTCAACATGCTAAATCTTCCTATGCTTGTGTTAAATATACTGATACATTAAATTTCACCCGGCTACAGTTTTTCTACATTAGGATTATGGACTAGAACTTAAAGGCAGACCCAGCTGGTTAATTACAAATGTATGTTTGTATTGGCCAAGTCAGTTATCTACCTCAAATTGGCCACATTGTTTCTTTCTACTCCCTTATTACCAAGACTTTTAAAGTTATTTTTTTCATTTTAAAATCAGCTCCAACTATCCCAGCATATTACCAAGTGGTTAATGCTTTCCCCAGAAGAGACTAATTCTTCTCTCAAATCAAATTAATCCATTGATTCAGGCTTGTGGATGTTCATTCTTTTAACCATGGGATTAAATGTGTATTGTGCAATCATCTGTAGCCATGAGATACTTAGACAATGCTTGAGTGGTTGTCAGGGAAACAATGTGAACATCCAGTCTGCTGCAATGTTAAGCTAAGTGTGAATACACACACACACACACACACACACACACACACACACACAAGAGCTGTCAATCAGTTTGCAAAATATGTGTCAGGTAGAGAGATCCTTTTTTTTTTTTTCTTTTCAAGGGCATTACTAATTATGTGTGTATGCTTGTAAGGGTGTGCATGTGTATGTGTATGTTAACACAGATTTCGTTTGCATTAAATTCTCAGCATGCTTTCTGTTCACAGTGATAATATTTTACGTCTTAATGGTATTTTTCACCATAGAACTCATTAACTGCATTAAATATTCCATGAAGTATATAGCAGATACTATTATTAAATATATGCATTCTGATGGAATCTCAGAGAAACATTTCTCTTATGGATTATGGCTTCTCAGCTTTATTTTTTCTATATTAATCACTATATCCTTCAAACTGGTAAGAATTTAACCATGAAGTTCTAAAAACCAAACCAAGAGCAAAGGATTCTCTGGAAGATTTAAAATATCAACCACCAAAGAGTTATTGCTTGATTACTATCTAGATTTGAATCTTCTGATTCTAGTTCTATTTAGGATACCTGTGACACTGTTTTTTCTGGAAAATTCCTACTCTCTCAATTTTTAATTGAAACATAGCCTCCTCTATGAAGACTTTCCTGATTCCCTGAGGGAAGGAAAAAAAAAGTCCTTTTCTCTCATATATGACCCTTGTATCTTGCACATGACTTCACTAAAACATAAAATAATTTGCAGTTATTTTTCTTAGAGTCCATAAATTCTACGGAGCTTGACAGGCCCTTTTAAAATCTGCACAGCACAATGATCATCAAACTTCAGCATCCTTCCACATCATCTGAGCTCTGTCATCCAAGGATTCTGATTGACTAGGTCTGGGGTGGGGCCCACGAATGTGTGTTTCTAACAAGTTCACAGTTGACATTGATCTTGCTGGTCTGGATCACCATTTGAGAACCACACATGCATCAGTTGAAACATAAAAACATGTTTAATGGACACCTTGCCTTAGACTGGTCTTTATTCCTCAGAACAGGTTGCTCATAAGTTTTTTGTGTGAAGACTGATGACCTAGTAACCATCGGGTATGAAGCTAATTCCCACACAGAGAGATTGGAGGATTAGAAGAATTATAGAAATATATGCCAGGTTTTGTCTTCCTCTCCAATCTTCCTAACCAGTTATCTCAAACTGGGAGGAGGAAGTAGAAAGGTAGACTGTTCACTTGGAAAGAAAAAAAGCAACTTCAGATTTCTGTTTCTTCTGGCTGAGTCTTTAAGTACCTCAATGTGATTATTAAGAATACAAAACTAACTTCAATTTGCATTATTTTGGTGGGGGATATTATCATACACTAGAAATTGGACTTGAATTTTAAACATTTTATGGAAACCACTAGATTTAAAATAGTTGTCCACACCTACATAAAATCAAATTAATTAATTGGTCTTCATTAAAATAATTTCACATTTTGTATTATAATTGGGTTGGCATATATTCTTTAAATGGCCAAAATGACTGGTTGAAATATTATTTAGGCTCAGTAGGATGTTGCTCTCCTCACACCTTGAGTTCGGGTCTCATATAATTCTATACCTTCTTCCAAATATTTTGTATATACTCTGACTCTTCATATTTTTTAATCTCCTCTCCTGTTCAAACTGGTTTTTAGGGAAGGTTCCAGTGTTACTAGGATTTTAAGTCACACTGTCTCCCTTGGTATTTGTTGGAAGTTTAGTTCCTCATTTGTGATAGTTGAATAAGTCAAGACTTTTGTACCTGTCAAATATCTGTCAGTAAAGAAATGGGAAACACACAGATGTACATACACAAATATATTTTATTTCTAACTCCATACATTTATGCAGCCCAATTTCACATTAGACCTTTCTAGAATCCTACAAAAGTGAGTGGGACAGAGGATTTATAATCAGTTATTATAGTACAAACATGGCTTTTGTGTCTGCTACTTACTTCTCTGTCCTTTCACAATGTAGGAATATACTCAGAATCATTAACTCCAAATTGGAAGATGCATTTTTGGCTGCCTAAGCCATAGAAGCGTCCAAATCTGCCACCTTGGAGGATGGATAACAATGCAGTCCCTGGATTACACCTATGATGAGACACTCACTATTCTGCAAGACTATCCAGTCTGCAGTCAATAATTAATTCTAGAAATATCTTTCTTTTAATATTATGAAGTTTGCTCCTCCGTTAATTCCAATTCTACTCTACAGAAATACACTTAACATTTATATGCCCAAAAAACTACCTTTTAAAAGAGGCATCTCTATTAATCAGTCACTTTTAGAATGACCCCACATGACCCTAATATGCCTATAGGGCAAAAAGTAATAATCTAATTGTTCATGGAAATGAGAATTTTTGATCAGGTACTTAAATGATAGTTATGATAATTTCCTGTGATTACTCCCGAAGGTTATCAAGAGAAAGAAGCCAATGTACTAAACACCAAAAAAAGATCCAAACATCAATTCTTTTTCAGTTGTCTTGCACCAATTCATTTTTTGGTATGTGATCTGAATTGGCTTGCTTTATAATGGGGTGTCAAGACTTAAAGTTTGGTGCCCTACAAAATGAATCCAGAGTATAACGCCCAAGAACCTGATAGGCCCAGATTAGCAAAAATACCATCTATTGCTATTTACTGAGTTCATTATATGTCATGGAAACTAAGCAACTTCATCAGATTTTCATAACTTTGTTATGATAGAAGAATCTCTCAATCACAGTAGTAGTGACATTTTGTCCTAGATAATCCTTTGGGGGATCTGTCCTTTGTATTGTAAGATGTTTGGTGCATCACTGGCCTCCATCCACTAGGTGCCAGTAGCACTTTTCCAGTTGTAACAACTAAAAATGTTTCCGAACATCACTTGCCCTGAGAAGGCAAAGTTGTCCTATTTGAGAAATACCGCATTAAAGAATGATGTGTCTTCTTGTTTTTTTCATCTCAGAAAGCTTCCAGATTCTTTTTATAATGTATACATTCTTTCCCTGGGAATCTTTAGGATGTATATGTCAGAATTTCTCTCAGAAGAAAAAAAAAATAATATTCCAACCTTAGGCTATCCTAATACAAAAAAATGACAAAAAAGTTATATACAAATTGCCAAAATAAAACTATGAATTTGAAAATAATCAAATTTAGTATATCTCCTTATTCCTCACCCTCCCCAAAATGTAACAAAATTTAATCTGATGATACAGTTTAAAAGAAATGTTACTTGTGTAGCCCACAGACGTCTATACCAACATTAAGAAACAAGCAAGTAAGCCAAACATAGATGGGAAAAATATTGTTGATGGCATAAATTAATCAATAGCTCATAAAGGGCCAAGAATAGGTTTCTTCATAATGATCTATGCTGCATATCACACACAATTGTCCTTACCATTATCAAATAATGGGCTACATCTTTGTCCTATTGTATAGTTTAGTGACATGGGGGACACCACACAAGAGTAAAGGGAGGGCCTCTCAGGAACAACCAGTGTGTGTCATTAGACTGAATGAGATTTTTTAAGTCAAGGCTGCATTGCTGGCCTCAAAGACCACCAACAGTAACAACCTCTTCTATTTCCCATTCTTGTGCCTTCTCATTGGTGTACATTCTCATTGGCTTCTCTCATCTTCACTGTTTATGAAATGGTAAACACAGAGTGAGGGTTTGTAAATGTCATTTCAGAAATAAGATTGACTAATGAATATAATTTGAAGGATGTCCAGTGATTACAGAGATTTGTTTTTGGTTTTGTTGTTGTTGTTGTTGTTTGGAACAATAAATCATGGACAAAACAACATGATATACATGTTGGGAACCCTACATGATATATGAGTTGGGAACCTTGATCTTTCTAAGAATGTATTTGTTTTGGTTCCTCAGGGAATCTCCTAATTGCCTCTTGTGGCTCCTTTGTTAACTTCAAGTTTGTATTTTTGACTAGTATAAGAATACAGACGACTGTGTAGGTAAAAGACATATTTAACTCCCCACCCCAGATAGACACACAAACATACACACATAGGCGTTGAAATGCTCAGACTGTTCCTGATTTTGTCTCTGGGTTCTAAGGAACACTTGCAGACTCCCCTGCTCACTTTAAAGTCGGTAACTTCATCAAGCCCGGACATGCCAAGTGCTGAGCTACAGCATCTGGCTGCCAGGCTGTTTAATCTCTCTGGGAGCTTATTGGTTTAAATCCATGACTAACAATCATATAAAAAAATATGGCAAAACCAGACGTCTTTAAACTCCTATAGTTTTTGAAGTCAGGGTAATTTTCTCTCCATTTTCTCTCGTTTTCTTACACTACAAAGAAATTCAAACAGATTTCTTCTCTGTTCTGCTCTACTCCTCTTTGTGTTTCCATATAAAAGCACCAGGGAATCAGATCTATAAGATGTGTAGTCAGTTTCTTGACCTGGAAAACTTCTAAAAAGTTACTGTACTTTAGGCTCTGGCTACAGGTCCCTCTCAGCCTCACAATTGCTGACAAGAGAGGTTATCACGAGTGAGTATTATATTATTTCAGTCTTGATTTTTTGAATCTTTTAAACCATGTGTCTACAGATAAAGCATATTCGTGAAAATGGATCTGAGAGGTAAAAATGACGAAACACAGCCTTAATTATCCTTATCACACAAGTAATAATGACTTGGTTCATATCTCTCTTTCCTGCATAAGAGTATTAGTTGATAACAGTACTGGTTATACTCAACAGGCTTCCAAGACTGTCCTAAAAACAATAAATAAATCTAATCATTCAAATTTAGTGGCACTCAGATAATTACTTTTATTGTCGCTGTTTTAAAAGGAGCTGACGCACCTAGAGATTAAGGGATTTGACTAATGTTCATAGCTGGGGAGTAAAGAATGGGACTTGAAACCAGCCTTCCTAATTCTAAGATTATGCACTTAACTCTCATGTTAGTCTGCCTATCTGCTCCCAATATTTGGTCAAGAACTGTTTGTCTGTCTGGCTCTAGGCATACATGTGTGTCTATGTTTGTTGTTATGCATGGTCATATGAGAGATCAAAACAATCCAGAAACTTTGCATAACTGTGGCATGGTCACAGGAAAACATTTTGTCTTCAAACATTTAAACTTCACTAGAACCTGTTGCATATTTTATTTTTCATAACCTTGTGGTTATAGCTTTCATGGTCCTAGTTTGGTGGTGTGCCACAGAATGTCATAGCTTGGCAAAAACTATTGCATCTTACTAATGTAGATGTGCTACTTATAAGAAAAAGACTAAGTTGTTAATCTAATTTTGTGGGGTATGCTCATTTCCTCTGAATACTAAGTACTGTCAGTGAGGGTTTGTTGGTTTGTACTTTGTCATTATTTTTCTCTAGCTGCTAAAGAGATGGTTCATTTTCCAAGTTGGTCCAATCCCCCAAATACCTCAAACCTTGCCTCTTTGAAGTGTATTACCTCTATTTTATTTATGGAATACTTCAGTGGATTACTGCTGTTGAGGAAGGGATATTGGAATTTGTTTATTTGCCAGTGTCATTTTCCACTTCTAAGATGACATGTTGGTAATAAAATGGAAAGTGTGTTATCATGTATGGCTACAGAGCCCTAAAGTTAATATTCAATAACTCAATCAGCTATATATCTTAGAAACGTATCTGTTACCTGATGCTATTACCAGAAAATTCATTTTGTTTTGACTGAGGTATAATTGACATGTAACATGATATTAGTTTCAGGCATATAGCATAATGATTTGATATTTGTATACACTGCAAAAGGATCACCACAATAACTCTAGTCCCCAACCACTGCCATACAAAATTGCAAAAAAAAAAAAAAAAAAAAAAAAAAAGGTTGTTTTTTTCTGTAATGAGAACTTTTAGGATTTACTCTCTTGGCAACTTCCAAGTATGCACTACAATATTATTGACTATAGTTACCATGCTGTAGATTGTATCCCCATGACTTATTTGTTTTATAACTGGAAGCTTATACCTTTTAACCCCCTTCACATGTTTTGCCCACATCCCAACCCCCTTCTCCTTAGAAATCACTCATCTGTCCTCTGTATCCATTAGTTTTGTTTTATTTTGTTAGTTTATTTTGTTTTCTGTATTCCAAATATAAGTGAAATCATCGAGTGTTTGTCTTTCTCTGTCCAACTTATTTCACATAGCATAATTCTCCCAGGGTCCTTTCACATTGTCACAAATAGCAAAATTTCAGTCTTTATTATGGCTGAGTAGTATTACATTGTAAAAATATTTGCCATGTCTTCTTCATCCATTCACCCAATAATAGACAGTTAGGTTGTTTCCATAACTTGGCTATTATAAATAATGCTGAAATGAATACAGGGGTACAATATTTTTTATATGACTGTTTTTGTTGTCTTTGTATAAATGCCTAATAGTAGAATTGCTGGATAATGTGGTAGTTCTGTTTTTTATTTTTTTTAAAGATCTTATTTATTTATTTGACACAGAGAGAGAGATCACAAGTAGGCAGAGAGGCAGGCAGAGAGAGGGGGAAGCAGGCTCCCCGCTGAGCAGAGAGCCTGATGCGGGGCTCGATCCCAGGACCCTGAGATCATGACCTGAGCCGAAGGCAGAGGCTTTAACCCACTGAGCCACACAGGCACCCCGTGTTTTTAATTTTTTGAGGAAAGTCCATATTGGTTTCCATGGTTGCCGTACCAATTTACATTCACACCAACCATGTATGAGGATTCCCCTTTCTCTACATCCTCACCAACATTTATTATTTCTTGCCTTTTTGATAATAGCTATTCCAACAGGTATGAGTTGGTATACCATTGTGGTTTTGATTTGCATTTCTCTGATGATTAGTGATGTTGAGCATATTTTCATGTGTCTTTTGGCCATCTGTATGTCTTCTTTGGAGAAATGTCTATTCAGATCCTCTGCCCACCTGCTAGTCAGTTTTTTTTTTTTTTCCATTGAGTTGTATGAGTTCTTTATATACTGTATTAACCCCTTGTCATATATATGATTTGTAAATATGTTCTCCCATTCAGTAGGTTGCCTTTACAATTTGTTGATAATCTTATTGGTTGTGCAGATCCTTAGTTTGATCTATTTCCTTTTTTTTCTCTCTCTTTTTGTTGCCTTTGCTTTTGGAGTCAGATCCAAAAAATTATGGCCAAGACCAATGTCGAGGAACTAATCGTCTATATTTTCTTCTAAGAGTTTTATGGTTTTCAGGTCTTACTTTCAAATCTTTATTACATTTTTAGGTAATTTTTGTGTATGGTGTGAGATAGCTTAGTTTCTTTTGCGTGTAGCTATCCAGTTTTCCCAGCATCATTTATTGAGGAAACTGTCCTTGCCCCATTATATATTCTAACCTCCTTTTTCATAAATTAATTGACTGTGTATGCATGGGGTTACTTCTGGGACATTGATCTATGTGTCTGTTTTTATGCCAGTATAAAACTCTTTTGATTACCATAGCTTTGCAATATAGTTTCAAATCAGAGAGCATGATGCTTCCAGCTTTATTTTTGTTTCTCAAGATTGCTTTTGTTATCTGGAGTCTCTTGTGCTTCCATACAAATTTTAGGATTGTTTGTTCTACTACTATGAAAAAAATGCCATTGGCATTTTTTTTTTTTTTTTGAAACATTTATTCTGTCCCTTAAGCACCTGGAATTTTGAGAAGGATTGCATTGAAACCATAGATTGCTTTGGGAAGTATGAACATTTTAACAATATTCTTCCAAGCCATGAGCATGGAATATCTTTCCATTTATTTGTGTCTTCTTCAATATCTTTCATCAATAGCTTATGTTTCCAGTGTGTAAGTCTTTCAATTCCTAAGTTAAATTTATTCCAGGGATTTGGTTCTTTTTGATGCAACTAAAATGGGATTGTTTTTTTTTTTTTTTTTATTTCTCTTCCTAATAATTTGTTGTTAGTGTATAGAAATGCACCAGATTTTTCTATGTTGATTTTGTCCTCTACAACTTTATCGAATATATTTAGTAGTTCTAACAGTTTTATTTTGGTGAGGTCTTTAGGGCTTTCTATATATAAAATCATGTTTTTTAAACATAGTGACCTTTAAACTTCTTCCTTTCCCATTTGAATTCCTTTTATGTTTTATATATTTTTATTTTTATATTTTTGTGTTGTCTTATTCCTGATTTTAGAGGAAAAGCTTTCAACATTTTGCCATTGAGTATGATGTTAGCTTTGGACTTGGCATGTATGACCTTAATTATGTTGAGGTACATTCCCTCTCTACTCACTTTATTGAGAGTTTTTATCATAAATTAACATTGAATGTTATCAAATGCCTGTTCTGAATCTATCACGATGATTAGATTATTTTTGTCCTTTACTTTGTTAATGTGGTGTAACACCTTAACGGAGTTGCAGATATTGTACCATCCTTGCATCTTTGGAATAAATCCCACCTGATCATGTCGTCTGATCATTTTAATGTACTATTGAATTTGGTTTGTTAATATTTTATTATTTTTATATTTATGTTCATCAGCGATATTGGCCTGTAATTTTCTTTTTTTATAATGTCAAAGATGGTGTCCCTTGGTCTGTGCTCCTGAGAGCACCTCTGTAGCCTCTAGATATGTAGCAAACCTGAAGTCTACCCCTGAGGCTGAAAATCCAGGGCAGGTAAATAGATCTTTTTCACAGGAAGACAACAGATGGGTTTCGGTCTGCTGTTTGTGCAGTGTACTAGAAACTTCTGTTCAAAATGGAAAATATCTTAGAAATCTCAGGGGATCCATAGAGATAATTCCTAAAATTTTTCAAAAATTAACATAAAAGGAAGATAAAGAATTTAAAGTTAGTTGCTTGCCAGCTGTATGACTTTAGACATTTGCTCAGTCTCCTTACACTTCAGGTTTTCTGATTTGTAAAATGAGGAAATTGGAGAAGTGATCTTAAAATATTTGGGGTTCTATTTTCCTTCCATTAACAAATTCAAAGGATGTTGAAATTTATTACCAGATGATAAGAAAGGCAACTAGAGAGGTAAATATATTACCATAATCTGATTAATTACACGGTAGTATTTTGTACAGGATGGAGAAAATTTTGGAGATATTTAGCAAATTTTGTCCTTTCTGATGTTCTTCTTTCTGCTATCCTTGCTGGGTATGAAATGAACCCCTGCTAAAAAGAATGTCTGAAATTTCAGAGTAAAATATGATAAGAATGTATAAAAACTTGATTAAGAAATCTCAAACTCTCTCCAGAATCTTTGGTTTTGTTTTGTTTTTAATAATATGCCTTCTTTTTTTCCTGACACATATTAAGCAGTCAATAAATTATAGATAATATTTTTATGATACAAATTTTTATGGGTAAACTTGAGTCAAAAAGAAATAAAAGATTAATTCCATTAAAGAGTAAGTAACTTGAATATAGGCATTAAAACTATTTTTTATACATATCTTCAGAATCTAACATAGTATCATGAATGCATATTGAATGAATGAATAAGACTAATTCTACCCATGAGAGTCAGGGAATTCATAATAATAACAACCACAACAACCACTACCACCACTATAACCACAAACACTTATTTAGTAACTCTTGTGTGTATTAAGCACTTTTCAATCATTATCACAGAACTGTTGCATGATTCTCATTCCCACCAGCAATGAATGGGAATTATCCTTGGTCCATCTTTTTGTCAATTCTTCCTTTGTTAAACTTTTTAAATTTTTGGTAATCTTGTGAAGAAATAATGATATATCCTTTTGATTTTATTTATATTTTGTTGGGAACTAATTATTAGAACATCTTTCATAAGTTTGTTAGTTATTTGGGTATTTTTCTTATGGAAAGAGCTTACTGAATGCATTATCCATTTCCTATTGAGTCTTTTCATTCATTGATTTGCAAAAGTTTTTATTATATTCTTCATATTAAACCTTTGTTGATTAAATGTGTTGAAGATATCTTCCCTCATTTCACTACTTGATTTTCACTCTCTATGTTATATTTATATGAATAGAACATTTTCATTTAATTATTTTCAATTATTAAGTTTATCAAATTTTCCTTTGTGTTTAATGCTTCTTGTGACTAGTTTAACAAGATATCATTCCCTACTCCTAAGGTCATGAAAATGTTTTTCTATATTATGTTACATATGCTTTATCATTCTGTTTTTCAAATGTAAGTCTCTATGTGAAATTGATTCTAGTATACGATATGAGGTAGACATTAATATTTAACTTTGTCCATAGGGACACCCAATTGTCTTTGCAGTTTTTTAATTGGAAACATCACACATGTGGTTTGGGAAACTATGACACCACTACTAGACATAGCAGTCCTCAATTCACAAATAATAGTTGCACATCTACTATACCAGCCATTATTGGCTGGCTATTCAAACTACTGTAATAAAAAAAAAAATCCCAAATTCTCCAGCTTAAAAGCAATCCATTATGGGTCAGCAAGCAGTCTCTGCTAGAATTGGTCAGATGCCCCTACTCAATCACACAGAGGCCAGATATTCAATCCCACCATATGATCAGAAGGTCAGAAATGTTTGGCAAATAGGTATAATGAAAAATAGTCTGCTTTGCTGGTCATGATATACACAGTTTACTGTCCCTTCTGTCCCTTCTGCCAGCAACACATTACTCTCTCTCTCTCCCCAAGGGAGACAATTAAAAAATCTCATCCAGGCTTATGCCATCAAGCTCAAACTCCAGAATTACTTGGAATGGTAGGCTGGATGCTTCCCCTCCATATTCCACTCCTCTCCTGCTCACCAAATGATATCCCTGCCCTAATCTCCCTAATCTCTGGAACCTGCAAACATGTTATGCTACATTGTAAAAGAGATTTTCAGGTGTAATTAAGATTGTAAACCTTAAAGATACTACCTAAGAGCCCAGCCTAATCTCAAAAGAAAAAATGTGTCTCTAAGTAAAGGCAGAGCAGTGATAATCCAGAGCAGATTTGTATGTTTCTTTGACTAGTGCCCATTACCTATCAGGGTTTCTGAAATCCCATTGGACAGACACTGAGAAAGCCCCTAATATCCTTTAATTAGGCCCCAATGTTGCTCTCTGGTTGGGGTCCTTGGCTTTGCATTCCAGAGTTTTTCCTCCTCTATTATCCTCCTTCAGAAAGGAGCAGTTCTTCAGACTGTTTCCTATTGGTTGGGTCCTCAAGGTTGTTTTATGTCTCAGTCACAGATATTTTTAAACTGGACCTGTTGCTTCTTTAACTATACACCTGTCAGGGGGAGGAGTTAAGATGGCAGAATAGTAGGGGGAGCCTGAACTTGCCTCATCCCTCCCACACAGCTAGATCAACATCAAATCATTTTGAACAACTAGGAAGTCAATCTGAGGACTAAGAAAACTATCTGCACAATTGGAGGGAGAGAACATGGCAAATTTGAGGTTTGGAGCCGTGAATTGAGGGAGAGAAAGCTGCAGTGCTATGAAGAGGAAGGAGTCCTTTCCACTGGGCAAAGTCAGGGGAAGAGGGAGAGAGTGGGGGAAAAGAGCAATAGGTAGGGTTTGCACAATACACTGCACTGAGGGGATCCCCTGGGTTGTACTGAAATAGATTGCTCTCCTTCCTGGAGTACATTTGGAAGAGAGCACTTTGCCCCTCCAAGGACAAAGGGCCTACCCGGAGCTATGGAGCCATTGAACGGCCCATCAGCAGCAGGGGGCAGAGGCATGAGCAAAGAGCAGATAACCTGGCTACCTTTTCCCTGTTCATCACAACAGACTCAAGCCCTAGTGCATGCATGCATGCCCCATGTGTCTGCTTTCCTGGGACAGAATGGTGCCGGTGTGCTAGGAGGCTCTCCTCTGGGGGAGTGGAGCGGGTCCATGCCTTGTCCAGCCCTTTAGGATTTGGAGTTTTGAATCCCAGCCACTGGCCAGAGGTAAAACACAGGAAAACTGTGCTGGCAAACCAATGGCCCAGGCACAGACAGGTTGAGGGCAGAGATCTGAAGAAAGCCTGGGACACAAGAGAAGAGACTTGTTTGCTTTTCTGTGACACCCTTCAGAACAGTGGGAGCCCTAAGTTCCCCTCCCCAGGGATGAGAGCATGGGGTGACACCATCTTCTGCCTTCTCCCTTACCTCTCACCAGCATGACTGGTCTTCAGGGAGAAACAGCACCTCCAGTGGTGGCTGGAGTCACTTGCTTACACCAAACCTCACCTACATGGACCCAGCAGGGGCATTTTTGCAAAGGCAGGTATCACTGGGCGCCAGCCCAGTGGGCCTGTCCCTCAGAAGATGAACACAGCACTCCTACCCCTGCCCCAGCCTGCATGTACCAGGTCTGCTGATCATAGAGTACTCCAAAGTGTCATCTTCAGGTCTGATGGAAATAGGAACAGGCTTTCATTATTATAAATATAAATGTATTTATATGTTTCATTTATATAATATATCTTTTTTAATATTTCTTTTTTTTTTTCTTTTTCTTTGGTATCAGACTTACAGTTTTTGTTCATTTATTGGTTCATTTCTTTCCTTTTCTCTTTTTTTGGATCAGGCTTCTTTTTTTTCTTTTTTCCTTCTTTCTTATTCTTTGGAATCAGGCTTATAGTATTTTGTTTGTCTGTTCATTTGCTTTTTGTTCCTTTCTCTTTTTTCTTGAATCATTCTTTTTTTTTTTTTTTAATCGGGCTTAACTTAACAAACAAATCAAAGCACTAGTTAAAGGTCCAAACACTATCCATTCAGCAAGCAGGAAGTCTCTAGAGGACTGACCTGTGGGAAAAAGCAGGCAGAACACAACAGCAGAGTGCAAACAGGATATACCAGAAACACTTCCTGAAGTGCCAGGCTCTGGGTAACGTATGATCCCTTCTTCATACAGTATAACTCTCAGGAGTAGGAAATATAACAAGCTTTCATAATATGTGAAAGAAGCCTAGACATAATGACAAGATGGAAGAATTCTCCCCAAAAGAAAGATCAAAAAGAAATCATAGCCAGAAATTTGCTCAAAACAGATATAAGCATAAAATATATGAATAAGATTTTAGAACAAGAATTATAAGAAAACTGTCTTGGCGTGAAAGAAACATAGAAAACACCAGAGAAACCCTGGCTGGTGGGATAAAAGACCTAAAAACTACTCAGACCAAAAAAAAAAATGCTATAACTGAGACGCAAAACAGACTGGATGTAATCACAATGAGGATGGAAGAAGTAGAGGATCAAAGAAATGACATGGAATATAAAATTATGGAAAATAATGAGGCTGAAAAGAAGAGGGGAAGAAAACTATTAATTCATGGATATAGACTTAGGGAACTCAGCAATTCCACAAAGTTACATAGTATCTTTTCATAGGAGTCCCAGAAGAAGAGTAGAGAAAAGGGGCAGAAGATTTATTTGAACAAATTATAGCTGAGAACTTCCCTAATCTGGGGAAGGAAACAGGCATTCGAGTCCAAGAGGCACAGAGAACTCCCTCAAAATCAACAAAAACAGGTTAACACCAAAACATATCATAGTGAAACTTGCAAAAGATACAGAGAGAATTCTGAAAGCTGGGGGGGAAATGTCCTTAACCTACAAGGGTAGACACATAAGGTTAGCAGCAGACCTGCCCACAGAAACAGCAGGCCAGAAAAAGTGGCATGATATATTCAATTAGCTAATTGGGAAAAATATACAGCCAAGAATACTCTATCCAGCAAGGCTGTCATTCAGAATAGCGAGATAAGAAGTTTCCAAGACAAACAAAAACTGAAAGAGTTTGTGAACACTAAATCAGCTCTGCAAGAAATACTAAAGGGAACCCTTTCAGTGGGAAAGAGAGTCCAAAAGCAACAAAGATTAGAACGGAACAGAGACAATCTATAGGAACAGCGACTTTACAGGTAATATAATGGCACTAAATTCATATCTATCAATAATTACTCTAAATGTAAATGGACTCGATGCTCCAGTCAAAACACATAGGGTATCAGAATGTATTAAAAAAAAAAAAAAAAGACCCATCAATATGCTGCCTGCAAAAGACACATTTTAGATCCAAAGACACCTCCAGATTGAAAGTGAGGGGTGAAGAACCATCTGTTATGCTAATGGACATCAAAAGAAAGCTAGAATAAAAACTGAGAGCTTTTTCCCTAAGGTCAGGAACACGGCAGGGTTGTCCACTCTCACCACTGTTGTTGAACATAGTACTGGAAGTCCTAGCCTTAGCAATCAGACAACAAAAAGAAATTAAAGGCATCCAGATCAGGAGAGAAGAAGCCAAACTTTTACTATTTGCAGCCAACATGATACTCCATGTAGAAAATCTGAAAGACTCCACCAAAAAATTGCTAGAACTGTTACATGAATTCAGCATTTCTATATACCAGTAATGAAGCAGCAAAAAGAGAAATCGAGGAATCGATCCCATTTACAATTGCACTGAAAATCAGAAGACATCTAGGAATAAACCTAACCAAAAAGGTAAAAGATCCGTATGTTGAAAACTATAGAACACTTATGAAAAAAATTGAAGAAGACACAAAGAAATGGAAAAACATTCAATGCTCATGGATTGGAAGAACAAATATTGTTAAAATGTCTATACAACCCAATGCAATCTACACATTCAATGCAATCCTTATCAAAATAACAGCAGCATTTTTCACAGAGCTAGAATGAACAATTCTAAAATTTGTATGGAACCAGAAAAGACCCCAGATAGCCAACTAATGTTGAAAAAGGAAAACAAAGTGGGGGTATCACAATTCCAGACTTCAAGCTGTATTACAAAGCCATAGTTATCAAGACAGTATGGTACTGGCAGAAAAACAGACACATAGATCAATGAAACAGAATAGAGAACCCAGAGATGGACCCACAGCTCTATGGTCAACTAATCTTTGACAAAGCAGGAAAGAATATCCAATGGAAAAAAGACAGTCTCTTCCACAAATGGCATTGGGAAAACTGACAACAACATGCAGGAGAATGAAACTGGACCACTTTCTTTTACTATACACAAAAATAAATTCAAAATGGATGAAAGACCTAAATGTAAAACAGGAAACCACCAAAATCCTTGAGAACACAGGCAGCAACCTCTTTGATCTTAGCCATAGCAACTTCTTACTAGACACATCTCCAAAGCCAAGGGAAACAGAAGCAAAAATGAACTATTGGAACCTGATCAAGATAAAAAGCTTCTGCACAGCAAAGGAAACAGTCAACAAAACTAAAAGGCAGCTGACAGAAGATACATGCAAATAACACATCAGATAAGGTTTAGTATCCAAAATCTATAAATGCTCCTGTCATGTGTTCAGTGATTGGGAATTGACTCTCATTGTGTATTCTCTCAAATTCATTTTTTTTGCAGAGACAATAATACCTACCTCATAATGTGGGTGTGGAAATTATAAAAATAAGTGCAAATAAATTAAATGGAAAGTGACAAAAAAACAATTTATTGAACTCAACACCCAAAAAATAAATAATCCTGTTAAGAAATGGGCAGAAGACATGCATAGACACTTTTTATTCAGAGAAAACATCCAGATGACTAATAGACACATGAAAATATGCTCAACATCACTCATCATCTGGGAAATACAACTCAAAACCACAATGAAATACCACCTCACACTGGTCAGAATGGCTAAAATTAACAACAGAAACAAGAGATGTTAGCAAGGACATGGATAAAAGGGAATCCTTTTGCAATGCTGGTGGGAATGCAAAATAGTACAGCCACTCTGGAAAACAGTATGGATGTTCCTCAAAAAGTTAAAAACAGAACTACCCTACAACCCAGTAATTGCGCTATTAGATATTTATTGAAAAGATACAAAAATGCTGATTCAAAGGGGCACATGCACCCCAATGTTTATAACAATACTATCAACAATAGCAAAATTACGGAAAGAGCCCAAATGTCCATCTATTGATGAATGGATAAAGAAGAAGTGGTGTATACACACACACACACACACACACACACACACACACATATATATACACACAATGGAATATTACTTGGCGATCAAAAAGGATGAAAGCTTGCCATTTACAACAATGTAGATGGAACTAGAGTGTATTATGCTAAACAAAATAAGTCAATCAGAGAAAGATATATCATATGATTTCACTCGTGTGTGGAATTTAAGAAACAAAACAGAGGAACATATGGGAAGGGAAGGAAAACTAAAATAAGATAAAAACAGAGAAGAAGGAAACCATAGGAGACTGTTAACTACAGAGAACAAAGTGAGGGTTGCTGGAGGGGAGATGGGTGGAGGATGGGCTATATGGGTGACAGGTGTTAAGGAGGGCATGTTTTGGGTTGGGCATTGGGTGTTGTAGGTGGATAATGAATTACTGGATTCTGCTCCTGAAACCTGTGCTGCACTAGATGTTAACTAACCTGAATTTAAATTAACAAATAATAATAATTTCAAAAAATACATCTGTCTCAGGAACTTGTTTGATCCCATGTCTATTTGATCCCATGAACCAAAGGTCACACCTATGCTTCTTTTCAATATGTGCTTCTTAGATTTCTAGATGTGCTTCTAAGACATACCTCTGTATTTCTTTTTGTTAATCTCACACCTCTCTTTTCTGCCTGGTTGTGAAATCTATGAGCCCATCAGACTCAAGTGAAAAACCAATATTTTCCTGAGCCATGTTGTCTGATTGGGAATCTCTACTTCCATTATGTCTTTGTCCTGATTGATTTGTGTTTCAATATTCTTATAGTACTCTGTGTATAGGTCTATCCTAGAACTGATTATATTTTTACATTTCCATAAGACCACCAAGGGCAGAGGCTTTGTCTGATTCACCTTGTATATTAATTTTTTCACATAGCTTTGCAAATAGTTTTTGGCTCACTGAGGGTATATGAAACTCATGATAGTATTTGAAAGGGTTAATAGGCTCAATGCTTATTTAACTCAGAAGAGCTTCAGTTGCAAAAACAAAAGAGTCCACCATCATCTATAATCATTTACTCTCTGATTAGGGATTTAGCAATTGGGAGGTTGTAGTAAATGAATTGATCATTAAAATAATATATGGTTATTTGGGCCAAACCTGCAAATTCTATACCTCTGGATCTAAGGGAAATATTTTCCCACAAAAAGCATCGTGAAAAGTGTACAAAATGTGGTGTCTAGAATTTTCCTATTTGCAAAGAACCATCTCCTCAACTTTACAGAGCAGGCAAGGCCAAAGCATATATTACTCCAGCTGGACAAACTTGAATAGAATTAAGCTGCAGTTTATAATATTGGGAAGTTGCTTGCAATTAAAAAAATTAAGACCCAAATTGACAAGTACAGATGCAATGTCTATGGAATATTTAACTAGAAAGTGAGCAATATGAAAACTAATAATCCTATGCTTCAGTTTTGTGGAAAAAGTGCCTATAATGTATTGTCTAATTTTTTTTCATTGATGTCTTTGTGATCCAGCAAGCAGCATTTCTTATGCAAAAATGAGTGTCTCTATGTCTGAAGGTTGTATTTAGACAAGATTCTTCAAAAAGTCAATGTACAGTGGCAATTAAATATGACTCATTCCACATTAAAACTTTGCAAAGGATTTGCTAAAATGAGCTTACAAAGGATCCATTTTAAAAGCTGGGCCTATAAAAATCTGAAATAACAGCAATGAATTGAAAACAAATCTTATTTTAATGTTTTTATTTTCAGTTATTTATTATATAATTTTATTTTAAAAATTTTTCATCTCTTGGAAAATAAACTCTCAATAAGCACTATGTACTCTTTCTTGCTCCCTTTTAAACCTCATGCTTACTGAGGTTTAAAATGTTTACTAAAACATTTTACCAAAACATTTGCCAGCTTTGTTTTACCTCTTGATGCAGAGTGTGGGCTGGCAGAAGCCCTCTCAATATGTTACTTTGACTTTGTGTTCTTGGGTTTTTTTAAACACAGCTTGATGACCCTGAGTCTTGACAGGTTTGTTTTGAGACTCTTCTTCAACCTTAATGTTCTTAGTGCATTTTGTTAAGATTATTTAGAATATGTATTAACTAAAGGCATTGTTGGTGTTGTTTTCTACTTTATTTTACCCTCCCTCCTTGGCTAATCTAACTTCTGAGGGTTGGTTTAACTATAAATCTTGCTCAAAATAACAACTTCCATCATCATCAATCTTAATGGGGATGTAAAGAGCCTCCTATACCATCCATAGTAGTAGTTACATTGAATGTTTTAGACATCACAGATAGAATTTAAATCTCTGCCCTGGGTATTTAGTTGGCATTTTGCATACTCTGTGTGTGTGTGTGTGTGTTCCCATTCAACCAACATTAACAAACCCTACTGGCTAGCTCTCAGCTTTGTCTCTGCAGGTGCTGAATTATGTGGGTCTCTGTAGGCCTACATTCATCTTATCAAGCCATTAAAATTCCTGCATCCTTACTCAGATATAAGAATTCTAAAGGGAATCACTTTTATAACTTCTTGCAGATGCGAATCTCTTTGGGACCTACGAAATAGCATTTTGTTTTAAAATAATTACTCCTGCTTCTCCCCTATTAAAAAAAAAAAAAAAAAAAACTGGAAACAACCTGGCGTTATCAATATGGAGTGCCTATAAAACATTTGGCAAGTCCGCCACTTTTGTCACTTTCTACTTGGTATGTTCATCTTGCTTTATACTATAATTTTGGAAGTTATGTTTAGGTAGTTGCTTCTTCTGTTTAGCCATTCTGATAACTATTTAAAAACTACAGAATAAAATGGGATCATAAGAGAAAGGAAAATAATGGAAAAAGAGAAGCACAGGTCCTTGAAGTTCACTGCTCCCTGAGAATTGAAGAGAAGGACAAGCAATAGCAGAGGACAGAGCTGATTCTAGCTTCTATCTCCATATAATTCTCATGTGGAGTCAACTGGTTTTCACCTTGGTGACAGGTTTGTGTCCTGATTATGACCGTGCCACTGTACATGTAGCCACAAACTTGGTATATAATAGTTATCAGTAGCTTTCTATTGAATGGATGTAGTAAATAACAGCCCCTCTGCCTTTATCTTCTTATGCATTAACCATTATCTTAAAACCATCTATGAAGCTCATTTATTTGCTAAGACAGTGTAGATACTTCATTTGCAACATCTAATTAATCATACAACATCCTTTGAGGTAGGCATTATTTATCACACTGTTCCAGATTAGGATATTGTGACTCAGAGGAGTTTAAAGACTGGTCCAAGGTGATACAACAATTAAATGATGGAGCATGGGTCTGAAACCTTGTTTGCATGTCTGCAAAGCCATGGGACAGCTATATCATTCATATTAGTACTGCTAATGGCAAATTTATCTTTGTAGAGCAAAATAAGATATCATGGAAAGCTCTTGTTTACACAGGACAAAAACTTAGTAGGCTAACTAATCAAATAACAAATAAATAAATAAGAATAGGAATTTTATTATAAGAATGCAGAATTATATCCTGAAAGCCAATGATTGCAGACATGTAATCATTCCTTAAATCAGGAATTGGGAAACCCCAGGATCATTCACTTATAAAGCTTTCAGTCTAGTGGGAATACAAGTATTAATTGAATAATCACACAAACAAATGTAAAAGGGTACTGTGTTAAGTGCATTGAGGGAGAAGTGCTATGAGAAAAATTTGATTCAGATTTGCACAGATTTCATGTGCCCTGATCTGAACATTGAAGAGTCATTAGCTAGGATTAAAAGAAGTAAGAAGAACACTGCAATTCAAAATTCTCTTACCTTTCAAGATTCCACTCAAGTTAGTACTTTCAACTTCTTCTTTAATCCTCCTAATGTAAATTATATTTTTAATCCTCCTAATGTAAATTATATCCCACCATTATTTGCTCATAACATGAACTTTTATTTCATGCCACATTAGTGCAATTTACAATTATTTGTTTATGTGTGTTGATTTCTAAAATACCTATTTCTCTCATTCTACTAGATAATTAGTGTAAATGTCCAGGTCACATTTGAGAATGTATCTCCCTTAAGGCAATAAGCTGTGACCACAGTGAAAAGTCATGGATAAAAACATAGCTGCCCAGGTGATCAGTGGTATACAGGGCTGGAAGGTGCAGTTCACCTTGAATATTTGAAATTTTCAATATTTGTTGAGATTCTACTTGTAAAAGGCATTATGCTAAAGACTTGGGATACATATGTAAACACAGGCACAGCTGCCCTTACAAAGTTCACAGTCTAGTAGGAGAAGCCAGGTAATACCAAAACACGTTTGTAACTCACATATTTCAGAAGGTAATTGCTGTGGAAAAAAGGAAAGGGAGCAAAAATAAGAAGTTGCAATAATAAAAAAGATTACTGTGGAAGACCTCTTTGAAAATACGACATTTTACCAAAGAGTTGAAGGAGGTAGGGGTGTAAGATATGTAGATGTCTTAGTCTTCAATAAAAGGGGGTTCATGACTTGGAAGATACCCAAAGAGCTTTCCATACAATACTGTGTCTTCTACCCTCCATTCTTCTCATGCTTCTCCTCCTAGCTAATGCCACTTTGCTTTTCTTCTCTTTGCTTGTATCCAGATTGCTAACATGACCGCAATGCATTTCAGTGTAATACAACAGAAATGATGATGACAATTTTTCAAAAAATATTAATGCAGCATCAAAGTGTTGCACATTATACAATTTATTGGTGGACTCTTCTCTTATGAGCTGAATGTAGATTAACTATTGAAACTGTCTCCATCAAATGAATCAGACAAGATGGGAAAATGAATATATGTAAACTGGTATATGTCTGTACTGTTCTATAACAGTAGAAGTAAAGAACCAATGTAACTCTAAATATGGTACTAGTTAGTTAACTTGTGTTCTTTCACAAATTTATTCATTGATAATTTCAGTGAGAAATTAATGTCTACAATGTACTTGGTCCTTGGCTAAGCATAGGAAATACCATGAAAAACAAGGCCAATATGGTTGCCACAGAAATGGAGATAAAATATGTAGTAAGGATGCAGGTATGGAAGAAATATTTGTATTCTCAACTTCATATTTATGCCTTGGTTCCCAAACCAGATTAGAATCTCCTTCTGGAAGGATCTGTGTACCTCTGTATCTCAGAAACAGATATGATGCAGTGATCACAGTGGGCACTAATTCAGTTCAAATCATCAATATATAACAATAGAGCTAGCACTGACATCAAATCTCATCTAGTTTACGTACCCCCCCACCAACATGTTTTAGAGCTAATAATACTGAGAAATGTAAAAACAGTTGATGAGATTGGAGACCTAGTTGATTTCAGTGTTTGGACTTGAAATGAGAATATCTGGGTGCTATTTCTACCACATAATCCCATTGCACCTGTCTTCCTTCTCTTTCTCCTCCTCATTAAAATGGCTCAGTCAAGAAATGTATGTGGATGTATATAAATTGCACACACACACATGATTTAAATAAGCCTTACCTATTGTAAACCTTATCTATATGCATAATATGAGTAAATACTATTCTTTTAAAGTTTTTATCTAAAATCTTACCATGTAGCTGAGACACATTTTTACAGTATCCTCAATACCATCCATCCTTCAAATTCCATCCTGTATCTCCACTTCTTTGCAAAGCTCTTCCTGAAATCCTAGCCGACAATATCTCCCTAGAAGTTTATACCTGTTACAATTCAAGTAACACCAAGCCTGGTCCCTTCACATAATCAACATTCAGTAATTAACTCTAAGTTAAATATGTATACAGTTTATTGCCCGATTAGATCTTAATTTCCTCAAGGATAAGAAACATATCTTATAGTAGTTTATTTTCTCCACAGTTTCCAGTACAGTTTTAAGTCTGCGGACACATATGCGACTTTGTAACTGGAAATTACCTTAAGAATAACATAATTTAGCCTCTTAATTGTACAGTAAACAAAACATATTTTTAACAATACAAGATTTTTTTCTTAGTAATGGAGCTAGTCAGTGGTGGTGAGATTAAAATTCTGGTTTCATATCATTCTGAAATACCATATTGAATTCCTCAATTGATATTCAATTTGTTGAACTAAACTGAACTTTGTAATGTGTGTGAATATATTTAAGGTGTATTCCTACTGAGATGAATTTAAAATATTATTGATAGTATGTATCGGGTTGCAAAGTCAGATATAATAAGTAAAATGCAGATAGGTCAATACCTCATACAACCCACTCAGGTACTTTAAATAGAATAAATATTTGAAAAAATCATGATGACAATGAAGTTAATTGTTCTCACCATGTCAAGATTGGCATTTTTGTTCTGCATCATGAATATCTGACAGTCATCAACTTGACTCACCACCCATGACATTTGCTTCTCTTAAATACTATTGTAAAAAAAAAAAAGAAAGTTCAGCCCTCCTCATTTCTTTGATTTATAAATCAGCTTGCTCAAAAATCTTCTTTGAAGCTCTCCAAGCTTGCCTTCAGTTCTTCCTTAGAACTCATGTGACAGGAGTTTGCCAATAAGAAACATTAGGAAGGATATATCGTAGGGTAAAAGAACCAAATAATTTAATAAAGGCCAATGCTTTTCTTTTATATGTGGGAAATGTAGGCACAGAATGAGAAAGCAACTTCCTTAAGGTTGCATAGTTGAGAGTAGAATTGGAAAAGAACTCAGTGCCGCCCTTCAGGTTTTTTTTTTTTTTAAAGATCATTTATTTATCTAATTTACAGAGAGAG
Source organism: Potos flavus (assembly GCA_028534135.1). Classification (NCBI taxonomy): domain Eukaryota; kingdom Metazoa; phylum Chordata; class Mammalia; order Carnivora; family Procyonidae; genus Potos; species Potos flavus. Next base: position 78,759,012 of record CM052884.1, on the reverse strand, counting down.
TATGATCACACATGTGTGAGTGGGGGGAGGGACAGAAGGAGAGAGAGAATCTCAAGCAGACTCCATGCTGAGCACAGAGCCCAATACAGGACTTGATCTCACCACCCTGAGATCATGACCAAGAGTCAATGCTTAACAGATTAACCCACCCAGGTACCCCTCTGTTCAAGTTTTTAATATCCATTCCCTCCTAGAGATGAAATGAGGAAAAAATATAGGATGATTAAATTATGGCACAGATCTTATTTTATATATATTTATATATACATATTATATGTATATATAATATACTATATATATTACATATATAATGTATATACTATATATATAGCACAGTGCTTTAAACAGTCAATATAATATTACTTATTTATTGCCAATTAAATTTTAAGTTTTCCCACATACTTACCATGTCCTGTACACTTCATTCCTGTGTGTAGATCCACATTTCCACCTGGTACCATTTTCCTTCTGTCTAAAGTACATCCTTTAACATCTCTGAGGTGCTGTCAGGCAGTGATGAAGACTCCCAGGTTTTGTATTTCTCAAAATGATATTATTTTACCTTCATCATGGAAGGATGGAAAGACTTTTGCTGGATATAGAATTTTAGTTAACAGGTTGTTGGTTGTCTTTTTCGTTTTGTTTTCATTTGGTTTCGGTCAGTACTTTAGAGATGCTGCTCCATTTTCTTCCATTTGGAATTTTCCCAAAAAAAGTCTCCATCTTTTTAATCTTTTCCTCTGTAGGTAATGTTTGTTTGTTTGTTTGTTTCACTGCTTGTAAGATTTTTTTTTATTAATATATAATGTATTATTTGCTTCAGGAGTACAGGTCTGTGAGTCATCAGTCTTACAAAGTTCACAGCACTCACCATAGCACATACCCTCCTCAATGTCCATAACCCAGCCACCCTATCCCTATCCACCCCACCCCAGCAACCCTCAGTTTGTTTCGTGAGATTAAGAGTCTCTTATGGTTTCTTCCTCCCCGGTCCCATCTTGTTTCATTTTTTCCCTCCCTACCCCCCATGACCCCCCACCCTGCCTCTTAAATTCCTCATATCAGAGAGATCATATGATAATTGTCTTTCTCTGGTTGGCTTATTTCGCTTAGCATAATATGCTCTAGTTCCATCCACATCATTACAAATGGCAAGATTTCATTTTTTTTATGACTGCATACTATTCTATTGTATATATATACCACATCTTCTTTATCCATTCATCTGTTGATGGACATCTAGGTTCTTTGCATAGTTTGGCTATTGTGGACATTGCTGCTATAAACATTTGGATGCACGTACCCCTTTGGATCACTACATTTGTATCTTTAGGGTAAATTCCCAGTATTGGATTGCTGGGTCATAGGGTAGCTCTGTTTTCAACTTTTTGAGGAACCTCCATACTGTTTTCCAGAGTGGCTGCACCAGCTTGCATTCCCACCAACAGCGTAGGAGGGTTCCCCTTTCTCTGCATCCTCGCCAACATCCGTCGTTTCCTGATTTGTTAATTCTAGCCATTCTGACTGGTGTGAGGTGGTATCTCACTGTGGGATTTTTTTTTTTCAGATTTTATTTATTTATTTGACAGAGCGAGAGATCACAAGTAGGCAGAGAGGCAGGCAGAGATTGAGGGGGAAGCAGGCTCCCTGCTGAGCAGAGAGCCCAATGCGGGGCCCAATCCCAGGACCCTGAGATCATGACCTGAGCCAAAGGCAGAGGCTTTAACCCACTGAGCCACCCAGGTGCCCATCTCACTATGGTTTTGATTTGTATTTCCCTGATGCCAAGTGATGTTGAGCACTTTTTCATGTGTCTGTTGGCCATTTGGATGTCTTCTTTGATGAAATATCTGTTCATGTCTTATGCCCATTTCTTGATTGGATTATTTGTTCTTTGGGTGTTGAGTTTGATAAGTTCTTTATAGATTTTGGATACTAGCTCTTTATCTGATATGTCATTTGCAAATATTTTCTCCCATTCTATCTTGTCTTTTGGTTTTGTTGACTGTTTCTTTCACTGTGCAAAAGCTTTTGATCTTGATGAAGTGTCAGTAGTTCATTTTTGCCGCTGCCTCCCTTTCCTTTGGCGATGTTTAGGAAGAAGTTGCTGCAGCTGTGTCGAAGAGGTTGCTGCATGTGTTGTCCTCAAGGATTTTGATGGATTCTTGTCTCACATCGAGGTCTTTCATCCATTTTGAGTCTATTTTTGTGTATGGTGTAAGGAAATGGTCCAGTTTCATTCTTCTGCATGTGGCTGTCCAATTTTCCCAACACCATTTGTTGAAGAGACTGTCTTTTTTCCATTAGACATTCTTTCCTGCTTTGTCGAAGATTAGTTGGCCATAGAGTTGAGGGTCCAATTCTGGGCTCTCTATTCTGTACCCATTTACAATTGCACCCAAAATGATAAGATAACTAGGAATAAACCTAACCAAAGAGGCAAAGAATCTGTACTCAGAAAACTATAAAGTATTCATGAAAGAAATTGAGAAAGACACAAAGAAATGGAAAAACATTCCGTGCTCATGGATTGGAAGAACAAATATTGCGAAGTGTCTATGCTACCTAAAGCAATCTACACATTTAATGCAATCCCTTTCAAAATACCATCAATTTTTTTCAAAGAAATGGAACAAATCATCTTAAAATTTATATGGAACCAGAAAAGACCCCAAATAGCCAGAGGAATGTTGAAAAAGAAAACCAAAGTTGGCGGCGTCACGATTCCAGACTTCAAGCTCTATTACAAAGCTGTAATCACCAAGACAGTATGGTACTGGCACAAAAACAGACACATAGATCAGTGGAACAGAATAGAGAGCCCAGAAATGGACCCTCAACTCTATGGTCAACTAATCTTCAACAAAGCAGGAAAGAGTGCCCAATGGAAAAAAGACAGTATCTTCAACAAATGATGTTGGGAAAATTGGACAGCCACATGCAGAAGAATGAAACTGCTTGTAAGATTTATTACTAGTTTCAAGCAATATGAATATGATGTGATTTCCTCATTGCTTTTTTTTCATATTTCTCTGGGTTTATTAGCTTCTTTAACCACTAGATTCATAGTTCTCATAAAATTTGGAAAAACATTAGTGATTATTTCTCCAGGTTTTTTGTTTTTGGTTTTGGTTTTGTTTTTTTGTGTTTTTTTGTGTTTTTTGTTGTTGTTGTTGTTGTTTGTTTTTGGTCTGTCCATGTTTCTCAATTCTGAGACATCATTACATAAATTTTAGGCTTCTTAAGTTGCCTCATAGCTAATGGATGCTTTCTTAGCTTGCTTTAATTTAATTTAATTTAATTTTATTTAATTTTATTTTATATTTTAAATATGGATAGCTCCATTCTGGATAGTTTCTATTTCTATGTCTTTGAGTGATATTTGCATCTGAAGTCTCTAATCTGTTTTTAATCCTACCAAGTATATTTTCCATCTGAGACAATAAACTTTCCATCTTTAAAAGTTCAATTCAGACCATTTCTATATCTTGTCTATCTCTTAACATATCCATATCTTTCATTTACCTCTTTAAACATATACAGTATAATTATCATAGCAGTTTAACATCTTTGTCTATTAATTTTTTCATCAAAGTCAACTTAGGGTCTGTCTCTATTAACTGGTGTTTCTTTTCATTATAGGTCATATATTCCTGCTTCCTTCCATGCCTGATAATTTCATATTAGATGCCAGACATTGTAAATTCTACATTAATGGTTGCCGTTTGTTGTTTTTTTTTTTCTGTTATTGTTTCTTACAATATCTGTGGCCTTTGTTTTGGTATGCAGTTAAGTTACATGGTATTATTTAATTTCTTTTGAAATTTTCTTTTAAGTTTGTTTACTGGTTACAGAGCAGCCATTAGTCTACAGCTCAGTGACCTTACTACCGAGGCACTACCTTCTATGGTCACTGCTCAATGGTCCATTTGTTATGAACTCTTCATTCTGTCTGTTGGGAACATGAACTTTTCCTCTTGTGTAAGTAACAGGGATTCATCTGTCTGCTCCTTTCTGCTGCTTCTTCCCCCAGACTTGGTAGTTTCCTCATACTTATGTACTGATCAGTACTCATCTTATGGCTTGCATGGAAGTCTTGGCAGTTCTCTGGAGTCCTCTGTGTTACTCTCTCCTCTCTGCCTTTTGCTTCTCAAATTCTAGCCTTTTTGCCTCCCCAAACTTAAAACTCAGTCTCCTCAACTCAAGTAGAATAGGAGGCTCTTGGGTTCCTTCTCCCTGTACTGTGGCCAGGAATCTCTCTCCAGGTGGTCAATTAGGATAGTCTAGGGATCATCTTATTTGTTTACCTTCTTTCAGAGATCAGTGCCCTACACTATCTGTGGTCCACACTGAAAACTAGTGTATCTTAGTTCAGGCTGCCATAATAAAATATCATAGATGGGGTGGCTTATAAACAACAGAAACTGATTCCTCACAGTTCTGGAGGCCAAAAGTCTGAGATCAAGGTGGCTGCACACTCAGGTTCTGGTGAGAAACCTCTTCTGTGTTGCAGAGTGTCAAATTCTTGTTATATCCTCATATAGTTGAAAATGAGAGTGCTGTGGGCTCTTTATTCTCTTATAAGGGCACTGATTTATCATAAGATCTCCATATCTATGACCTCACCCAAACCTAAGTACCTCCAAAAGGCCCCATTTCCAAGTACCATCATATTGGGGATCAGGCTTTGACGTAAGAATCTGGGGCAGAGGGTGGAGCACAAGCATTCAGTACATAGCACATTGTTACATACACTTTATTCATTTTTTTAATTTGCTGAATTCTCTCTATTTTTATGGATGCATAAAATGTTTAGGATTGAATTATATTTTTAATATTTTTTGTTTAAATCTAGAGAGTAGCCAGCTTAATTTTCAGCAGGCGATGTTTCATTTTTTTTAACTCTCATTCCATAGGTTCTCAAAAATATGTTCTATTAGGTATGGGTGAGGTACGAATTTCTTTTTTCTTTTCTTTTCTTTGCCACCCCCCCCCCCAATCCCATAGGCATTACTGTATCAGATTGGGAAAGGCTTTTGCAAGGCTACTAGTTAGACATTCTTTTAATCCTGACTTTGATTTGCAGCGAGACAAGTTTTAGATGTCATAAAGCATCCGTGAAAATGAAGTAGAAGACATAAGGCTGGTCAGGTGGACTGATTCATATTGTTTACAGCCTTTATTGCTGTGTGAGAGAACTTGGATTATATCTGGTAGAGAGTAGAAATCCAAGAGGTTCCGAAGCAAGGAGGATCTTCTCATCAAACCTATGCATAAGAGGATTAATTTGGCCACAGGATTAAATGAGATGTGGCGATTGGATGCAAGGATGCTTGGAAGGTAAAGCTTATTCTCAGCATGAAATAGGGACTAGAATTAGCACTGTGATGTTTTATATACAAATCCCAATTAAATTAAGGGATGAGCTTAATTGACAAGCAGTGAAATTAACACTGAGTCCCCATTACAAATAATGGATGGCTTTGGGGAAAAAATTGTTATCTCTACTGAGGAAGCAGAATTCATATTACTGGGAAGTTCAAAATGAAATGACAGGTTATTTCCCAAGCAACCAGGATATGACATGAGCTTCTACCACCTGAATCTGTTCCCTAGAGCAGAGGCTTGCTGGGGAAAGATATTTGGCTTGTACAAGGCCACTTAGTGGTGCTGAGCTTTTAAGATGAGCACACATATCTAGACTATTTTTCAGTAATGAATTACTTCTCTGTTACTTGACAACAGTTTTCCTTAAACCTACCTGGCATATCACTGAGGGGAAGAACATCAGCTTTACTTTTTCTCCTAAACATTTTATCAGAGTGACTTGTGGTTTGTTAAACAGAAGGAGATTAATTAAACTCGTTCTTTAAGCTGATGAAAATCATTAGCATGAGGCAAATAAAGTATTTATGGTTGTGTGGGAAGAAGCATGAGCAGTAGAATCCATGGGAATTCTAACCAGCCAGGAGCTCATAGTTCGGAACTTTTGATAAAAAAACGAAATTGATTCTTTGGTGCTTTTCCAAGACCAGGTCTCAAAAGATGATAACTGTGAAAAAGAAGAGAATGGAGTATTTTCTAAAAGGTAAGGGGAAAATTTTTATGTGGAAATAGAAGGATGCCACATCATTCTCTTTAGGTGTACATGTGTTTGAGGGGAGGATAGGAATTACTAGGCAAACAAGGAGATCATTGTGTGGGACCACTGCAGTGGTCACTATTAAGCAGGTAGTCCAAAATAGGAGCAAGAAGGCTGTAGTAAGAGTTGGGAGAGGATAGCTTGATTTAAGTTGCCAAATGATCACCTGCAAGAGCCTGGGCTAATTACCTCACCTGTCAAGACTCACTTTCCTTATCCATAAAATGGGAAAACTGGACTTAATTTGAGCTAAGGTCCCTTTCACTTCTAATTTCTCACGACTATTTCATGCACAAGACATGAGGTCCTTAACATGCTTTGTGGGCTTTGTAGAACTCGATAGGGAGGCTTGTGTAGAACTCAGTAGGGAGGCTTTGTAGAACACGGTAGGGATGCACCGTGAATGAGTCTCTATGACTGTGCATATGAGAGAGAAAGAGAGAAAGGTGGATTTTCCATTTTTGGTAAGATATACATTTGTTAAGAAACTCTATTTTTTGCTGGGTAATGGAGTTTTACAGAAGGAAATAAATGATTTCTGTCTATTAAAGGAGCAAGAGCAACAACTGCACATTTTTGAGAGCCCCATTAAATGTGTTCGGTTTCTTGCACTGTCTCTGTTCATTTGGATGAGAACTGAAGTGCACAATAAAAGGCTGAATTAAGTGAAGGGCTAAATGAACCAATTAATTCTTTTTTTCTCTAATACAATGAAGGTGCAAGCAGAATGTAGAGTAGCCTGAAGTTGACCCTTGCATATTTTTTAATGTGGCTTACTCTGAAAGGCACAAAATCCATGGTCCTGCTCCTCTCTAGTCTCAGAGCTCTATGCACTCTGAAAATAAAGTAAAGGGGCTTTGACAATAAAATATAATTATATTTTTAATGAAGTAGCAGTCACATTGAATACATGAATTTCCTCCAGCCCCCTATCTTTGCCTGACATTGGTCTTTTACATTCTCAATTCTAAAAAGCTTTAGAGTGAACCTTAAATTTCTCAATGATATTCTTGCTTCTAAAGGGCATCGATGTAATCCTAAAATTCTTGACAATTTTTCATGAATTTAAGAGACAACAGTAGAGTATATGGTTTGCAGTGTACCATAGACTGATTAAAACAAAGCTGAAGTTTAAAGAAGCTTTGTAACCTTGAGCAAATTACTTAACATCTCCGAGCTTCAGTTACCTCAGCTGCAGAATGGTATGAGACAATCCTTCCTAAGACAGTTGCTGTAATTATTATGTAAAATAATTCATTCCAAATGATTAACAAAAATGTCAACCCCGTGTAAACACTCAGAGAATGGATGTTGTCATTATTCTCTGCCCCATTCTTGTGAATGCATAATAGAATGGCTTCTTCTATTATGTGATAAGTAATTTGCCTCCAAGGCAATAGAAAAATCCCTGGGACCAAGAGACCCTCTAGAACTGATAGTAGCAGTCCACCGTGTGTTATTTTACCAGGATTCTCTCCCGTTCTTTCACTCTGCAAACGTGCACAAACTCTTGCATACACACAATGGGATGTGATCCCCCAAGGACCCAGGCAAGAGGACAGTACAGTGTCCTCTATTCATCTATTTCTCACAATTGTTCTGAGATTGAAATAATAATAACACCAATCTCAGAATAATTGTGAGGAATGGATGAATTAATGCAAGTATCTCTTTAAAAAAACAAACAAAAAAATTGCTTAGTATATGCACACTATCCCAGGAACTCCTCTCAGTTATGATACTAACTTGAATCATCATAACAACAAAAGTATGGTGGAGCTGGCTTGTTCTGTCATGGGAGCCAAACTGTTGCATATTCGAGAATTTTGTGAGCTGTTTGTTGGTAGCTTCTAACAGGCACTGATAGGAGTGTTTACACCGTAGAAATTGGCAGAGGCCATGTCACTGAACAACCCTGTGTTGTTGTTGATTACAATAAAATAACATCTGAAAAAAATATAATATGACCTACATCTGCTAATATCAACCCCATTTTACTAAGCACTGAAGAAATAAGTAACTGGTACAAGACTCATGTAAGTGCCAGAGCTGCCCTTCAAAGCCCATGCAGTCTGACTTGTCAGTTTATGCACTTAACCTCTGTATAATGACCCTATGGGCTTTAAACACTACAGAGTAAGTGCTCAATAAATGTTAGCTGTGACTAACATTGAGAAAAGCATTTCCTTCTCTTCTTTCTCCCTTCTCCCCCATTCTCAAATAATCTCTGGTCTTGACCTTGGGTGTGTTACAAATCTGGATCATCAAGTCTCTTTAGTGTGCATAGGTATCAGTGGAGGGATAGTATAGTTGTGTATTGGCTGTTGTCTGAGCTGTTGGGAGCAGAGGTGGACATGGTGTTTGTGAGAATGTCCTGCATCCCTGCTGCAAATGCAGTCTATAAGGAGGAAGAGAGAACCTCCATTTCACCTTTACATACTTCCACAGAAGGTTGCTGGGTCTACACCCCCAAAAGTATGCTGGCTCTAGAAAAACTTAGTAGTGTCAGTTCTTCCTTGAGATTATATAATCGATTGTGGTTTTAGATTTAAGCGTCCTCAGAATCAAGCTTGGCTTGATTGCCACTTGTGAGCTGTGGAAACACTACGAAGATAAATATGCTAAGTCTGTCCTTTCAACACTAAAATGTGAATAGTGGAAATACCTATTTTTCTGGCTTGAGCTCATCCTTGAAGATGATAATGCAATATAATAGTCATAAACTAAAAAGTGATATACAAATGTCAAGGCAGTGCTTTTCACAGAGACTATGGATGCTACTCTCATATGGAAGTCTTCACTGTCTTTCTGATGTCAAGAACCAGAGACAACATTCTCAAACAATTACTGAGCACTTACGTACCTGACTTTGCAATGAGCTGGGGACTTAGGACAAGATGTCTCTCACAAAGTTCTTGACTTCAAAGTATTCATAGAATTATAAAGTGAAATGATCACATATAGAAAACTTTAATAAGTTCCAGAAAATGGAACAAGTAATTCTTGCCTGAGGTGTTTGGGGTTATTAGAGAGAAAGAGACATCAGAGTGCCCAGTACAGTAGTACAGGTGTTCTAGATAAAAAGACTAGCTAAGCCAAAATCCAAAGAGTTAAAAGAGCCTAGTTTATTTAGGGAAGGAAATTGGCCTGAATAGACTGTACAGTTCTTGCTGGATCCATAAAATTATTCACTTGCAACTTCTGACCCCACATGTCATTTAATATTTATCTTCCAGGTTCACTTTGCCTTGTTAAAGGTACTCTTTTTATTTCCAAAGTATCTAGAGGTAGACACATTCAAGATCTGGTGATACTGGTTTTTATATATAATAAAGGCTTCAATTCCCTCCCTTTATTTTTTTAATTACAAAAGTAATAAATGTATACATCCTCACTATTTAAATATTTAAGCATACACAACATAAAGAAAACATTAAAGTATTCCTATGATCCCCACTTACAATTTCTTTTCCAAAATTCATTGTAGTTAACTCTTGATGGATATTCATCCGGTAGCATTTAGACTTTAGCATGTATCTCTACTTATAAACTTAGGACCTACATATACATGTGGGTTCTTTCTTACTCTCAATTTCTTCCGTTCCTTTTACTTAAATATGTTTTTTTTCTACAACTTGCTCTTTTTTTTAACCTAAAAATATATATTGTAGTATCTTTTAAAATAGTAGATGTAGGTCATATTATAATTTTTTCAGATGTTATTTTATTGTAATCAACAACATCATCACTAGAAAAACACCACATATACATATTAACATGGAGAAGCTAAAATAAAAAAGTGAGTCTCTTTTCCACCTCTTTCTCAACCTCATACTTTTTAAATGTAATCAAATTTCATTGCAATATGTGTATGTATAAAATGTTATACACATATATAAAAGTTTTAAACAAATTGGAATATTATAAACAAATTTGTGTGTCTTGCTTAAGAAAAACTAAGAAATAGAACTTAGAGATCTTTAACTATCACTCCATATAAATAACCATATTGGTTTTCATGACTAATGGCATTCTCATTATATGAATGCCAAGTAACTTGTCTAGTTTCCTATTGATAAATTTAGGTTAACTCTGGATCTTTATATCACAAATATTACTGCATTATATAACCTTCTATACACAAGGCTTCATTCCTGTGTAAATTTGTCAAAGTATATATAAGCCATGTTCCACTAATATGCATTTCCAACATTAGTAAGCCAGTTTATCTATACATTCTTTAAATGTACTTATTCCTTCAATGAAAATTTTATGAACACCAGTTAAATTTCAGCCATTATTCAGGCATGGAATGGGTGGCAAGTAAGGAAACATTACTGATGAGCTTATGGACCCACATTCTATTTGGCAAAAGATGGATAATAAATAAAAGAGGTAGAGAAAAGGAGATAGGGATTGATGAAAAGATGGATGGGTGATGGATGGATGGATAGATAGATGATAGACAGATAGATAGATGTAAAAGGCAAATTACATAGTATAATTAGAAATATGTAGTATATAAATAGGGTAAAAAATACACAACAACTGGAGAAAGGGAGCCACGTTAAATACAATCAATCTCCCTAAAGAGGTGCTTTTAACTGATGCTTTAATGATCACATTTAAAAGAAAATTGCAAAACTGATCAATGGAATCAGTACTTCATTATTATTTTCTTCTTTAAAATAGTGATAATTTTTATAAGTTTTTCAGCCTTTGTCTTTAGTTTGCTATCCAATGGTTCTCCCATCTTCTCATCTATATTTTTGTTGTTGAATTATAGGTATTTTTCCCACTGGTTTATGAAGTCTGAGGCTTTACTTTTTTAAATGCTTAAATTGACTTTTCTAGACTTTAATTTGCTCCAAATTTATGCATTAATATGTCAGAAATAAAGCTGAAGATTTTTAATTTTGCATAGTAGTACTCTTGAATTTTCAACCGTATGGTTTGTTTACAGACAGGGTTTGTTATATTTTCTTTAGAATGATTTAATTGTCTTGCTTAAAAAAAATACCAGTAATATAATCTTTATCAAAACCCAAAGCATAACACTGAACTATAATTTACAAAGAAACCCTCAGGAAAAAAAAACTCCATATTATGATTCAAATATGCAGTGTCATCCCTATATTTTTCAAGTTCAAGGAACATCAATTTATATTTCTTTTTACAATTGAACACCAACCTTGCCATTAACTCAGCCAAAGGAAAGTGGAGTTATGAAAAGTGATGTATCAACTGTGATGGCTGTCTTTGCTTCTGTCATTTGAACTCTGAAAGAAGATTAAAAAAACAAAATTAATAAAAATTTAGAAGTTTTTTATAGTTCATATATTTTAAGTTAGGAAAGAAGTGAGACACACCAGTCCTTGCTTGGTTTTAGGGTTTTCAACAGTTGAGTTTCCTTTCAACAGTTTTTGGTGCTGTGACACAAGCAGACAACTTGCAAAAGAGCCACTGCAAGTTCAAGTTTTTCTTAGTTTGTTTTGGGCAGCCTCCACTACCAAAATGTTGTGTACTGAACAGGAATATATGGGCTTGTGAGTGGATCCCTACTGGCAAAACCTTGACCTTCAAATCTTCTCCCACCATAGATAATTCACTGTATGAATTTAAATTGGGACTTTTGCGATTTAATTTTTCCCCTCCCTTTGCTCTTCTGTATTTATGGAAGACAATCTCATTTGCCCTTAGGGAAAGGGAAACAGAATAAACAACCTGGAATTTAACCCCACCTATACTGTGCAAATGCACGTCATGATATTACACAAGTTGGTTAACTTTCTCTGATCTACATTTTCCTTTTTTTTTTGCAAAATATAGATAAAGTTCCTATATGGTGGCATTGGGAGAATTAAATAAAAGAAGGTTGCAATGTACTTGTGGGGGTGCCCGCACACAGTACTCAATAAGAGTTCTTAGGACTACTCTCATTGTGTTTATTATATTTTATATTCAGGTATACATTATATTGGAGTTAAGTAATCAAAAAATTTAGCTTTCTAATTCTCTCTATATATCTCCCATCCCATCCACTGCCACATACGTTCCTTAATCACTGTGTCTTTAGAGGATAGCATTTTCAACCAAACTAGGTAGGTAAAAGTGGGTATATGATTACATCCTAATCTAACACTGTCATTTTCCTATGTTTTCCCTGTTTCCTAGAGTAATGGAATGCAAACAATACTAACACTTGAACTCTATACTGACTCAATGGTGAATTTCTCATGTTTCTGCCCATGGAAACAAAAGAGAAATCAGAATCTCATATGCATAGTTTATTTTACCTATTACTTGTGTATGTTAGAAAATAGTATATAGAATAGAAATAAACATATGCCTGGGCAGAATGAGCAGGGAGATGAAGAGGAGAATTACTTAGAAAAATTAGAATATACTAGAACAATAGAGAATATAAGGAATTTTAATGAAATAGTTTCTCAAATAAAATCTCCAGTTATTCATTTTTAAAACACTGTAAGGAAGAGTGAAATACAACCAGGCAATCTTTTGATTTTTACTCTCTTGGAACCACATATGCCAAATTTCCAAGTAAGTGTCAGTTTCCTCTTTACTCAAAGTATTAAAATCACCTTTAAATTTTATAATTGTCCAAAAACATGGAGTTACCCTCCACCATTGCTCTTTACAGAAAGCTCATTAAAAAGGAGAAGAAATTAATAGAATTATAATTGATAAGTTCTATTTAATTGTCTAGTCACCTAAAACACTTCCAATATTAAAAGTAGTACTATATGACAAATAAAAAGTTATTACCAAAACCCATATCATATGACTGGTGATTTTGTTTATTTTATTACTGGTGATCTTCTATCATAGAATCAGTGATTTAAAGAAAAAAAAAAGAGCTTCAGTATAGTTAGTATGTTCAAGCAACCAACAATTATGTTGCTTATTTTATATAAGATACCTCTCTTGGTCTTTTGGGTAACACAGAAAGCAATATGGTCAAAGTACCTGATCTACTGAATTTATATTCTAGAATATTCTAAATTTTGTATCACATTACTTCACATTAGAGCTCCATTAAGTTTTTTCCCCCATTTAAAGCATGAAATGGGGTGCCTGGGTGGCTCAGTGGGTTAAAGCCTCTTCCTTCGGCTCAAGTCATGATCTCAGGGTCCTGGGATCGAGCCCCACATTGGGCTCTCTGCTCAGCAGGGAGCCTGCTTCCCCCTCTCTCTCTGCCTGCCGCTCTGCCTACTTGTGATCTCTCTCTTTCTGTCAAATAAATAAATAAAATCTTTAAAATAAATAAATAAATAAAACATGAAAAAAAAAAAAAAGCAGGCCCACATTCACTGAGCACTATTCCACCTAACAGATATAGAGTTTGGGGTGTTTTTGACTCTAAATCCCATGATATTCTCATTATATTGTGAAAGATAAGGCATTCTGTAGTTTGGGACTCTCAACTGTCCAAAGTAAATATAGCATACGTTCTTTTCTGAGTACAAAGAAACTCTGATGGCAAAGTGGTGTCTATCAATCCTGAAGCAATCTAAAGAATCCAGCTCCTACAGAGTTAGATAATATGTTTCTGGGAGGACTCCAATGTGCAGAAACACTACCTGTCACACTGGGCTGTGAAGTCTGCCTTAATAAAGAGGAAGAAAAGGTGCAAAAACACCCTCTGGTCCTTTGTAACTGGTTACTCATCTCGAAACAGGAATAGGAAAAGGGTGAACACAAACATTCATTGCTGGCTTTCTGGAGGCCCCTCAGTAACTGGATGAATCACAGCTCTGCTGTACTGCAAACCTATAACATCAAGAACCCCTCTCTCTTTATAAGCTAGTGGCCAGAAATAGTGCCAACCTTTTTTCTATTAGACTCCCCCAAATTTTATTTTTAATGAAGGCAATACTGAATATATGAGGTTCATGTATATTCCATACAGACCTCTAGAGAAAGTTTAGGTAGTATTAATGATTTCCCTGGAGTTGTTTTCATTTTAAAAATCATTTCCCAAATGGTTTTATCATGAGATTGTTATCAAGAGAAGTTTTTTGAGAAATGAAATTAGTTTGGGTGTACAAGCTGAGTGAGAGATAGTTATATACATTTCAGTTATGATTTAGATAATATAGGTTGCTGTTTTTTTATTTCAGATTAAAATTTATTTAAAACGACCATCTTCCAGAAGTCAGTAGCATATATCCAAGCAGAATTTTAGTTCCATGAAATGTTCTATAAAAGTCAGAAAAGAGAAAGAGGGATTTCTATAATCAATTAAGTTTGATAAATACTCCAAATATTATCTCACTTCATGGAGAGTCACAATGCCTAAAATCATGTTAAATTCTCTGAACTTTCCTGTAAAAATGGGATCTGATTAAATTTATTTAGTTAAGTGATTCCAAAACATTTGACTATTAAATCCTTTTTTCACATCAAATTCATTTGCTGTTTTAGAACATATTCTTTGAAAGCCTTAACTAAATTATTATGATAGAAAGAGGTCAAGCAAAGTGTCCAAATAGTCACAGGTTCATATGGAAAATATAGTCAATGTGGCGTCTCGGTGGCTCAGTCAATTAAGTGTCTGATTCTTGATTTTGGCTCAGGTCATGATCTCAGGGTCATGAGATCAAGCCCTGCATCAGGCTCCAAGTTTGGTGAGGAAACAGGAGTCTGCTTGTCCCTCTCCCTCTCCTCCTCCTCTCTCTCTCTCTCTCGCTCTCCCTCTCCCTCCCAAATAAATAAAATCTTAAAAAATATATATATGTGTGTATATATATATATATATATATATTTATAAATAGTCAACAGTTAAGTTAACATGAGTGCTGTTTAAAAAGAATGTTCAAAACCGTCAAATGCAGAAATGTAAAACGGATGTGATAGGGTTTAAGGGTAGAAAATATAAAACGAGATTTCCACAGTTTAATGAATTATGCAACAGTGCAATGCCCAGCCTTAGGAAACCATGATTGGTGGGATGTACATGAAGAATAATGTTTAATTCTGGCTGAATGTAAGAAAGATGGCACCAAACTGAAATGCTTCTCAGGAAAGAGTAAACAGGATGGCGAATGATACATAAGTTTTTTTGTATGATGAACAGACAAAAGATCTAGGGATCAAAAACATTAACATGAGAAGACTTGGAGCCACCATTTTGTTGTTTTCAAATCTACCATAATAGCTTCATTGCTGACATCTCAGCTTTCATTATTCCCCTAACCCAACTTCTATACAGGAGCCAGAGTGATTATATTTTAACGTAAATTATGTTGTGTCATCTCCCTACTGAAAATCTTCCAGTAAAATCCACAATCTTTACCATGGTCTGTGAAATTGTACCAGTCTTTCCCATGGTTGCCTCTGAACTCTCTTCCTACTCAACTTCATCCTGGCCTGGCTTTCTCATTGTTTCAAAGATTCCCAGCATACTCCCACATCTAGGGTCTTTGTTCTTGTGATTCTGTTTGCCTGGAGTGCTTTTCCAATAGCAATGTATGTGTTTCTCTACTTAGTTCACTCAAGTCTTGCTTCAGATGCCTGCTCCTAAGTGAGGACTTCCCTGACCATTCTCCTTCACTCTCTACTCCCTTTCCCTGCTTTGCTTTTCTGCCAAGTACTCAGCATTAGCCAATATGATGACCTTTATTTCCTTTTCCCCTTCACATTAGTGGAAGTAATGTTAAATGCTATTAAGAGATAAGCCTTGTTATTTTAGCAGCATGGTACAGTAGTAGATAGTTTTCCTATTTGCACAATGTCAGTGGCAGTATGAGGTGGGACTGAGGCATTCAGAAACCAGGACTGACATCTTTGACCTGTTGCTTTCATGTTCATCCTGGCATACAGCCAGCAGTCAATGGAAGAGAAGAGATGGCAGGTGGGAAATATCTATGAACTATACCTGCAAATAGTACACATACGTCCTTTCACAGTCCTTTGACTGAAACTTAGTTTTGTGGATATGCATCACAATAGGGAAGATTGAGATCTATAATTCAACTGTCTGGCAAGAAAGAAGAGTAGAGAGATTTGGTGAATAGCTACCTAGATTCCATCATAATCACTCAAATTAGAAGGTAAGTTTCCTAAGCTAGCGATTTTGTCTTTATTCATATTATATCCACTTGCCAAGGACAGTGCATAACATATGTTGAACATAGCAGATGTTCAACAAAAATAAATAAGTATAAAAACCTAATGCTCACATAATGCTTAATATATATCAGGCAATGTTCATAATGCTTGACACAGAGCACTTTACAAAATGACCCTATATGGTAGATGCTATTACTGTCACATTTTACAGACAAAGTTAATGAGGTGGAGAGATAATGGGGAAATTTCCTGAGGTCTTAGAGCTAGTAGAAGTCACAGTAGAAACTTGAATTCAGTTTGTCTAGATCCAGAACTCATGCTCTTAACTATTTCACACAGTGCCATTCTATGTGTGTAGTGAATGAATAACTACATAAATAAGGAATTTCAAAAATTTAGCAAGTCCCTTCTATTTTAGGTGGGTAAACACTCATAAAAAATGAGTTCTTTCGCCTGGGATCGAGCCCCACAACAGGCTCTCTGCTCAGCAGGGAGCCTGCCTCCCCCCTCTCTCTCTGCCTGCCTCTCTGCCTACTTGTGATCTCTCTCTGTCAAATAAATAAATAAAATCTTTAAAAAAAAATTAGTTCTTTCTTGCTGCAGGTATATTATCAGAGGCAAGGTAGCATCAGAGGAGAGAGAAAAAGAGATTCCTAATGTGGGTGGACATCTCAACTAGGCATATCCAACAATTAATAACTACAATTCTAAGATTTTCTTCTTCCCTATCTTGGTCACATAATAAATTTTTTCACACTATAGCAAAGCAAACACGATTGAAATCCATTCCATTTTTATTAAATCTTAATTCTTTGTTTTCTGTTGTTTTGGCTATTTATTGGGAATAATGCTTGAGAAGCCCTTTAATAAGAAAATTCACCTTCTGTCTTACATCCCAATAACAGAGGACTTATGTGTAGGGTTTATAGACCGAAAGAAAAATGTTAAGCCTCATTTCTATTCGGAAATCTATTTTTGTGATATGCTTTTAAATGTCATCTACAAAAACCCACCTCCTTCTTGATATAATATAAATACCTATAAAGTGAACCTTCTAGACACAGGTCATGACGTGACTTCTGTGTTCATCGTAATGGTTTCTACCTTAAAAGAATGTAACACGAGAAACAAGAACAATTATAAGACACTGAAATGTCTACAATTTTTCAGTTTAGAAAGGCCTGGACTTTTTGTTTGTATATTTTTAGTAGTATATAACATATTATTTATGAGTGAAAAATCTATGATTGCCTCATTATTTTAAAAGTTATGAAAACATCAGGTTTTGTGGATCAACCAGATACTGGTTAACTAATAACTTACAAAGAATATTAATAACTTAGTGAATGATTTCAACTATTTCCAGTGGCCAAGTAACATCCTATTGTTCCTGCTGCTACTGTTTTGTTGCTAATTTTCTTCCCTCAGAATTTTGCCAGGGTTATAGAATGTAGAAGAACTTTTGGATCATTGAATTATATATCACTAATATTGAACCTTTTGAAAGTTTTGAGTCTGGAAGGGATCTAATTCTTTCAAAATTGAGGAGAGAGGAAAAGTACTTTTGCTAGTAACTCCAAAGTGTTGTCATAATTCCCATTTAGGAAAGGGGCCATAATAGTGAAGAGTGAGCCCAGAGTAAAAGTTTTAGACAATGCTTTCAGATTATATTCTCCTGAGTTATAGCTGGTGATCTGTAGCAGAGAACATACTTAAATGAAAAACAAAACAAAACAAAACAAAGAAAACAAAACAAAACAAAAAAGGAGGGGCGGGGGAGGAAGGAATGGGGGAGAGAGAAGGGAAAAGAGAGAGAAAATGAAATAAAGTAAAAATTTGACATAGATACCCCCCATTATGTTGATACTTTATCATACCTCACTTTGATGACTGGCTGGGCGGCTGGCTGGCTTAAATGTGTGTGTGTGTGTGTGTGTGTGTGTGTGTGTTTTACATAATATATGTATATATGTGTGTCTGTGTGTGTGTATATATGTATGTATATGTATATGTATATATGTATATATATATATATTGTCGCCTCAGTATTCTGCTTAATACTTTGTTCATTATTATGCATATAATGGCTGGATTCTTACAAGTAACCACAAAACATTGGGGATTGAGACCAGGAAACGAAGGACATTAAAAAGAAAAATCAGTGCTTGCTTCAGCAGCACATATACTAGGAAGGAAGGAAGGAAGGAAGGAAGGAAGGAAGGAAGGAAGGAAGGAAGGAAGGAAGGAAGGAAGGAAGGAAAGAAGGGAGGAAGGAAGGGAGGGAAGGAAGGAAGATCAGATACCCTAAAAGCGTTGATGAGGAAGGTTATAAAACTTCTTTCTGTAGGTTGAATTGTGTTTCCCAAAAACGTATATTGAAGTCCTAACCCCTAGAAGTTGTGAATGTGACCTCATTTGGAAATAGAATTTCTGCAAATATAATCAAATTAAGATGAAGTCATACCAGATTAGGGCAGGCCCTAAATCCAATGACTGGTGTCTTTATATAGAGAGGGACATTGAAAGATACAAAAAGACACACAATAGAGGGAAGAAAGCCTTGTGAAGATGGAGGCAGAAATTGCAGTTATGCTGCCACAAACCAAGGAACACCAATCACCAAAAGCTAGAAGAGGCAAAGATTCTCCCACAGAGCTTCAGAGAGCAGGGCCTGCCCACATCATTTTTTTGTTGTTAAAATTTGAAATTCAGACAAATAGTGCATATGTTTGAGTCATACTTAACAATTATTCATTGTTTATCTGAAATTTAATTTTAATTTTCCAGCTTTTTTGAGATATAATTGACATATTGTACAAGTTCAAGGTATATAGTGTGATGACTTGATCCACGTATATATGGCAAAATGATTGCCAAAATAAGGTTCATTAACACATCAGTCACCTCACATAATTATAATCTTTTTGTGTGGTGGGAACATTTAAGATGGACTCTCTTAGCAAGTTTCAAATATATAATACAGTATGTTGACTATAGTCACCATGCTCTATATTAGATTCTCAGAACTTATTTATAACTGGAAGTCTGTACACTTTGACCAGTCTCTCTCCATTTTCCTCAAACCCCACCCCCCCCCCGCAGCCCCTGTGAACTTCCCTGCTACTGTACTTCTATGAGTTTTGATTTTTTTTTTTTAGATTTCCCACAGAAATCCGATCATACAGTATTTGTCATTCTCTTTCCAACCTATTTCATTTAACCTAATGCTGTTAAGGCCCATCCATGTTGTTCAAAGGCAGATTTTTTATTGTATTTTTTCTTTCTCAGTACTATTCCATTGTGTGTATGCGTGTGTGTGTATCTCATATTTTTTAATCCAATTCATCCATGAATGGACACTGAGGTTGTTCCAATGTCTCTCCTATTGTGAATCAGGCTACAAAATACGTAATGAACATGGGGATACAGATATCTTCTTGAGATCCTGATTTAATTTCCTTCAGATGTGTACTCAGAAGTGTGATTGATAAATGGTAAAGTAATATTATTTTTATTTTTTGAGGAAACTCCATACTGTTTTCCATAGTGGCTGCGCCATAACCATACATTCCTACAACAGGACACAAGGGTTCTCCCTATTCCTCATCCTCCCCAGAGATTGTTGTCTCTTGCCTTTTTAATGATCACCATTCTAACAGATGTGAGATGCTATCTTATCATTTTGATTTGATTTTGATTTGCATTTTACTGATGATTAGTGATGTTAAGTGTCTTTCATGCATCTGTTGGCTATTTGTATGTCTTCTTTGGAAAAATGTCTATTCAGTTTTTCTTTGCCAATTTTTTAACTGGATTATTTGTTTTTTTCCTCTTGAGTTGTATGAGTACTTTATATACTTTAGATATTAACCCCTAATCTGATAAATGGTTTGCAAATATTTTCTCCCATTTAGTAGGTTTCATCTTCATTCTGTTGACTATTTCTTTTGCGGTACAAAAACTTCTTAGTTTGATTAGTCCTGCTTGTTTGCTTTTGCTTTTGTTGCTTTTGCTTTTGGTGTCATATCCAAAAATTTGTTGCCAAGACCAACACCAAGAAAATTTTTCCCCTCTGTGTCCTTCTGGAATTTTATGGTTTCAGTTACTAGACTTAAATCTTTAATCCATTTCAAGTTAATTTTTGTGATTGTTGTAAGATAGGGCCCAGTTTTACTCTTTTGCATGTGAATATCCATTTTTCCCAACACTATTTACTGAAAAGTCTATCCTTTTCCTACTGAACATTCATGGGTCCCTTGTCAAGTAGTAGTTGACCATATATGCACAAGTTTATTCTGGGCTCTCTATTCTCTTTCATTGGTCTATGTATCCATTTTATGCTAGTACAATGTTTTAATTAGGATAGTTTAGAAGTACAGTTTGAAATTAGGAAGTGGGATGCCTCCAGCTTTGTTCTTCTTTCTCAAGATTGCTTTGGCTATTTGGGATCTTTTGTAGTTCCATACTAATTTTATGATTTTTTAAAATTTTTGTGAAAAGGGGACACCTGGGTGGCTCAGTTGGTTAAGCATCCTGCCTACCCTTGGTTTCAGCTCAGGTCATGATCTCATGGGTTGTTAGATTGAGCCCCACATTGGGCTCTGCGCTCAGCAGGGAGTCTGCTTGAAGTTTCTGTCCTTTTGCCACTCCCCCTGCTCATGCTCACTCTCTTTTTCTCTCTCTCAAATAAATAAATAAATCTTTAAAATAAAATAAAGTAATTTTTTCAGAAAATGCCATTAAAATTTTGATGGGGTTACACTGAATCTATGGATGGCTTTGCATCTAATATATGTCTAATATATTTGCATATATCTAGTATAGACATTTAACAATATTAATTCTGCTGATCATCAAATATATGATATATTTTCATTTCCTTGTGTCTTCTGCAATTGTTTTCATCAATGTCTTATAGTTTCCAGTGTATGAATCTTTCAACTCCTTGGTTAAATTCATTCTCAAGTACTTTATTATTTTTGATGCTATTGTAAATAGGATTATTTTCTTAATTTTTTTAGATACTTGCTGTTAGTATATAGAAATGTAACTGATTTTTATATGTTGATTCTGTATCTTAAAACTTTACTGAATCCATTTATTAATTCTAACAGCTTTTAGATGGAATCTCTAGGATTTTTTATGTATAAATTATGTCATCTGCAAAGAGACTATTTTAGTTCTTTCTTTCCAATGTGGATAACTTTTTTTTTTATTTGACTAATTGCTATGACTAAGAATTCCAGTACAATGTTGAATAGGAATGGTAAGACTGGACACCCTTGTCTTGTTCCTGATTTTAGAGAAAAAGATCTAGCTTTTCACTGTTGAGTATGATGCTAGTGTGGGTTTCTCATAAATGGCCTTTATTATGTTGAGACATGTTTCTTCTATACCCAATTGCTGAGAACATTTATCATGAATGGGTATCAGATTTTGTCCAATAGTTTTTCTTCTTCTATTGAGAGGATAATATGATTTTTATCTTTCATTTTATTAATGTGCTATAACATATGTATTGATTTATATATGTTGAACCATCCCTGCATCCCAGGGATAAATCTGACTTGATCGTGGTGTATGATCCTTCTGATGCACTGTTGAATTTAGTTTGCTAGATTTCTAGGGGTGCAAATGGAAGGTTCTTTTGCCTGGTCCCTGTGCCAGCTGTCCAATTTGCAGGATTGCAGCTGGAAGGGGCCTAATGCCTAATATAAGTCCATTTCAAGACCTCTGGGGGGTGCAGGCAGAAATGTCTCCTGCAGGGTCCTTAGGCCATCGAGAATGTTCATAGTCTGTGGCTGAGATGGGCTAGAGAACATTACAGGGCTCTCTCAGAATCTATAATCTGACTGAATTTGGTGCACTTACCTGCAGGGGTCTCCCAGACTATGGCCAAGAGGGGCTATGACTGGTTGTGGGCCACTTCAGGGCCCACAGCCAGGACCAAGGTCTGTATCTGATGAGTGGGCAGGCATGACTCTCCTCAGGTCTCTTGGCATATGGTACTGGTGACAAACCCAAAACTACATGTGTCTATATTTGAGGTATCAGGAGTCCAGAATGATTTGTGTTTCTGTGGCCATGGCTATGGTCAGTAACTCAGCTTCCTGGTTTCAAGCCTGACCAGCTCTCCTCAGTCTTGGACTTCACCAGAGTTTCATGGTCTCTGGCCTGGATCCCAAGCTCCCATGAAGGCACTTTTGGGCACAGATACCAAATCTGCTCCTGACAGGGGGTGGGAAGGTGTATAAGGGATGTATAAGGGACATTTTATTTGTCCATTTTGCTGATGTCATTACCTACATCTTGATTTTGAACTTCTGGCCTCCAGGCCTGTGAGAGAATAAATTTCTGTTGTTTTAAGCTCCCCCAATTGTCGTATAGGTATTCCCTGCCTTTTGAAAGTTCTTATTCTGCCATGTTGCTTTTATGAAAGACCTAAGTTAGTACCTGTTTTTGCTAACCAAAAGAAATCCGAAGAGGACCTTTGCTTTTATGAAAAAATGCAAAAATTGAAAATAGTGTTCAGCACTTGTTTTGAAGCAGCCACGATAGCGGCAGCAGGCACCCCAAGCAGCAACAGTGGCCCCAGTGAGCTCCTTCCCAGGGAACTAAACACAGTACCTCAGCATCAGGCCACCATACCTTTGAACTGTGTCTGTGAGCATTTGTGCTTTGTCTCAATTTATTTTGTGTATCTCTTAGCAATATGTGTCCTAAGGTATCAGAAAAGCCTAAGAGAGGTTATTTTTTTCATGTGAGAATCTTAAAAAAAATCCATATACATTAATGCCAATCACTTCTTCACTTTATGCCATTTCTATTTACAAAAGGTTTTGCTGGAAGCTCTACTTTCAGATTGTGGAGGATGGAGGAAACCTGTGCTGTATTATGGCAGTCCAAGGAAATGAATAAACCATTAGAATGTACAGAATTCAGTGGAGAAAGCTTCACCAGAATTGTGCTTCTCCGGGGTTAATTTATATGTTATGGCACTTGGGCCAATGCTAGTCATTTGATCTTGAACTTTTCCTTTACCGCACTAGCAACTGCAATTCGTGTATGTTCATAATGCAACTGCCTCGTTTTCATTAAATTAATACCAAAATGGTATAGCTTGTTGGATTTGGAGAATAACACTATACCAAGAAAGAAAGTCACTACACCAAGTGGCTATGCAGCCTCTACTTGAATACTCAAATGACAATAAGCCAGATCGTTTTGTTGCTTAGACACTCTTTATATTAAGCTGAAATTGCCTTTCCTGTCATTACCACCTGTGGTCCTTTGCTCTGCCTTGAGGCCCATGAAACCGTTGTAATTGCACTTTCCCAGAACGACCTGGCCACCCTGATTCCCGGCCACTGTCCTCCAACTCTGTTTGCTTCCGGCAGGCTCCACACCCTCCCATTCTTTGGGCATGGCTCATGTGTCGTGGTTTCAGTTCACCGCCCTGCTTCAGTGGCTCCCTTCCTCTTGTTTACATTATCCATGCGCCCTGGCATTTCAGCTCCGAGTCCTTTTGCTGCTAGTGAGCACAGCACTGGCTTCTGTTCTCCCGTGACATCGCTGCATGGCTAGCTTGCCCAAGTAACACAAGATTTAATTAAATCTTAATGTTGCACCCGGCTCTTGCGGAACTGCTGTTTTCGGGTCCTTGTGCTATTAGCAGAATACATAATGAGAACAGAGCGTCTGAGTGTGGTATCAGTCCCACTTATAAAAAGTCACATTTTGTCTCGTGCTCGCAATTTCCTTTCACTAAGTTTACTTTTTGGTTTACCACAGAGGTCTCAAGTTTTCCTCGCAGACAAATAGACTTATATTTATGGCAGTGTTTATTATTTTTCAGTGATGAAATTGGCATCAAAAAAATCTTAAAATACATTAAGAAATCTAAATGGGAAGAAGCAAGATTTAGTTCGGAAAGTTTGAGGATTTCTCTGTTCTTACCCGTTACCTCTTTTACATTCATGAATTGTCTAAATTGAAACTACTAGTCTTCTGAACTCTTACAGACGCTAAATAGCCCATAAATTATTCTGGCTTTGAACTGCTATCATTTCTCTCCTATTTTTAATTTATGACAGAAAAATCATCATTATGGCTATTACTCTCTGGAAAAAAATAAATTAAAACGTGATACCACCCAGCAATCCCTGACATGACTAATTTTTCCAATCAGGTCGTAAATCCTTAGGAAATATCCTGTATCTCAATTGTTAAATGTTGATCCAATAGGAGTTATTTGAACAGTTAACTATTTTTACCTGCCTTAGAGAAGTACAGGAGAAAATATGATTACATGGTTTGATACATGCGTGAAACTTAACAACTTTAGTCGTGTCCAACAGCTAAACATGAGGACTTTTTGTACTGTATCATTGAACTGATGATGATGTGAATATATTATTTCTAGCAATCCACCTCTCACTTTCTTAACCTTTTCACTTCAGGTAATAGCAATAATTTGCTCTATTTTGTGATAAAAAAAAAAAAGAGCTTAGAAAACTTTATGGACACCAGACCCCTGTTTAATAAGAATAGTTTAAAGCAGCTACATAGTATGAACCCCTCTTTAGGTGAAAATACCATGGCACAGAATGCTGAGAAGTCTCTTTTCAAAGCTACCAACTCATGGGAAACAAAAATCTTATGTTTAGGTGTATATGCCCTCACTTTATTTCCTCCTATGCAAACTAAATTCTTTAAAAATATATGTGAAAATATTTCAATCTAAGTCATCTACGAACCTCTGTGCCTATATTATGTGTCTATTAATGTGTAAAGATCATGATTATTTATATATAAGACTGGTACCATTCTTTAAAAAAAAAAAAAGAATCTCAAGTACCAATTAAAAACTGGAAGTATCACATGAAAATAAAATCTGATTTTCTAAAGGATGTAAAGTTTTCATAGATCAAACATAAAAGCAATCGATTTTATGATTTGTTTATGCCTTAATTTTTGCAATAGTCCCAGAGTCAATATAGATTGCAGTGAGTTCAATTTTCTGAATCCAACTTGGGATATTTTTTGTTAGTGTTTAATAGACTAAATATTTAGGAGATGTGCAAGCAAAAGAAGGGTTATACAAGACTCATCTCTAATATCTAGCCCAGTGCATGGCTAATTTCTAGAAAATATTTATCAAGTGAATTGCTGACTGACAGATGCATTGATTGACTAAATCAATGACTATGAAAACATTCATACACTGACCTAAGAGTCAATAATTATTGTGAAGCTCCATAGCTTTTGATTAATATTATCTTCTTAATGATGGCAAAGATGGAAGCCTTCTTCTTGGTCATTCATTTTCTACAAGAAACAGCAAGATTCAACAAATTTTAAATAAATCTGAAGAACTGAGACTTCCCATTTGGGTCTTCCTATTTATGCATGGAAAACTGGATTCATTATATGCACAAGACACCTCACATGACTCCAGAGCTCATGTGCCTTCCACAGGTAGTCTCTGTTGAAAGGCTTGCAGTGGGAATCAGCAGCATTCTTCATGAATCCATGGGGAAATCAACAGACTTCCTCTGCCATTTCTTTTTTTTTTTTTTCCTGTTAAAATAAGAGATTCTTTTTTTGTTTTGTTTTGTTTTTCCTTTTTTTGTTGTTATTATGTTCAGTTAGCCAACACATAATACATCATTAGTTTTTGATGTAGTGTTTCACTATTCATTAGCCGTTTCTTGTAACAATGTAACATTTCTTCCTCTGCCGTTGCTAGAGGCACCCCTTAGCTGTAAGACTGAACCTCAGCTCTCCAACACAGTCCATCTCCAGCAGCCACATTCATCATTGAAGGTATTCCAACAGTTGCCCCAAACCTAGGAGTATTACCATGTTATGTTTTTCACTTCCAATCCATGAGCAAATCTTGATGGGATTTCTTATAAAATATATCTCAGAGTCCTTCCACATTTTTCCTATGCATTTCTTTCCCCCCCCAAATACTTTTATTTTATTTTTTCAGTGTTACAAGATTCATTGTTCATGTACCACACCCAGTGCTCCATGCAATACGTGCCCTC
>CM052884.1:78640900-78731516 GCA_028534135.1 Potos flavus | reverse complement strand
TCCTCAACTTTTCTTCCTGCACTCAACCCTCACAATTCATTTTCTACACGTTGGTTTATATTATCTTTTAAAAATGCAAAGCAGATCAGTGACACTCTTTTCTTACATCCTAGAGAACTCCTATTAACTGAGAATTAAATCCAAAAATATTTTCAGGAGCTACAAGTCCCTGCATTCTTTGTTTCTTGCCTACCTCTCCAATACCAATATCTCACAGTATCTTTCTTATCACACACGATGCCACAGTTTTCTGTTTTCTCTTTGGACATGAAAAGTGTTGCAAATTAACCTAAGCTGAGTTGGTCCTGCACAGCACATAGGCACTAAACTTTTTTGGGATAGATAGGCAAAGAAGACAAAGACATTTTTTGGTAGGTAGGAAAAGATAGGCAAAGAAGCCTGAGCTAGGTGAGGGTTAAGTATACCCTCAGTACTAGGTAATAGTAAAACAAAGCCACTGATCAAATTTTGCCAAACACACAGATATTTATTAGACATGCATGCTTGTCTTAGTGAGTGAGCACAAAATAGTTTCAACAACAACCTGTTGAAAGTGCAAGAAAGTTACATCTTTTTGTTCTTTCAACTGTTCCCCATGTCATCAGCAGAGAGCATTCCAGAGGCAGAATCAGTATACCCTTAAAGTAGGAACAGCCAATGAAATATTATTTTAACTCATGCCTAGACAGAAAACCATTTATGGATCAAGCCTGGGGTATCTTCCCTGGCCTAAGGATATAAGTTTCATGCCCCACCAGATTCTTAAATTGTGTTAAAAATAAATGTGAGGAATATCTCAAAAATACATAGGTCAATTTCACATATCATAAATACCTTTAATTTTACCAATAAAGGCCTATTTATATTATTTATAATGCCAAGTATCAAGATGTTTATTTGCCAACAAATACAGTTTAGTAGTTTCTAAGATCAGGTCACCTGGTGTTGATCAACAGGTGGACGAAAGTCTTGAGAGCCATCTCTGGAATGTGACTTTTCTTACATAATTCTAGCAGATGACCTCTGGATTATGGGTTCTTGATTGAGACAAGTGATGCTCTCTTCCTGGAGTCAAAGCCTAAGAAGCTGGAACTTACATAATATCACTCTATCGACCCTGAAGTAGTCTCAGTAATTTGAAGACATTTTAATGTTATTTCAGGAATTTTACGCTTGTTGCTGGCTCTATCTAGAAAATTATGTAAACACCTTTTCTAAAGTTCTTCACATAGTAAGCTCTTTCTCATTCTTCAGGCCAAAGCTCAAATTTCACCCTTTGGAAGAGGGATTCCCTTACCAAGCTATCCAAAGAAGAGTAATGTTAAGCATAGAGTAATAATAGTAATGACAACTATAATAATAGCTAATAATTTTGAGGACTTCTATGTGCCATATACCAGGCTACTTACCGTACATTTATTATCTCATTGAATTCTCACAACAACCCTAGGAGGTGGAATGTTTATCTTCATTATACAGATGAGGAAATTGAGGCATAGGATCTTGACAACATAGCATAATGGGAAGTGGCAGAGCTGGAATTTGAATCTAGTGAGTCCCTGCCCAGAGTTTACCCTCTTTACAACTAAAGCAACACTGACTAACCCCATGCTAATTACTATCACAACATCCTGTTTATTTCTCAATAGTTTTTACCATAATCTCTAAATATTTTTTATTTACTTAATTGTTCTTTCTCATGTCTCACCAAAATGTAAATTTCTTGAGGGCGGGCACTATGCTGTCGTATTTATCACTCCGTCACGGATCTAATACTTTTCCTGTTACTTAGTTTGTGCTCAATAAATGTATTTCTGCAAAAATGAATTAGGGTAGTAGAACAGGTACAGCATTGCTAATTCTAGCGCCTTCATTGACCCATATCACTCTACAGTCAAAAGGAAAGCCACGAGGCCTGGAATTACTGATTCTCTGACATTCTCCACCACCTATGTCTCACATCTGGTATCACAAGAAGTCCATCAGAGGTTTACTAGGGCATACTTTAACATCTGACAATGTTATGGAGAAAGAACAGCTCACATTTCATATCTTCTCCACAATGTTGCCAAAGTGATTTCTTAAATCAGAATTCTAGGTAATTCACTAAGACAAGAAAAAGAAATGAACGGTATACTGATTGGGAAGAAAGATATAAAACTTTCTTTGTAGATGGCTTGACCATCTATTAGAAAATCTGAAAGAATCAACCAAAAAACTCCTGGAACTAAGTGATTATAGCAAGGTTGCAAGATAGAAGGCTAATGCACAAAAGTCAATATTTTTTTCCCATACACCAGCAATGAACAAGTGGAATTTGTAATTAATGGCATATTACTATTTATATTAGTACCACAGAAAATGAAATACTTAAGTATAAATCTAACAAAATATGTGCAAGATCTACCTGAAGAAAACTACAAAACTCTGGTGACAGTTATCAAAGAAGAACTGAATAAAAGGACAGATATTCCATATTAATGAAAGGAAGACTCAATATTGTCAAGACATCAGCCCCTCCCAATTTTATCTATGGATTCAATTCAATCCAATAAGACTTCCAGCAAGTTTGGATATTGACAACCAATTCTAAAGCTTATGTGAAAAGGCAAAACGGCTGGTATAGTCAACACAATGTTGAAGGAAAAAAACAAAGTCAGAGAATGAACACTACTCAATTTCAAGACTTACTATAAACATATAGTAATCAAAACCATGTCATATTGCTGAAAGAGTAGACAAATAGATCATTGTAACAGAATAGAAAGCTCAGATATAGACCCACATAAATATAGTCAAGTGATCTTTGACAAAGGAAAAAAGGCAATACAATATAGAAAAGATAGTCTTTTCAATAAATGGGGCTGGAACAACTGGACATTCACATGCCAAAAAGAGAGAGAGAGAGAGAGAGAGAGAAAGAATCTAGACACAGACCTTGCACCCTTCACAAAAATTAGCTCCAAATGTATCATAGTCCTAAATGTAAAATGCAAAACTATAAAACTCCCAGAAGATAACATATAAGATATCCTAGATGACAGTGGGTATAGCAATGACTTTTTAGACAAAGCACCAAAGGTATGATCCATGAATGAAATAATCGATAAAGTGAACTTCATTAAAATTAAAATTTTCAGCTCTGTGAGAGACACTGTTGAGACAATGAGAGGACAGGCCAAAAACTGCAAAGAACACGTCTGATAATGTGTTAATATACATAAGATACATAATATACAAAGAACTCTCAAAATTCAACAGTAAGAAAACAACCCCATTAAACATAAGCCAAGGATCTCAACAGATACCTCATCAAAGAAGATATACAGATGTCAAATAAACGTATGAAAAGGTGTTCCACATCGTATGTCATCAGGGAAATGCAAATTAAAATAACAAGGAGCTACCACTACATACCTATTAGAATGGCCAAAATTGAAAACACTGGCAAAACTACATGTTGGCGAGGATGTGGAACAGCAGAACTCACTTATTGCTAGTAGGAATGCAAAATGCTACAGCCACTTTGGGAGACAGTTTGGTGGTGTCTTACAAAACTAAATATCTTATCATGTCATCCAGCACTTGCACTAGTTGGTATTTACCCAAAGGAACTGAAAACGTGTGTCCACACAAAAACCTACACACAGATGTTTATGACAGTCATAGTCATAAGTGCCCAGACTTGAAAGCAACCATGATGCCCTTCAGTAAGTGAGTGGATAAATATATTGTGGTAAATCTAGAAAATGAAATATCATTCAGCACTAAAAAAAGATAAGCTATCAAGCCATAAAAAGACATGGAAGAAACTTAAATGTGTATATTGAAGTGAAAGAAGCCAATCTAAAAAGGTTGTATACTCTGATTCCAACTATATAATATTTTGGAAAAGGCAAAACTATAAAGACAGTAAAAAGACTAGTGATTGCCAGGGTTTAGGCGGAGGGAGGGATGAATATGTCGAGTGCAGAAAATTTGTAGGGCAACAAAACTACTTCGTTTGAATCTGCAATGGTAGATCTATGTCATTATACATTTGTCAAATCTCAAAGACTGTACAACACCAAGAGTGAATTCCAATGTGAACTATGGTCTTTGGATGATAATAATGTGTCAGCGTAGGTTCATTAATTGTAACAAACGTAGCAGTGTAGTGTGCAACGTCCTTAGTGGGAGAGGTTTTGTAAGTGTGGGGGTAAGGGATCTATTTCTCTTTACTTACTGCCCAATTTTGCTGTGAACCTGAAACTTCTCTGTACAGAAGGATTATTAAAACAAACAAAACTACATCAGAACTTCTGCATCTGCATCATTTTAAGGGTGGTACCCACACTCCTTAGCCTGGCATATGAGATCTCTCTAAACTTGTCCCTGCCTAATCATCTAACTAACTATGCATATTAATTTGTTACACCTACACTTGTATGTGTATATGCGCACACACATACACACACACACACACACACACACACACACACACACACCTTATGCCACCTCTTGCACTAATCATTCAGAACTTCTTGTTTATTTAAACAAAGGTGTCAGTCTCTTGTATAGGCTCTCCCCTCTGAATGGTGAGGTTTCCGTTCTTCTTTGATTGACTGATGCCTAGTTGCCTTTCAAGCCTCATTTCTTCAGAAGCTGTTCCTGATTCTCCTCCCATCTTATTCAGGTGCCTCTGACAGCACCCAATATGTACCTTCTTTCATTATGGAGCGTGTGATATTATTCTATAATCATTTACATATGTGACTGTATCCTTCAATAGATTATGAGTTTCTTGAAGTAGAATCTGTGTTGTTTTAGCACAGTTCTGTGTCCATAGTAGGTGTTCTATAAATATTTGTTGGATAAGATGAATGGGGAAGAAAGGGGGAGTGGGGCAGTAAGCTCCGATCCCAGACCATTCCCAAGCCTGACAATCATCCATGGCAAACTGCCCTTCAGGGAAGGTGTGTACAGTTGTTAGAAGCATTTTCCATCTTTAGTGAATAGGGCCAACTTCATTCCCTGATGATGTCAATATGGCATCTTTTACCAGCCTGAAAATCCTCTGGCACTGAAAACACACAAAGTCTGGAAGCTGTTTATGAGACTGAGAAGGTGAGTCAATAGACCCTGTTCCAAGTTGGCAAGAAGGGATATAGTCCTAAACACCTAAAGCTCCATAATTCACATTAAGCCTCTCATTAACTTAAATGTTAATGTAAATTTATTGATTTGGTGCTATTTTTGGATGAGTATTGCATAACTGAGCTTTCTAACAGCAGAATCCAAATGGACATTCCTTCATATCAACTTTCGATTACGAAAAAAAGTGAGGCTTTCTATTTTTCTCTCCCTTTTCATTGTGTAAAATCATTTGTTTTAGTTACACGTTGTAGCTACAAGAAGCTATGAGAACTTCTGCCTTTGAATGGAATTGGTTTGGACAGTCCTGAGCAAAAAGATCAATTTCTGAATCTCTTCTTTCATAATATTACACATATAATTTCAAATATGTACAGAGATTGGTGCCTTTCCCATGTCACTGATGAGACACTAAAAGTCTCCACGACCATGCTGGTGACTTCATTCTATTTTGTTAGTTTTCAGCCAGAATCTCCTTTCATTGGGATTTATATGTCCTTACTTAAAAGGAAAGC
The DNA here is from genome assembly GCA_028534135.1 of Potos flavus. Taxonomy (NCBI): domain Eukaryota; kingdom Metazoa; phylum Chordata; class Mammalia; order Carnivora; family Procyonidae; genus Potos; species Potos flavus. The sequence goes on along the minus strand of CM052884.1, from coordinate 78,725,868 downwards.
ATAATTTTCAAGAACGTCTCATTATGTTAGGTTCACATAAGAGAAATTATGTCGATGATGATAATGATGATGATAACTGGAAATTTTGTATATGTTTACTTACTCTGTGCTGGACCTTGATACAAAGTCTTTTACGAAAAGTTCTCACATCAGGGCTCCTGGGTGGCTCAGTTAGTTGAGTGTCTGACTCTTGGTTTTGGCTCAGGTCATGATCTCAGGGTTGTGATATGGAGCCCAGCATCAGGCTTCCTGCTCAGTGGGGAGCCTGCTTCTCCCTCTGCCACTTCCCTGCTTATGTTCTCTCTCTCTCTCTCTCTCTCTCATAAATAGATAAATAACCTTTTTAAAAATCATTAAAAAAAAAAGTTCTCACATAATCCTTAAAGCAACAGAAAGAGGCTATTCTCTTGACTCTGTTTTACAGATTAGGAAACTGTCCCATGGAAAGATTAAGCCTTTCCTCAAGTTATTCAAATAGAAAGTGTTGTTGCTTGCCCGAGGACACAGGTTGGTCTGACCCCCTAGTCTTTCTCACAACCAGGAAGCTCTTTGGGTCTTAAACCAAAAACAATGTGACTGAGATATACAAGCCTTCAACAGTGAATTTCAGTTCTTAAGCAATGCATATAAACATACAATGGAGGATTTGTTAATGCTATTGAGAAGCTGGGTGGATGGGTGGTACCCAGAAACCTGCGAATTCATGAATACCTTGTATCTTATTTCTTTCAACTAAGCACTGTGACATTTGAACTAATTAGTTAGAAGCCTCTTCCAGCCCCACATTCTCGGAGTCTGTATCATATGATTCACTTTGGTCTGATCAACAAACCCTCTGGTTCTCAGAGCAACAGACTGAGGGTTTTGGAGGGGAGGGGGGTGGGGGGAGGGGCGAGCCTGGTGGTGGGTATTGAGGAGGGCATGTATTGCATGGAGCACTGGATGTGGTGCATGAACAATGAATCTTGTAACACTGAAAAAATAAAATAAAGTATTTGGGAAAACAAACAAAAAAACAAAAAAAAACCCAAAAAACCCTCTAGCCAGTTCTTCTCTTCACAGCCACCCACCACAATGCTTTTTTACACACAATGCTTCTGCCCCTGCAGGCAGCCCCACCTAGCTCAGTTCTCTGTACAAAGATGCACATTTCTTTGAAACATGCTAAATATCGGGCAGAAAGTTCAAGCTAGAAGATCGAAAAAGCAACATTTTGTTCCCCTGAACATAGAAATGAAATACAAACATCATAGTCCTGGAAAGAAATCAGACAAGGCCTTCTTATATCAAAATTATATTAGCCAGTGCATTCAGAGGCTCACATAAATATAGGCCTGAGAGAAGCTATTGAGATGGAATATTTCCTGGCGTAGGTGTAGCCAACAAGCTTTATAGTGTCAGGATATATGGGATGGTAAGGAGGATTGTTTTAGTCTCACCCAGACCTGCTAACTATGCCACCTATCCTTTCTGGGCAATTGGCTCATGCTTCAGTTTCTTCACCTATGAAATAAGGATCATAATTCAAAATTTTCATAGGGTCATTATGAGGCTTAATCTGTAAAATAATGTAGATAGTTTATCCCAGTGTCAGAAATATGGTACAGGTTTAAATGAGTCTCTGTTATTCTAATAACAACAAAAAATTTTCATGTGTTAGTTTTTAAATTATCCTTGTGAGTAGTAATTTCAGCTACTGCTCAATTCCCAAGTTTAGGAATTGTATTGTTTGTGCAAGACAATGATGACATATAGAATACCAATTAGGTATGAATATTTCACCCAGAAACATTTTCCCCCTTTGGGAGATAGATACCTGAGGGGAGCAAGAGGGAGGGAGTCAGGATATAATGCCAAATTATGTAAGCTAGCTTATAAGTTGCCCACAGTTTTTCCAGTTTCTTCAGAATTCCAGATTCTTCTGCTCAACATTAGGATAGCAGAAAGATAGATAGATAGATAGTGAACCACTGGTCATCAGGTGCCAAAGTATCATGAATCCTGTGAGTCCAGAATCAGATTTACTCAGCTCTATGAGATACACAATTTTGATTTTTTCAGAACAATAGGTGAACCTGAAATTAATTAACTACCGTCACCTTAGTATCATTTAACTATAAGTAACTAATTGTCCAGCAGAGATTGAAACTAGTAATTAGGTCCGTATGATAAATTTATAAAAATTCAGGCTTTTCCTAAGCATAGTAGTTTTGCTACCGGAAATTCTTCTTAACCATTCTACCTATATCAAACCACATCTTTAGAAGAAAAATTATCACAAAATTTGAAAGATGGAAGGGGCCTCAGGAGCAACTTTGTACAAACCCTTTAAGTTTTTACATGGAGATATTAAGACCAAGTGAGGTTTGGACACTTGCCCAAACTGCGTGATTAATTATGGCAGGGTTATTAATTGAATCTGTTTCCAGTTCTCAATACAGTGCCTATATTTACTTATTTTCTTGTCTCTATCTAACTGAGAAATCTGTAAATTACAGTGGGTATTCTATAGGTCTCTATGTCCATTTGGCTATTAGATTTGAAACAAAGTGATAATTAGCTGTATAGTTTTGAACTCAAAACAGAAGGATGAGGTAAGAACAAGAAGTCCCTCAAATGTATGTTCAAAACGTTATCTATAGATAAAAATATTTTCCAGTGAAATACATATGGCACATTTTAATAAAACAATTCAATGAACATTGACAAAAGAAAGACTAGCAAATCTAGGATGGATACACTAAAGCAACTATATGTGTGTGTAGGTGTGTGTGTGTACACACATATGTGTTATATGTATGAAACTATATATATATATACATATATAGTACATATGCGTTTTATATATATATATATATGCCCATATATTCACCTATATATACATGTATATCTATATCTATGTACTTATGTTAGATGAATATTATACCAATTGATTCTATTGGGTGAGGTTGGCAGCAAGAATGTCTACCATAAATTTGTTCTCATTCATATAGTATGATTCAAAAGTATGGTATTTGTGTTGTCTTACTCCAGGTGTAAAATAAACATCATCTGCTGAAATCCAGAACACTTCCTTAACTTCTTCGGGTTTTCTCAGGAAGATCAGGAACTGTCAGAGAAAGTTTGGTAAGGTAAGTTCCAAGCACTACTAATCTGTTCTCTTGGAGTCTCCATTCTAGCTGCCCAAGTTCAGAACAAGGTGAGGTTTAATAAGTCAAAAAGAATAGGCAAATGGAGAGATAGATGCCACTTTTATTAATGATGTAGTCAGTATCTAAGGATGCTGTTTCAGTGTATGGCTGAAATAGGCTTCCTAACATTGAACCCCAAACTTAGGTAGATTCACCCATGCAGACCCAGGGCAGCCGCAGACTCCCCTGACACGGACATGGCAGCCTGACCATAAAATTTCCAGTGTGGAGTAGCCAACTCAAATGCATCTGTGATCAGGCTGCTCTAAAGATACAGGTGAAGAAAAAAAAAAAAAAAGATACAGGTGAAGAGAATGGGTTAAACTATAACTGACAAAAAGTCTTGCTCCGGAGTTCACCCATCAAATAAACAGGTCTAATGACCAAGGAGAGGAGAGGATAAATGAAGTAAAAAGAATCCAGGAGAAATACTATGGTGGAGTTTTCTTCAGACGAAAAAAAATTAGAAATAGGGAATAAATATTCTTCCTTCATATAACTGTATAGGACTGACCTGCAAAAGAGAAGCGCCCCTTAGAGATTGCATCAGGATTTTCTTAACCTAATAGCACAGTAAGAGAATTTCTCCTGGGTGAGGGAGGCAGCTACAGCACCATGATTTCTCCTGATTTAAGGAGCTAGTCAGATGCAAGGCAGAATTGCTGCAAACTCTCCGTGAGCAGTCATTCCTTTTCAGAATCTCAATGGGCATGTTGTATGGTTATAAAGCAGATGACTCTATGGTAGACCATTGGCATTTATGGTTTTAGCTACAAAAGTAAAGCTCACTAGATAATCTTTAATTTTTCAGGCATACTATTAAATTATTCTGTAAAGAAGTTGTGGAGGGAACAGTTTATGAGGTAGTAAGTGAGCTTTCGTAACTCTTCAGTGTACTTATCTCAGTGGGAATTTGTAATTGTAATTTAATAAATCATCAGTGTTACTTGGATTTATGTGTTGGTAAATGTGTTGGTAAAAATAAAACCAAGGAAAGGGAACTTACGGAAAGGATAGAAAAAGAATTGTAAGCATGAATGTAAGAGTAAAATGAAATGCCTGGTGCAGAACCAAGAACAAAGCCAACCATCTGCAGACAGACTTGGTAGCAGGACCCACTCAATATTTTCAACCGGATGATGCCTCTAGGATGAAGGAATGCTATGCCATTTCTTTTATGTTTGTGTTTCTTCAGTTGGGATTCTAGATCATGCAAGAAAAAGTTCACTTTAATTTTGGTCACTTGATTTGGTCCAATTTTGGTGATATCCCCTCCCCTTACCTATACTAGCTAAGGATTAGCAAAGGAAAAAACATAATGGACCAGGACAACTTTGTCTCCTATAATGGAAAGACAATCATTGGGATTTACCAATACGTCATGAATACATATCTTGGGGAAGAATTTATCCTCAAAAATGAGATAGGATATCATCATAAAGGAGGGGTTTATGTTTGATATTATTTAATATCACTTCCTAGCATAGATGGTAGATCACCTTTTAACATGAGTAATCTACAAAAATGTATGGACTGTACTGCCATTTAGAAAGTTGATTATTAATGGGGTGCCTGGGTGGCTCAGTAGGTTGGGCATCCAGCTCTTGGTTTTGGCTCTGGTTGTGGTCTTGAGGTCATGGGATCAAGTTCCGAGCCGGTCTCCACACTCAGTGGGAAGGCTGCTTGAGATTCTCTCTCTCCTACCCTGTTAGGTATTGAGGAGGGCACGAATTGCATGGAGCACTGCGTGTTGTACATAAACAATGAATCTTGAAACACTGCATCAAAAACTAATGATGTAGTTTATGGTGACTAACATAACACAATAAAATTTTTTTTTAAAAGTTGGTTATTAGCAAAGGTCTCTTGGATATATCCTTAAAGAATGTCAAGGGACTATTAAATTTGAAACTCAAAACTTATACTTCTGCAAATTATTATGTAAGCTTGAAAGTAAGATTAAATCTATAGAAGTCCTGATCCCATCTTGTATTCAGTTTGAAAGGAAGGGACTATCTCTTGTTACCAGACCTCTGCTCCTACGTGGAGTGTGAACATCTGATATTTAAAAGAGGAGCCTGGTTTCTTGCATCCATTCCACTCAAGTGTGGAATGGGAGCCCTTTTAATTTAAAATATTCTGCTAGCTACATTTAACCAACCAACCAAACAAACAAACAAAAGCAGTTCGGTGTTGTAATCTTGACCAATGGGTATCTAAAACCATGCTTGAACTAATGAAACCATGGAAGAGGAATGGGAAGGAAAATTTAGTCATTGAGAAGGTGATCTCAAGAAGAGACATGTAGAAAGGCCCAAAGACATTTCTGTGCTTAAAGATTTGGCAGTCTGGAAGTATGACCACAAATGCACATATTGAGGAATTTGTTTGGCTTGCCCACTGTTGTCAGTGAGGTATGAAATGGATGTAAATGGGACAAGTATGTTATCTGTTTTTAGCTCTCAAATTTGGAGCCATGGCTTCCTTCTGTTGGGATGCCAGTCTAGATACCCAGCTATAATTAGATCCTGGGAAAGTAAAGGGACTAGTCCCTCCAAACAAACAAACAAACAAAAATATTATGCTGAAAGAGAGAAGAGAAATAGTAAGAAAATAGAAAGACTGGGACTTCCCTGGGGGAGCCAAACTCAAAATCTTTCACAAAACAAAGACCTTTAAAGAGGGAAAAAGTGGTCCTAGGTCAGTAGAGTTTTCTGTTCCAGAAAGGGACAAATGCAAATATTAAAATCTTCAGGGAGATCAGAAAATACAACCAGTCCTTTGATTAATTATCAAAGCTCTTCCCCTTCTGTTCTGTATAAACACCGGCATATAGATTTTTGTCCCACTTGGAATTTTTATCTTAATATGAACTAGCTCTATCAGGACTTAAGTTTATTTCTGACTTCTCCTTGCTAATGGAAAGACTGAGAATTATTGTCTTCTATAAGGTAGTTAAATGGACAGAGCAACAGATTGTAACAAGTAAAGTTTCAAATAGCCTTGTCAGGTCTGTGATTCATATACAAAAAGTACACATCTATGTGGTTAAGTTGCAGTGACTGTTCCTTTATGATTGACATTTTTATTTAGAAACAAATAGAGTTCCGCTTATTCCTGGAAATATATATCTATAAATTAGATCCCCCAATGTCTAAAATGAGATACGTAATTTCAGGTGAAACAATATTATTGCCTCAATCAAAAGAGAACTAAAAGGATATTTGCTATTATCACATCCATGGGAATTTTTTTATAAAAAAATAAATAGCTTTTTCCAGTTTGGGTTGTCTCTGAAATGTGGCTGTATTGGTAGTGACTGAAATAGTTATTAGATCTGATTCAAAGATTTCTTGGTAATAGAAAAAAAACATGCCCACATTCCCATGACTCGGGCCCTCTTTAACAAATCTTTACACCATAAATCTAATGTAGCCACACTCAGGGAGACCTCAAGCCCTATGAGATGCCTCCTCCTTGGCCTTTAAATTAAAAATAGAATTAAAACAGTAGTGGCAAGAGTGTAGAGAAAGAACATTTTTATGAAATGCTATTGAGAGAATAACTTGGTGTAACTCTTGCAGGGACCAATACGGCATGTTACCAAAAGTCTTTAAAAGTCAGGCTGCCCCTGACCTAACATTTCCTTTTCTAAGATTTATCTTAAAAAATTAGTGGACAGGGGCACCTGGGAGGCTCAGTGGGTTAAGCCTCTGCCTTCGGCTCAGGTCATGATCTCAGGGTCCTGGGATCAAGCCCCGCATTGGGCTCTCTGCTCAGCAGGGAGCCTTCTTCCCCCTCTCTCTCTGCCTGCCTCTCTGCCTACTTGTGATCTCTCTCTCTCTGTCAAATAAATAAATAAAATCTTTAAAGAAAAAAAAGAAATTGGTAGACAAATGAATGTAGACATCGTACATGCAAAATCATTGGAGCACTGTAAATATCAGGAAACAACCTATATATCTGACAATAAAGGACTTATAATGATATAATTAGGGACCACGCAATCATTAGTGATGATGCTGTTGCTCTGAATGTATAGACATGGAAATATATTCACAGTATATTATTAATTTAAAAAATATGATTATAGGAAATTGTGTGTGATACTTGCAATTTATACATTATGCATTTATATGTGTAGAAAATATCTGAGTCATGAGATTATGGCTTATTCTCTTTATATATCCTATTTTTCTAAAGAAGAAATAAATAGACATGTAAAACAAATTGAGAGAATAAAATAAATTGCAAATGGAAAATGTTTTCAAAGGATAAGAAATGACACTTTCCTGCCACTAAAAGACATGTATGCATGCTATTTTTTTATGATCCATATTGTTTTCCCACCAAAAGGAGGCCTGAGCAGGAAGTGGACTGTGAACCCACCATGTTTTCCTGGGAATGGGGCTGAGCTATGCCTCCTATTGTCCTGGTCTCTAACAGTGATAATCTCTTACCTGTTATTATAAGGGCAGTGACTTCTAGCAATATGTTAAAAAGCAAGGGGAAGAGGGCTCAAAACTAATATAAACTACACCAGTTGATCGTTTACAAATAGGACTATGCAAGAAGAATGTAAGATATAATTCCCAGAGCCAGAGATTAAAAAGAGACTTTGAAGATGGTTGAAAGGTGAAAGCAATAATACACGATATACCTGCTGCTCAGCAGCAAAGTAAAGCCAAGATCACCACTGGTGTGCTAGGTGCTTGGGGCTCAGTGAAAGGAGGGGATGATTGACAGAGGGACTGCAGTGACAGACTTAAAATTCTGCAATCCTGTAACGTGCAGAAGAAAATGTTCAAGGAGGGTACCAAGGCACTGTCAAATCTCTGGAAGCAACTAAATGCTCAAGTAAATGCCCTTCAAGCTAAGTCCCCTCCTCTTTCATCCAGGTTGTTAACCTACTCTTTCGCCTGGGATATTGGAACCACCACAACACCAAATTCATGGAACAGTTAGTATCCCTAAGGTGAAGGATGAGTCCTTTGTACTTAAGGCTAAGACAGGAGCAGCCCAGTAGCTTTAGGTTCCCTGGAAATTGTTTTCTTCCTAGCATTCTTGGATGGATCTGTGTTGGTGCCATGAAAGGTTGGGAATCCCTCGAAGACGTTTTGAATGGGTCTGTTCTGGAGGAATCTATTTACCCCACTCTACTTATGTTACCATCATGATAAAAGATGGCAGGTGAAAGTAATGGAGGAAGGACTTCCTGTGCATATAATTGGGACATAAGCCTCTTTGTCCCAATTATCTCAATGAACCTTCACAGCAGCCTCTCTACCTTCCTTCAAGGATAAAGAGAAGTTAAATTACTTGCTCAAGGTCATTCAAATAGAAAGGAGATGGGTATGAGATTAAAATCTAGGCTGTATGATTCCAATTGTAATCATTGGCAGCCCTTCTGACTCTTGTAGAACACATCGTAACATTTATGTATGATGACTATTGTTGAAAGTAATAGTAATCATTTGAAAAACCTGACATCAGATGTAACCAAGCAAGAGGTACACAGGACTCAGAATTTTGATTTTCTGATCTTCTTATAACAAAAGAGGGCAGTTGGTGAATTAGAACCCCATTGCTCTTAGTTTTCTTTTTTCACCCAGCCATGATAAATAGCAAGATATGAATGAACTCCAAAGCTTTAGAAGGGAAAGACCTCTGAAAGAATCTAGCGTTGTATTGCAGTGTTGTACTCGAAGGGGGAAAAGCATGCTCTTAAATATACTGTATTTGGTAAGTGGTAACCATTTGGAAAACAGAGGTGAAATGAAAATTACCTGCTAAGTCTCAGCCATTCCACAGCACATTTCAGCTGAGAATGCTTAAAAATAAAATACCCGAGAAGGCAAGCTATTTGCAGTTCTATTTGTACGTGATCTTATTTTCTCCGTGTGCGAGGAGAGATGTTCCTTCAAGGTTGTCACTGTCATCATTGAGCGCTCACTCACTCATTCAATAAATGTTTATGGAACATGAACATCATGCCAGGGAGCTGAGCACTGGGGTTACCCAGGTGAATCAATGTTCTCTTCTGTGGAGGGAAGCAAGGACAGACCCCACGATCTTAATAGCTTAATAGTATATGGTAGCGATGAGAGGAACAGATGCACATTAACATAAAGATATATACGCTTGCCCACATATACGCATATGCTATCTTGCCACACTGCAGGAGGGAAATATCAATCACACTGAAGATATTAACAGAATGTCTGGGTGGCTTCCACCTCAATCGCAGAAGATTTCATGGATGAGTTGAGTTTTCAAAAGTTTTGGGAAAAGATGACAGAATAAAGTATTGTGGCACAGAATGTGGAGACATTTTCTATCTTGGCAGAGATCATTTCACAAAGAATCTGAGGGGTCCTCAGCATCGCGAAAGAATATAATTTGAATTAGAAAACAGCTCAGGTGAAACACCCAGACAGGGAACAAATATCAGAATTGATATGTATGTTTTCCAGCATATTTCTAAGTGGAGTCTTAGAAACAAAATATCCCCTCCAAGTCCTTCCTTTGGAATCTAAAGTCTTTGTATATGAGATGACATGCAATTATTATACCTAATTCTAATAAATACAAGTAAACCCAAATCCTTTTTAAAGGCTTGGGCTTCAGATCAAACAGGGCTAAAGCCCCTGCTTTGCAAATTACTTTTCAAACTTGAAAACGTTGTTTACTTCTCTTGCCTTCAGGTCCTTTAGGAAAGCAAGGCTACTATGAGTCAGTGCAGGCACAGAACTTAGCACACTATCTGGCACATAGTACTTGCTCTGTAAATATTAGCTAGGCTTTTATCAATAATACTTCTTTACGGTTTTATCAAGAATAGAACATGAAAATCTTGTGCACGCTAATGCAATATCTTACACAATTTGGTTTTTCTTCAGTAAAACAAGTGCTTTGAGACATTGCCATATCCTAGAAATTGTGGCGAGCAATGTGGTACAGTGATGAATAGGGTAGAGTCCTACCTGCCAGAGAATCTGAGTGTACTTAAGCTTCATTTGCAACAAACCACAATGGCTAACTGGAGGTCCTTATTTGTTCTTTATTTACCTATTCATTCCTAAGAAATTCAGGGATCTCTATAAAATATTTTGGTCATCAGAATACATTTCAAATGCCTCTAGCACAATGTACTACTGAAGCATTTCTGCACTTAAAAAAATGTTTCAGTTAATTAAGTACTTTTACCTTCATTAATGTGTCATCCTCATAGTAGGCTTCAGTGAGGTAAGCCCAGGGCTGGAGGGGATAAGTGGAGGAGAGAGTTTGGAGGAAACTGATAATTTAAGGACGTGAATGACTTGCCCATGCTAAGAGGACTAGTGAGCAAGGAGGATATTGTTCTGCACTAGGTTGCCTCTGTATAGTATGAAGGAATTCTCTTGTTTTTCTTCAGAGCTCAGGTGGCGCCAGCTCTAAGGAAGCATATGAGTTGATGGCACACGCCCATGAAATTTTCACCTTTTTCAACCACCCTTTCCCTTATCTAGTTAAATATCCCTCCCTGCCACTTCTGGGTTGCTATACAGCCGTTAAGATCACACCTCTGCTCCTTTCCTTTCTTTCCTTTTCAGACAAAAATATTCTGTCTTGCAATGATAATGTTTGGGATAAAATGTGGTATCCATACAACAGAATATTATTTGGTAATAAAAGTACATCCTATGACATGGATGAACCTTGAAAACATTATGCTCAATGAAAGAAACCAGACACAAAGAACCACATACAGTATGATTCCATTTATATGAAATGTTGAATATGGTATGGATATAGTTCCATATCAATTTGAATACAGCATAAGCAAATCTGTAGAGACAGAATGTAGATTAGTGGTTGTCTACGGCAGGGTGGAGAGAATGGGGAATGGCCACTAATTGGGTAGAGAGATTCTTTTTGAGATGACTGAATGTTCTAAAATAAGATTGTGGTATTGATTTATGTGTTCAGATGAGTGAATTGCATGGGATGTGGATTATATCTCAATACAACTGCTGAACAAATAATAATCATGGGAATGCTCAAAATTATTATAACCATGTCATGTTTGCATGTGGCAGATATTTTATATACATTAATTTTGCATATCTATTGAACCCTCAAAACAACATTAAGCCTGGTCCTATTTTATTCCCATTTTTTTTAAATGAGCAAATCGAGAGAAAAAGTTAATCTTCCAAGGTCCCACAGTGAGTAAATGACAGAGTTCCGATTTGAACTCGGAAAGCCTAGCTTCAGAATTCTACTCTCTTAATGACTTTGCTATTCACATGCTACTGACGGCCTTCCTGTACCCTTATATCTTATGTTCTGGGCACCTGGAAGCAGCGGCTGTGCCCAGATTTCTCCCTTGCGTGTATTTGCCTGTTTTCTTCCTTCCCTTTCATTTTCCCCATAAGTAAGGTATAACTGGCATACAATAAAGTGGACATTTTAAAGTGTATGATTTCATAAGCTTTGACATCTATAACACTGTGAAACCATCACACATCAAGATAATCAATACGATCAGGATAATAAACTTATGTGTCATCCCCAAATGTTTCCTCATGCTCCCACATCCCACTTCTGGTCTGATGCTCCTCCCTCTACTTGTTCCTAAGACACTGCTGATCATTTTCTGCCTTTTACAGATTCTGGAGTCATACAGTATCTAGTGTTGTTCAGATTCTTTCCCACAGAATAAGTATTCTTAGACTTCCATGTTATTGTGTGCCTAAAACTCTATTTGTTTTCATTGCTGAATAGTACTCCATACATCAGAATGCCACAGTTCTCTCTTATTCAGGCATTGGTGTACAGTTGGATTATTTCCAGCTTTTAGCTATTGCAGATAAAAATACTATGAATACCAGTGTAAAAATCTTTGTAGGGACATAACCTTTTATTTCTTTTGCCTTAAGATCTAGGAATAGAATGGCCGGATCATATGGTAAGCCAAACTCTTCCAAACTGGTTGTAACATTTCACATTCCTACCAGCAGTGTATGAGACTTCAAGTCCCTCCACATTCTTGCCAACATTTTTTTATCTTAGTCATTCTAGTAGGTGTGTAGTGGTATCTCATGGTGGTTACGACGTGCATTCCCCTAATCACTAATGATGTTGAACATCTTTTTAATGTGTGTATTTGCCATCTATATGGCTTATAACTTACCATCTTTCTTGTATGAGTTGTCTACCTTCTTAATATTAAGTTTTGTGAGCCCTTTATATATGCTGGTTATAAGTCTTTTATGAGATCCACGTTGAGTTAATGTTTATATATGGCATGTGGTATGGACCAAAGTTCATAGCTTTACATATGGACGTCTAGTTTTTCCAGCACTTTTTGTTGAAAAAACTATCCTTTCTCCACTGAATTATTTTTGTATCTTTGTCAAAAATCATATATATGTGTGGGTGTGTGTATGCTTATTTATTACTTTCTCATTATCTTTGCTTATCAAAATCCCAGTTATCCTTCAAAGTCAAGTTTAGATGCCTGACACTCTAGAAAACCACCCCAAATTCTCTTACTTATTACACTTTATATTCATGGTCGAGTAAAAAAAAAAACAAAACAAAACAGTCCTATATTAATAGTGATTATCTCCAGCTGTGGGATTGGGGATGATTTATATTTTGGCTAATATACTTTGTCAGTATTCTCTGAATTTTCTACCATCAGCATTTATACTTCCTAGAGAAAAAATAATTTGATTTTATGTTTATAGCGTAATCTTTGCCACACACTTCCACATAGATTTTTTGTTTTGTTTTGAGTAAATAAAATCCAACCTAACTGTTGGATATATACACACGGGACACACACACACACATTATATTGGCTCATGTAACCAAAAAAAAAAAAAAAATCTCAGAACAGAGTAGCCTCAGGCATGGAAAGACCTAGATGCTCAGTAGCTAGTATGTGGAACCTACCACTGCTAATCTCATGGCCCTACACTTCTCACTGCTGGCCTTTTTCTTAAGCATTCTCTCCTACGCAGAAGTCCCCAAACCACCACAGGCTTACATTAAATTTGGGGGATGGAAGGTAGTTCCTTCCCTATTGTCCTCATAAAAAGTTTTGGGGTTGGCTTGCCTTGTTACGTGGCCTCTCACAACCAATTATGTTGATTGATTGTTCAAGTTATTTCTCACTGCATAATCATTTTAGGTGGTCAGTCCTACCTGAGCGTCTGAGGGTTATGTCTGGAAAAAATAAACTGAGACACTATATGAAAAGAATAGCTAAAAAATAGAAAAATGTCTAAAATAACCAATGTGTACTACTTTTCCTTTTTTATATCATCCAAGCAATCTGGTTACATATAGACATCATCTAAATCTGAGAAATTTGGAATGGAGATTATTCAAGTTCACTGTCATAGTTTTCAATGTCTCCTCTCAGAAATTACCACAATCTCAGTGGCTTAAAACAACATAAATCTATTGTCTTCTGGTTCTGGAGGGGATATAAATGACGATGTTGGCAGAGTTGCCTTTCTTTTGGAGGCTGTAGGGGAGTGTCTGTTTCCTTGCCTTCTCCAGTTTCCAGAGGCCATGGTCTATGGTCCCTTCCTCCATCTTCAAATATCCTCAGAGCCAGTTGTATGGCATCTTCAAATAGTTCTCTCTGTAACTCTGACCCTTCTGCCTTCCTCTCACAAGGATCATTCTGATCATATTGGGCCCACCTAGGCAATCCAGGATATTTTCCGCATCTCAAATTCTGGACTCATTCACACCTGTAAGGTCCCATTTGGCATATATAGTAACAATTCCACAGGTTCTGGGGATTAGGATGTGGACATCTTTGGAGGGCCATAATTTAGTCGAACATAGTCACAGGGTATTAGATGGTAACGATGAGTCTTTAAACCATGTTTCCCAACTTGAAGATCAGTGTCTTTTCTAATTTATCACAATTGCATCACATAACAGTGGTTGTGTATAAGCTTGTCTAGATTTCAAATTCTGTGACATCAGGGAATTTCATCCACCATAGAAAACAATTATGTTTGTGTGTGGGGGGGGTGCTTTTTTCCTAAGACAGAAGTATAGGTGGGGAAAAAACCCTCAATTTTACTTGTAACTTACATCGTTTCACACTGACAGTTGCCTCCTTGGCCCTCCCTCTTGATTAATAAAGCAATAATGTGGATTTGTTTGCACCTCCTTTATTTGATAAATTCTGTTTCTAGCAGAAGAATAGGGTTCCATCAGTAGGCAAATCACTTAATAGTTTTCAAATGACAACTATAATTCTTTCTCAGCTGTTCCTACACGTGCAAAGAGAAGCAGAGAATTAAGGCCATTGTATGAATAATTTAAACAGTAAACCTCTTTTGTCTCAATTATCTGATTATTTCAACAAGCATCTGGATACAACCTTAATTTTTTATTCTCTAATGTATTTTAGTTTACTTTCATTGCCTTTATATAAGTCACTTATTTCATCTATGTCTTAAATTCAACTTAACAAACATCACTTAATGAGCAACCACTACATGCCCAAAACTGTGCTCCCATCTGTGGTGGCTCAAAAGACAGAAAACAAAGAATCTCATTCTCTGGGAGTTTTCGGCCCCAACAGGAGAGGTGACACAATTACACCAATAACTATACAATATGGCAGCTTGTAAAGGTCATGACTGGGATACAAAAATGATAAAAGTATTTAGAGGGAGAGAGATCAGTCAGTTTGGAAGGATTAGGGGAAACTTCTGTTAAGACTAGTATCCTGCAGGGTAGGGAAGAACTCACAAGGCAGTAGTAGGGTAGGAGAGTGTTGCAGTAGAAAGACACGCAAAGCAAGGAAATCTTAGGACTAATCTTGGGAGCCATAAATTCTCCGGTGATACTGGGGAATGGGAAGGTACAAGGAGGTCCCAAGAACTAAGAGACTGAAAGGAACAGTTGATGCCCAGCATCTAAAGGTGTCAAATTTATTAATCCCAATATCCTAGTAGTTTTCAACATGTTTGTTGTGAGGGGATGATTAGGCAATGTCTGGAGATACTTTTATCTAAAGGAGGGTGGGAGGGGTGTGGGGGAGGGAGAAGGGAGGGTGATACTGCCATCTAGTGGGTAGACGCCAGGGCTGCTGCTAAATACCTTACAATGCCCGGAGCATCCCCCCAAACAATTATCTGACCCAAAATGCCAACTGTGCCACAGGTAAGAAATTCTGCAATAACCTTACGAAGTTGTAGTATTACTTTCTTTATGTTACAGATGAGGCGTTCTGAGATTACAAATCTTGCCCGAGATCATTAAATAGTAAATGGCCTAGCAAGAATAGGAGCACGTTAGAAGGCATGAGGAATGTGACTATTATTAAGGAGCTAATGAGATCCTCTGAATATGGGCAGGACATTCATTGGTGCTATAGTGAAATGACAATGCAAGTAACGTGCTAAGCAGGGCGCCTGACACACAGTAGGCACTCAGTCATGTTCCCTGCTGCTTTGAATGAGAGCTGGTGCTTTCAGCAATATGTCAGCTGTGACTGGGCTCTGCTGGACATAGGACAGACCTGGGACTAAAGGTTGGTCTGGGACCAGGGCGGATGTTCAGAGTCTGAACTGGCAAGAGAGCATGTGGAGTGAAGAGGAAAGGACAGATGGAAAAAAATGTTACCCACAGAGGAACTGGAGAGCTTGGCCAACCAATGAATGTGTTGGTGTGTGTTGGGCGGGGGGAGATGTTGTAAAGGTGACTCTGGTTTTGAACATGAGAAACTCATTTTCCCCTCACTACCATGAAGCGAACAGCTGCCATGTTAGGAATTACTACACTTCCTTAAAACAGACAAACTGAGACACAGAAAGGTAAAGCAATTAGTTCAAGGTCACGCCACATTTTAAGATTTCTTTAGAAACTTACAGAGAAGGAAAATTTGACCTTTTTGAAGATACAATAACCAAATCTTTATAGGAAAGATAAGGACAAAATGGCATTTTCTTTAATAATGCTTCCAAAAATAGGTTTAACATTTATTTTGCTATATATCTGTAGAGATGAAAGTTAATTTAACCTCTAGCCAGGCATTCTGGCCGAATGAGATATGTCGAGGTATCAAGGAAGAGTTTCCTGAAAAGCATGGAGTGAGATTCTACTTTCTTTGTCACATTTGCTGTGTTATTAAGAGAAAGCCAAGAAAAATAACCTGGATGGTGAAATAACAACATGTGGAAGAGAAGAGAGAACCAGTAGTAACTGAAGCCTTGGGATATTTATGAATGGAAAAAAGTACCACTAATTTTAAATGAGTACCTGTTAGATGCCAGCAACTGTGCTAACAATTCATGGGCATTATTTTATTTTAATCTTCATAACTGTGTAGGATACATGTGACCACTGATAGATGAGATCTTTGAGGCTTAGAGAGGCTAAATGATTTACCCTAGGTCACACACCTAGGAAGTGGTGGAGCCAATATTCAAACCTCAGGTGTTGAACTCAAGTCCCCAAGCTTTTACCTGTATTATAGATGTATGGCTAGGAATTAGAAACATAAATTCTTCCCTTT
The DNA here is from genome assembly GCA_028534135.1 of Potos flavus. Taxonomy (NCBI): domain Eukaryota; kingdom Metazoa; phylum Chordata; class Mammalia; order Carnivora; family Procyonidae; genus Potos; species Potos flavus. The sequence goes on along the minus strand of CM052884.1, from coordinate 78,709,140 downwards.
TTTGTATTTGACAAAGTATAAAGAAGATTGGATGCATAGTTGTCATTCAATGAAGCCATACCCCAGGGTGCCAACAGAATGGCGGTAAAGGAACAGCATGCCTCCTTCTCAAATCCCTACCTTTACTCCTTATCAATGCTGTACAGTGGCTTCCAGATCTCACTCTTACCATTTTAGCACTTGTACCAAAAGTTTAAGTTCAGCATCTTCACTGTGCATTCTATGAGTAGAGGATACAGCCATGAACAAGAAAGACAAGGTCTCCAATCCCAGGAACAACACATTCCAGCAGAGATAAGCAACTCCACAGATCCACAGATTTTTTTTTTTTTTTAGGCGATCAGATAAGTATTCTGCACAAAATTAAAATATAGTGATGTGATAGATAGACATTGGGTGGCTACTTCACCTGCCTGGGAGAGATGGCCTCTTTGAGGTCAAGATCAAGATCGGTGCCTGCAAAGAACAGATAGGAAATGTTCTAGGCCGAGGGAACTGGGGCCAAGACACTATCATTGGCACAGAAAGAAGGCCCGTGAAGCTGGAGAAGCTGAGCAGCTAAGTGCAGGAGCAGATGCTCTAAGATATGGTTGAAGAAAGGCGAAGAAGAGGAGGATACTGGGAAAAGTAAGATTTTCCAAGTCAATAGAAGGGATTTTAATTTTCTTCCTGGAACAATGAGATGCCATTGGGGGGATCTTATGCTCTTTCACCCAGGGACTAATGTTCCAAAGGTTAGCATTTGGCCTAGAGAAGATTTTAAAGATACCAAGAAAAATGAATTTTACTTTGACTTGATCAGTTAATATTTCATATGAATAAGAGAGAAAGTGAGAGAACCCCCCCCAAACTCTTTCAGTAGCTTCATTTATATCTGAAAGGCGCATTTTTGACACTTCAATCCATCAGTGGGCACCATTAATCTGCATATTGTGTTACAAGAAGCTGCCTTTCTTCTCAATTTTCCTTTTCTTTTTGTTCTTCTCAGGAAATTAATTCATGTCATTTCCATTTGAAATCCTGTGGCATTTGACTGCACAGGCACTTAGAGGCACCCTTCTATGACTTGAAGCTTAGTGTAATGGCATTGCTTGTCAGCAGCAGTGCTTTCCACCCTAAGGAAAAGGAGTCTGGACTGTCAGGCCCCTCAGGCCCCTAAAGGTATCTATAGAAAATGGCTTGATAAGGACTGTAGGTGTGTATGTGAAGGGCTCCCAAAGAGTCGACTTTGGTGAGTGATGCTGGCAATTTGGTTCTTAACATTTTTCCAAGGTTGTGTTTTGCTGTGAATGGAACATTTGAACAAGTGTTTATAAGATGTCATCAATTTCACTTTGGAAATTTTGCTTTCAAAAAGGCTGTACTTGAAAACTTTGGGAGCATCTTCTGCAGTTTCGTAGTCTGACACACTGATTTGTTTATGAAAGATGTTGATCTACACGAAAACACTATTCCAGGCAGACATATTCCAATAAGATCATAAAATTTAAGAGGCCTAAGGGCTCTCAAAGGCCATCAGTCTAGTAGGTCACAGACTTTAACACCTTTCACATCATGAATATGAATAAATATATAGTGGCTCAAAAGTCACTATATATTTATTTTACCAGATATGTACCGTTCAAACTAAATATTTACTAAATAATTTATTTACTAAATAAATTTAAACTAAAAACTAAACTAAAAAAACTAAATATTTACTAAATAATTTATTTACTAAATACTAAATATTTACTAAATATATGTACTGTTCAAACTAAACTATTTACTAAATAAAAATTAGAAAGGAAATTATAGTTGTAAAAATATAAGACAGAATTAATCACAAATGGAAGATATTTGCTTTCAGTTCAAATAATTAATAGGACAAACCCACTGTATTGCCCTTACGTGTCTCGTTTTGCGATAGTGGGCCAATGGAAGTCTAATCGAGGACAATGTTTGGAATTGTTTATCCAATCGAAGCCTGCATTAGAGACCCACCCACAACCACAGGCTGTGTTTTGAGCCACTCCAGTGACAGTTTTACCTGGTAGCCCATTCCCTGTTTAGAGAGCTTTATTTTTAGGAAGTGCTTCACTATATTGCATGGAAGTTATGTATAGTCTCTATTTAGAATGTCACACTTATACATGCACATGCACAAATAAGCAAACGACAAGCTTGCACATTGATAAAATTTTGTAAATTCTAGCCCTTGGCATTTCTTATATCAGTCTCCCCCTCTCTAATCCCAAAGCTGTTGCCTTTGTTTGAATCCTCATAACCTCCCATGGTTTCCAAATTGCTCTTCTAGGTCCAGTTGTTCTCCAATGCATCTGCATACTGCCCCTTGTAATGTCTTTTGAAAATCCCAAACTTACCATGTTACTCCTTAACTTAATATCCCTCAATGATACCCCTTTGTTTTTTGAATGAACTCCTTCTAAAACACACACACACAGAATCCTTGATCTGGCTGCTCTTCGTAGGTTCATTTCTTGGCATTTAAGCTCTTTCCTTGCCATACATTCTCTTTAAGCTTCAGCCCAATATATTTTCAGTTCTCCTAAAGTACAATGAATGTTTGTCACATTCCAACTCAGGTCTTCATGATTCCAATCTTGCTGCTCTTGGCCTTACTCCATGGTCTTAGATCAAGCATATCCTCTTTCAGAATATACATTTACCCTTTCTAAAAATGTAAACACCTCTGAGAAATAATGAAAAGTTGCTAATACTTTGCCCACTTGTAGTATACAGAACCCACTGAAATCAGTACTTGATGAAAAATTTGTTACATAAATGAATGAATTGGATTGGATTGAATTAAACTGTTAATTAGCACCTATTTGTAAATGTGTTTATTTTGTGTTTTTATTTTTCCTGGAGAAGGGAAATACCTTAGGCTTATGTAAGGATGAATAAAAAAGAAAAGACCCCCAAAGGGTGGGGGGCAGTCCTCGTCAAAGATAAAAGCTTTGTTCCAACATCATAATTTTGCCACTCTCTAACCCAGAATTGAGAATAGAAAAAGTGAGAAAATTCAGTGGACTTTTTAATGTAGCCACTAAAATAAATAAGAACAATAATGAAACAATCTGTTTTTGCGTAACTGTTAATAAAAGGTAAAGTAGGAAGCTAAATTTTAATGCAGCATCATTTTTTTCTGTATCTTTTGATTTTTTTCTACCTTTATTAAGATATAATTAACATATAACATTGTGTGAGCTTAGGATGCACAATGTTATGATTTGATACATTGTGAAAAGACTATCATGATGATTATCTGTCACCTCACCTCATAATTACTTTTGTTTGGGGGGGTTAGAACTTTAAGACATACTCTTCTAGCAACTTCTAGATATATAATGCAGTATTGTTAACTACAGTCACCATTTGATCACTGAAATTTATTCATCTTATAACTAGAAGTTTTTATTTTATTTTATTTTATTTGTCAGAGAGAGAGAGCACAAGGAGGAGGAGCAGCAGGCAGAGGGAGAAGCAGACTTCAAGGTCAATCAGTGTTGTCAAAATGTTCTTCTTTTTCATCGTTGAATAATATTCATATCTATTTTCTGTAGTGGCTGTACCATTTGACATTCTCACCAACAGTGCACAAGGGTTCCCTTTTCTCTACACTCTGAGCAACACTTCTTATCTCTTGTCTTTTTTTTTTAACAGGAATTGAATCTAATTGATTTTATTTTTTTGAGAGGAAGTGGGGAGAGGCAGAGAGAATCTGAAGCAGGCTCCACACCCACCGCACACAGCCAGACATGGGGCTCAATCTCACAACCCTGAAATTATGACCTGAGCCGAAATCAAGAGTCAGATGCTTAACAGACTGAGCCCCTACCTCTTGTCTTTTTGAGAAAAGCCATTCTAACAGATATGAGATGGTATCTCACTGTGGTTTTAATTCACATTTCCCTGATGACTAGAGATAGTAAGCATTATTCTTTCTTTTTTTTTTTTTTAAGATTTTATTTATTTATTTGACAGAGAGAGACACAGCGAGAGAGGGAACACAAGCAGGGGGAGTGGGAGTGGGAAAAGCAGGCTTCCCACCAAGCAGGGAACCCAATGACCCTGGGATCCCAGGACCCTGGGATCATGACCTGAGCCAAAGGCAGACGCTTAACGACTGAGCCACCCAGGCGCCCCAGTAAGCATCTTTTCATGTACCTGTTGGCAATTTTATGTCTTCTTCAGAAAAACATCTATTTAGGTCCTCTGCAATGTGGCATAACTATTATCTTAGGGAAAACATGAACTTCCACAAGATTTTTTAAACTTTTACTAAAAATCTTTTTCAGGAAGATTGCCAACTGAAAGTTGCAGTAAAATGTCAAAGGTTCAATCAGTTACCAGTTACCCAGTGTTCAATCTATTCAGTAAGACCACAACTCCACAATGCACCTTACAGTAGTCACCTGTCACAGGGGTGCTTATTTTATATCAAATTTCCCCTATAAAACTCATACAGTTGTTGTTGGCTTCAGAAAAATATCTGTGTAGTGAATCAAAGGATTCTCAGCCCCCTCCCATTTTGAAAGTTGAGTCTGAGTACTATTTCTTTATATGTGCTTATTTTTGGTGTTTAGGGGATGATTTCACTCAAATGATAGAGGTGTTTCCATTTTCCATGTAAATACAATAGATTATTATTATTATTTTTCAAATCTGCAGCTTCTCCCAGTCATTTACTTTCCTCAAAAATGCTGTATATGGTAGAAACCTGGACATTAAAAAAAATGCAGATTGTTTAACATTCTTTGCATCTCATGCCGCTAAAGGAGCTGGAGGCCTGGCATCACAGATGTGCTAATGCATCTTCAAAGTGAAGAGAACTGAATTTTGAAATCTGTGCACTTCATTTCCTGAAGACATAATAGTAATATGGTGGGGAAAACAAGGCTATCATTTCTCGAATCCACACTGCATGGCAAATGCTAAAGTAAAGTGACATTCTTTAGGAGTTGTTTAGTATCAAGTGCTGATTTCGCTAGATAAAATGCAGCTGTCTTCTCAAATTACACAACTGGATTCACACCATCTACTAATTCCTGGTGGAGTTTTAAAGATACCTTTATGGCCAATTTTCTTCTCGGTGCAAAGAATCCTAATTTAGACAGTACAAAAATGCCACTATGTAGTTTCTATGCACAAATACCATCTCCCTTAGAAACATTTGATAAAGGAGATTACGTTCTACAAGTGCTTGGGTCACCATTTAAAAAGGATTTCCAAAATGTAATTAGGTCTAAATTGATTTAGGATTGGTTGCCAAATTGTCATACAATTGTCTCTGTCAGCTTTCTTCTTATTACTTTAAGTCACACCCAGAATTTGTCATGTTGCCTAGTGGGTCTGAGAAAGGGAGAATCCTCTCTTAAGATGCTCCCTTCCACTGATGTTCTTCCTTCCTAGACCTCATTTGCAATTGATATCCTCCTAGAAGGAACATTTTAAGATTGCTTCCAGAATCTGAACTCTCTTGATCTCTACATGGCATCTAATAGTCTGATCACCTCTCCCATGGCTGAATACCTAATTTAGCTCATCTTCAGCCCTGCTAATCTTTGGACCACAAATTGTTTTTTCTTAGAATGCACCCTATTCCATGTTCTCTAGCTGCAAAATGGCAATCCTGCCTCCATCAACTCTATGCTAACATTCATGAAGCTCTTCATACATTTAGATTTCCTACTTGTGAAGTCCTCTGGGATTGGCCCCACATAGAGGTAGCTACTACCTCCTCTGCTCCCCCAGCTCTTTGTACTTACTGCTGGTAAAACTCTGCCTCTATTGTATCATCATTGCTTATAATTGGCATGCCTACTATTTACCCACTTTCCTCCCCCCAGAAGACAGTTCATCCATCAATCAAAATGTAGTAACAGGCCAAAAGGCCAGGCACTGTGCTAAATAACATGGGTACCAATAAATGTTAAAGTAACCAGGTCTTCAGCAAATCGACTTGTAATGTATTTTTCCCACTCATCTGTAAGGTTATGACACAGAGAGAGAGATCACAAGTAGGCAGAGAGGCAGGCAGAGAGAGGGGGGGAAGCATGCTCCCTGCTGAGCAGAGAGGCCGATGCAGGGCTCCATCCCAGGACCCTGAGATCATGACTTGAGCGGAAGGCAGAGGCTTTAACTCACTGAGCCACCCAGGCGCCCCTCTAAGAAATAGTTACATATTTAAAATAGGAATCCATTGTCCTATGCATTGCAGAGAGTTCCCCCATTGTTGTGGTTTCTTGTTGTTGTACATATGGAACATATTTTCCCTTTATTGTTTCTTCCATTTAACTTTCTCATCAGCATTTCTTTTTTCAGAAGCTAGCTGGCACTAGAGATGGGGTGGCATGGGTAAGAAGAAAGGGCTGTGGCAAAGGGTGCACAGAGGAACCTGAGAATGGTCTCCTAAAGTAATACGGTAAAGAGAATTGGGCAGATGTTGAGCCAATTTTGAATTAGCATCAACAGATGTGATTAGGGCAGTGGGCGTAAAAGAGGAGTTAGTGATAATTTTCATAATGCATGACACATAATGGGACGTTAATACCTATCTGTTGAAATAAATAAGTAACCAATCAAATGATCCCTTATGTAGAGAATTTTTCTCTCCTATAAATCCCAGTAATTGTTAAGGAAATTTGTTATTTGTAAGAGATAGAAGTTGAGGTTCATTGCAGTGATCACCCTGATTCTTCGCTCTCTTTTGTCATGTAACTTTAGAGTGGCCTCCCATGAGGGGTAGGATGACCTGTCCCATCCTTGACAATGGGCTCAACCAAGTGATTTGTTTTAGCCAACAGAAAGTCACCAAATTTGATTCATACAGAAGCATGAAAACGTGCTCATGCCTTTCTACTTCCTCTCTTAGACTTCTGCTATTGCCAAGAAATTTGCTTAGGCCAAGCTGATGAAGGGAGAGAGATATACGGAGCAGAGCTGAGTTGCCCCAATGACCCTAGCTGAGTCCATTTTAGATCAGCTAACAGTGAACCCAGCCAAGATCAAAAGAACCACTTAACCAATCTCTGACTGACCTGCAGGCTCATGAGAAACAATAAATGATTGCTGACTTCAGCTGCCGGGTTTGAGGATGCTTAATTACACAGCAACAGCTAGCTGATACAAGTTATAATTCTCTGATTATTTTATTAGTTTTTGTTTAGTAATTGTAGTAAGTTCTAACATTTTGTATACCATAGTGAAAAGAATATCCAGTAAGAGCCAAAAGATGTATATGTTTCCATTTCCTAATGTCATAGTCTTAGACATTTATTCATTCAACTATGTGCACAATATTAGAAATACAAAAAAAAAACACACACAAAAAACGCTCTCATTAAATCGGTCATGCTTTAGGGGGAGAATACAGACATGAGCAAATCATTTCTGTCCAGTGCCGTAAGTAATAATAGGAAGTATCCATTATAACCATGATCTCTAAAGTGAAATAACCTGAGTTAAAAACATTGCTTCCATCACTTCCTAGCTGGGTGCCCTTATGTAACCACAACTCTACTTTCATTATCCATAAGATGGGATGGGAATGAATTACACCTACTTCATAAAATTGTTGTAAGGATTGCATGAATTGATATCTGTAACATACTTAGAACATACTTTGATCTTGGCACTCATAAACTATTATTATATGCCAATTATTGCTAAAAAATGTTTAAGTATGAAGGCATTGAAAAATAAGACTATATGGAGTGGAAGCTGGGTAGAGGGGTAGTCATTATAGAAACAGAAACCTGCAAATCTACTTGGACTTTAGTATCTTCATCTGTATTTCAAGGAACAAGAATAGATGACTATTAGGATACCTTATAGTTCTGAAATACAACATTCTTGTCTAGCATCACATTTTGTCTAGCCTAACACATGTAGTAAGTTCCCACTAAATACGGCCTTTTATCATTAAAGTGGTTTTCAAAAGAAGTTGGTCTAAAGACATTAATTCACATGTCATTATGTCTGACAATAGAGGCAAGCTTCATAAGATTATCACAGGATATTCTGGCCCTGTTTAATAGAATTGGAAGCGAAAAGGGAATATCTATTCCCAGAATTTGTTACATAAAGACCCAAATCATAAGTATGTATTGTGCTTCAAGAGAGCGGCTAAAACCTGTTAAATCAAATTAATAAACACAGACACATCCATATTTTCTCAGCATTTAAGCAAAGTTACTGAATTCCTTCTATTTGCTCTTGGTTATTTCTGGTTACAAGATGCTGTCCTCTGCTGTTTGCTGAAGATCACACCAGGTAAAGTCACCAGCACACAGTGAAATAACATGATAGTTTTGTTTCACCAACTAAATGCCTACAAATCAGGAATGGAGAACAAACACAGAATTCTGTATGTCCTTAGACAAACCTGCCTTGTTAACACCATGTTCCTCTTCTCCTGGGACATCTCATTTTGATGGCATGTGTCCTGTCCAACTTTTTGGTCACTCAGATGGGCTAACTGGAACTGTGACAAAGTGACCAATCCCATTGCTCATTGGGTAATTATTTCCTCTAAAAGAGCTTTTATCAATAATTTTCCTTGAACATATACCCTGTCGTTGTTGACAGTACCTGGCAACTACTACTGAATGACTATCTACATTTATATCACTGTTTAAAAACAATTTAGTTTGCATGTGTGTTTGTATGACAGTTAGCTTGTTTACTAATTATTTCAGTTCTCTTCAAGTAAGAGTGTTCAGTGAAAAGTGTGGCAATTCCAGTTCCCCACAGGGTGAAACATTCCCCTCCTGGGATTCAGAGCTGATAACCACAGCCTGCATGCCTGTGACCATCTTAGATGTACTCCCCCATACTACTTAGAAGTAGTAGCAAAAATGGGAGAATTGGTATTGAGTCAATCTGGGTTCGAAACTTGTCTGTGTCACTTACCAAGTATGTGGGTTTAGCGTCACTTTCCTCATCTTTAAAATATCCCAGGGGGTTGTTTTGAGTTTTAAATAAAGTGATGTATATGAGAAGTCAGCAAAAGACCATACTTTATGGATGCCCAGTAATCACTGGTTGGAGTCTGAATCAAAAAAATGAAAACCAAGTGACTCATGCAAGGTTATAGAGTGTGAATGGGTAGCTGACGTGGAAAATGAGACGCTAAACAGGAATGGAAAACCTTTCCTTTTTCCTTGTGGCTAAATAGCACTGATCCTTCCCTGCTGCTTTGTTTGATAGATTAATTCATTCTGAAAGGCTTTAAAGATGTCTGGTAGGTAGCTAATAATCAGCTTTGAAAAACAAATCATTGGCCTTTCCCTTGCTGTCGAAGTCTCTAAAAAGAAAATTTGCATTTCAAATGACTTCTAGTTTACTTCAGAACCAGAGGGTAGACTCCTTTGAAGCTATCTAGAGCAACTAGTAAGTGTACTTTTTAATGGCTTATTAGTTGATAAACTGTAATTGGCATATAAGGGTAAGAGCTTCAAAAGACAAAGTATAGTCAACTGCCCACTAATGTTTTAAGTCAATCAATGCAGCATTTATTTAAAAATAGAAGCAATGCCATTACACCTCAACAAATTCACATGTTGATGCAATTCATAACTATATCAAAGTTCTCCAAAAAGATGGGGAAATGATAATAAATCACAATCCATGCGTAAAGGCCTTTCCCCTTGCAGATGCTGACATTTAAGATACATATGAGGGCATGTGCTTAGTACCCAAATAAATGTATAGATGTACTTCTTTTTTAAATTTTCTAATGCTAAGTGAGAAAATATCCACGTACTATAAAGGGAACAGGAAAGAAAAAAAGAACATTTGGTGTGAACTTGGATATGCCTCTGATGTTCCCTTAGTAAAAATCTCCTTTTTGTCTAATGACGTTTATCATTATGATTAACTTTCTTTGTTTAAAACTGTTTTTCAGCCAAGTACATATTCTAAGCTCTCAAAAATAAAGAAAATGAGCACAAAGATCATTAACTAAGGAGCCTGAAGCAGATACATACTTGCCCATCTCCTCCAACATACATACTTCTTTATTGACAGTATGTAGTGGAGAAAGAAACCAACATGAATGTAGTACTAATATTTCTTGGGCCCCTCCGTCTTTCTGAGAACACTCTGTGAAGTTGAAATGTGCCACCTGTGCAGCCCCACCCCCCATCCGGACCCCTTAACATGCGATGATGGATAAGCCCACAACCAGGAGGAAGGATGTTGGAATTGAGTTGTCAAGCTGTCCTAGATGTCTTGTACAAACTGAACAGGCCAATTTACTGCAACACTGCATAGGCTGAAGGCCCCTATCTCGCTTTTACAGTGCTTTCTCATGTTGAGATTATCCTCCTGGACCAGTCTCCCTTCCAGCAGCTTTTCAGTTACTCCTAGGTTCGTTCTGATCAGCCTATCCTGGGTAATACTACCGCGTTAATCTTTACCTTGGGACCAGCCCGCTTGGCTAGGGAGAGGAGAATCCCTTGCCCAGCAATCTGAAAGCAACAGCTTCGTGTGCTTGGTGATATTTCTGAATCTTACGGTGATTTGATTTCAATGTCTTCCCCTTGGTAGCTCCAACTCCTGGCTTTCAGATGAAAACAGGCAGGCTTTTAGAAAAACAAAAATGATAACTTCTCTCACACAATCCCTGAGTTTCTTTGCCTATTAACTAATCTCCGAGCATTGGGGGTTGCTTTGAAACTCAGCTGTTCGGGCTCTGCCCTCCAGGTGGCAGCGGTGCCACACCGCAGAGGCTCCAATCCCCTCGTCCCCGACTTCAAGTGTTAATGCAATTGACCAATCAGTGCTAAGATGATGGGAGGTAATTGGGTAATTGTATTTTACTGATCACAAGCAGAGAAAGGGAAAGGAAAAGGGGAAAGAAAGAGGGGCAGAGGAGGGAAGGGGACTGCAGTCCGAGAGGAGATTTTGGGAGCTAGGACCCAAAACGTCAGGACGTGGCATTGGCTGAAAGAAAGCCTAGAGCGGCAGGAGCTGCCGCGGGCACAAGGAGCGCATTTATTTACCGGGGGAGAGCGGGGAAAGCGGGCGGGGTGGGAAGGGGGGTGGGAGACAATCGGGCGGGAGAGGAAGAGAGTTCAAGCAGAAGTGGATGGAAGGGGACCGGGGTTTCTGCCGCGCAGGGAGCCGAGAGCCAGGGCGATGGCGCTAAGGACGGCGCGGAGCAGCTGCGCCCCGGAGAACGCATCTCCTCGCGGAGGACCAGCCGGCGTCGAGAAGGTCTGCGCGAAGAGAGACCAACTTGTGGCTCCAAAACGCACCCGACGCAGCTGGAAATGAGATCAAAGCTGCAGTTTCATTCGAGAAGGATGAGAGGAGCCAGCGATTAGGGATTTTTTTTTTTTTTTTTTAATTTTTAACCTCCTTCGTTACATTTTCTAGTTTCCTTTTTTCTTTCCTTATTATTATTTTTAAATTTGCCTAACACCGCGTCGGCCCCTCACTTCGCCTTCCCCCTTTGAAATAAAAGCCCAGTTTGAACTTCTTTCGCCGCGGCGCCCCCGGATGCGCTGGCCGCTGATGGAGGAGAAAGGGACCCCGGGGTTGGCAGGGGCCACCGGCGAGGGACCGCGTCACGCGTCTCCCCCGTGATCCCGGCCCTGATCGCGGAGTTCTGCAACACCTGGAGGATCTGGACCGGTTGCCGGGGGTGGGGGCGGGGACAGAGGAAACGAAAGCCACCCCGAGCCTTAAAAAAAAGAAGAAGAAGAAAAAAAAAGTAGCGGTGGGGAGGAATGGGTTTCTTCTTGACAGCTGACGGAGCCTTGAAATTTTCCTCCACTACCTCCGCCCCCGCCCCCGCCCCCGCCCCCCGCACTCCATTTAACGTGAGATTATGAAATTGCAGAGGCGGTGGAGGGAAGGAGACAGGATATAACAGGGAGTTTGGAGGGAGAGGGGAAGGTGGCTGGCCGGGTGGCTGAAATCAAAAATCCAATTGCGCACTGGGTTGTGATGAGAAATCTAATCAGACCTTTGGAGAAGGGGCCGGCCGGAAGACTGGCGAGTGGGGGGAGTTGATCCCCAAATTCTTCGAAGGGGAAGCTGAGGGTGAGGAATCAACGATGTAAACGGAGACTTTTTTGGTGGCGGTGGCGGTTGGGTGCCTTGCAAAAATGAAGGATGCGGGACGCAGCTCTCTCTTGGAACCGAACGCAGTGGATAAACTGATTGTGCAAGAGAAAAGGAAGAAGGAAGCTTTTTCTTTCGAGACCTGGATCTTAACACAAATGTGTATGTGTGCACACAGGGAGCCTTGAAAAATGAAATAAACCAGTGTCAGACCCACGGGGCTTGGTGTGTTCTGACATAAATAAATAATAATAAAACAGCTGCTCCCCCCCCCCAAAAGGATGATTGGAAATGGAGAACGCAGGATCCACAAAGAAAAAGTATGTTCGTTTTTCTCTATAAAGGAGAAAGTAAGCCAAGGAGATATTTTTGGAATTGAAAGTTTGGGGCTTTTTTTTTTTTTTTTTTTTTTTTTTTTTAGGAAAGTAAAGACCTGCTATGGTGGTGTTTTCTTTTCTTTTTGAATTTCCCACAAGAGGAGAGGGAATTAATAATACATCTGCAAAGAAATTTCGGAGAAGAAAAGTTGACCGCGGCAGAATGAGGCATTGATTGGGGGAAAGAAACCAGCAGAGAGCACAGTTGGATTTGTGCCTATGTTGACTAAAATTGATGGATAATTGCAGTTGGATTTTTCTTCATCAACCTCCCCCCCACCCTTTTTTTTTCCTCTTTGGTGTCAAGATCATGCGTTTTCGCTTGTTCTTAACCACCTGGATTTCCATCTGGATGTTGCTGTGATCTGTCTGAAATACAGTGAGTGATCCTTATTTTCTTACTTTATTGATGAAGAAAATGCCCATTAATTTATCATTCCTGGTTCCTTGATCCCCTCACCCCCGTTAGTGGGATTCTTAAAGACCTGGCTATTGGGGGCCTGAAAATAGGGAGAGGGTGGCCCAGGCATCTGTTCCATCAGGTTGTGCTCACCAGTAAGCCGGCTTGCTATAATGATGCAGGTTGTCTGCATCCTGAGCAAACGCCTTTGCAAATGTTCACCAGGAAAAAAAACGAAAGCTCCCCAAGAAAGCCACTGCAGTGTGGGGTGCCTGTGCTGTGTGATTGACACTCTCGAATGCGTTTAAGTTGCATGGCAGCCTTGGAGTTAGAGGCACAAATGTTTAGCCATTGGAAATCGAAGGGACCCAATTTAAATTTCATTATCCAACCTGACATTGCAGATCAACAGAATGTATTAACACAAAAATATGATAATAAACTGAGCAGATGAAGGATGGCTTCTGGTGGGTGGGTGGGTGGAGGGAGGGAGAGTGGGCATGAGGGAGGAAGTGGTGGAGAGAGGTGACTGCACTTTCCCCCATTGCTCTTGCATACACATGCTCAAATGTGGTCTTCAGATTACCTAGGTTCTCCCCGGTGCTAAGAATGGAAAGGAGGACCCACTTCTTTTTAACCCCACCCCCTTCAAACTAACCACTTCTTTGGATAACAGAAAGGCTGCCCAGAGATGGAAGTCGGCTTGGGCAGTTGGCTTGGGTTTTGCCAGAAATCTTCCCAACATCCCCAAGACAGGGCTCTTGAGAAAAAGGCAGAAATCTAGTGTCCTGTGGTAACTTAGATAAGGAGCTAAAGAAAAGGTCTGTGTGTTGAGCTCCAGTGCTTCTCACGTGACAGCTTTGTCTTGGGAGAGAGAGGCCAATAAAGAAAATAAGAGAGGGTTGAAAATGCTTAGAGAGCCTGGGGGTCTGTAGGATCACAGCTCTTTCCATCTCTTTTCTCCCCTATAGCTTCCAGGGTCATGGAGCTGGCTTTTTTTTTTTTTTCTTTTAACAGAACTCTTCCTCTTCATCCTTTGCTATTCCTCTCTGGGGCCTTCTGTCAGAATCATAGACTCATATAACTTTAGAGCCAGAAGACTCCTCAGAGATCTTGTTCCAATAAAAAAAGGAAACTGAGGCCTAGAGAAGCTGTAACTCTGCTTAATGGCCAAACCTTAGGAGACAGGTAACTCATACAAGCCTTTAAACAGCAGACAAAAGTCAGTTTGGGATCCAAGCTGGACAAGAATCAACACTACATAGCATGGCTACTTCTGTCCCCACAGCTGCCATTTTTATCTAGAAGGGTCAGGGAAGGAACCTGTCCTGAGAGCTTGAAATAAACTCTCACCACTCTGGACCTCAAGAGTAGCCATTCTCCAATATTCATATCCTTTCTTAGACTTTTTTTTTTAAATAGCAGAGCTCAGATAACCCTAGTTTTAATACTACTAAAAAAAATTTAAAAAATCCCCAACTCTGGTATATCCCAAAGGAGATAAGAGGCTGAAATCTCCTGGGTCCCTCCTTGGTGTTGGGCATATTTAATTTGGTGAGTGGTGGTCTCTGGAGAGTCATTAAGAACCGTGGAGTTAGATTTATATTAGAGAGGTGATAATAGAAACCAGAAACACCCTTGCTAAAAGCCTCTGAGTCTGTTCTTACGCTCCATCATCTATTCTTATCCTTTTCATTACTCCTTAACTAAACTAGCCTACAGCTGAGCACTTCTTTAATTTATTTTTCTGGGCACATGTTTCCTGTTGGGACACAAATCAGGCAATACATTTATCAACCTATGAAAATAATCGTGCAGGATTTTTTTTCTCCCCTAAGCTCCTTGTAGGCTTCTGCATATCTTAGAATTCCTTGCAGGTTGTTTGTTTGTTTGCTTTTTTTATTTTGGTTTTTACATGGCCACAATTAAGTCACTGCTTGAGATCATAGATTGACTCAAGTTATCTCAAGTTCCTGTTACGTTGCAACTTAGCACAACTGACAAAAGAGAAAAAAAAAAAGTACTTTGATTGTTTTTACTGTTCAGCCCTGGACATCACATGGGAAACTACCCCCCAGCCTTGCTATCAGCCTGGCTTCTGTTAAACCATGGAGATCTGTCTTTCTTTTCTTTCTTTATTCCTTTCCTTTTCTTTGCTTCTTTTGGAATTGAAAATGTCTTCATTGCTACTTCATTGCTACTTAGACCTCCAAGTCCATTCCTCTCCTGAACATTGTCAGCTCTTCTCAGTACCCTCCACACTTGCACACACATGCAAACTTTTCTGAGAAAAAGAGGGAAGAAGGGAAGGGTGTGGGGATGGAAAGAGAAGGAGAGAGAGAAAGAGGGTAGAGATATGTTTAAAGTTGTGGGCTGAAGTGTATCCTCCCACTCACCTCCACTTAACCATGTTCTTCAGATCTAGAGATGATGGAGCATCTAAGGATGGCATCATCTTTCATGCTGGTGAATCACTTCCCCAGCACTACAGTTAGAGACGCATTGACCAGCTTGGGGTTTAGCTCCTCTTGTTTGGCATTCGGGGTTGGTCTGGTATTTTAAGCAACTTGCTCATGGACTGATGAAAGAATTTTGACCATGCAAGACCTGGAAACTGACCTCATTTCAGCTTATTTCAGGGCCAAGGTTGGTGCCCATCGAGTGACATTTGTGAGTAGGTAGTTGTACACTCGGATTCTGCAGAGGGCCTTAGGCCTAAAAGGGGGCTGGGTTTTCCAAATTTTGAAGTTACTTTTTCAAATATCTTCCCACTCTGATTTAATCGCTGTGCCCTTTGGGCAATAACTTTAATTTCTCTGACCCTCAATCTTCTCATCTGTATAATGGGAATGATAATGTCAACAAATTAGAATAGTTTTGTGAATTAAAAAGTAATGTTATACAAAGCCCCAGGCATAATAGGCCCTCTGAGGAGGTCTGTTTGTTATGGTTGTTCTTGGATTAATTTGGATTAACTTCCTGGGAATTAATATAGGCTGGCTGAGCACTTTACCAGTTCTAGTGGCTACACTCAAGAACTAGGGAATTTGCAACTGACCTCACAGGAGTTGCCAGATTCTTCTTTTGATGTCTTATCAGGACAGATTGGCTGCAATATATCATTTTAGATGTGAAATACTGCTTCCAGCCAGAAGCTGAAAAATCAAGATTTTCTCCTTAAAGTAGAGAAACATAAATCTCGGCAAAAATAACACTTGAGAGAGATTTTAGGGAAAAATAATGCTGTTGTGTGTACTTCTGGTCGAAAAGTTGCATATGATAGCTCTTACATATTAAATGTATAATTTTAGCTGTATCTTACAGTGTCTGACTCTGGAATGCTCAAAATAGAGGCAGATTTCTAGGCAATTATATAATTTAGATAGTGTAAAATTCTGTTACTAACATTAAGGCCCCCAAGTCCACAATTTGGATGCCTAGGCTTCCTAGATATAAGGAATCCTATGTTTGTTAAATCTCTTTTGTGATAAGATAAAGTCCTGATAGAATGTATGAAATCAAGATTTCATGTAAACATACTTTTCTTATAGTTTGCATGTGCTAATCCTCCAACACCAACTTGCAGGGGTTTTCTGAGGCAGCCAGTCATGGTCATTGCTCATAATTTCATTGTCTACAACAGCAGCCCTGTGTTCTGTCCGTTTCCTCAATATGTTTCCGGAGACCTGTTCTCCCTTGGAGGGAAAAAGAGTCCTACTGTTTTAATTATTGTTATTCCTGATATCATGTCTGTGGACGATAACAAGACAGTCAGGCTGAGGAATTGCCCATTGGAATTTTATACTGTGGCTTTTCAATTAGGGAAACAATTTGAAATCTGTATTCATTCTGGAAAAGCATTCTAAGGCTAATCATTTTCACTGTTCTTAAGAAGAGATGGAAATCATCCATGGAAGTTCTTACCGTTTCATAAATTTTACTTTTTTGTGTGCTCCTTAAAGGTGGCTAAGAAATTTGGTAAACTTGGACTCTGGCACTGTAAGTGAATGTGAATATTCAACTTTCCACTGGGTCACGTGTGTTACATGTACCATTTAACCTCTCTGAGTCTGTTTGCTCATCTGTAAAATAAGGGTGATAACACCCACGTAGAACTGACTGCCATGAGGATAAAATCAGATTGCATATGTTATGAACAATAGGCATTCAATAAGTGAACATTTAAATTGAGCATCTATGATTTTAGTTTAAGTAATGCATAATTTGCAAAAAAAAAAATAAACTGATACTGTCTGGTTTAAGGGAGCAGTTTATCTAAATTCATGTTGGTATAGATTTGAAAAAGGAGAAATGCATTAATAAGGTTAGAGAAACACAAATAGGTACAATCATTTTTGGTAAGATCCTATACTTTTTTTTTTAATTTTTATTTTAATCACCAGGTGCTCATCATGACTAGGGCCCTCCTTAATCCGGATCACCTATTTCACCCATCCCCCCACTCCAACTCCTCTCTGGTAACCATCAGTTTGTTCTCTATAGTTAAGAGTCTGTTTCTTGGTTTCTCTCTCACTCTCTCTCTTTTGCTCTCGCTCTCCCTCCCTCCCTTTTTTGCTCATTTGTTATGTTTTGGTAAGATCCTACACTCTTAAAACATACTTGGATGTGCTTTAGTGAATGCTATTCCCTCAGGAAATATTGAAACATGCTTTGTGAATTGTGGAACATATACTCTGTGTGTATACTTTCTTTAGATTACTTTATAATACAAATATAAAAAATTAATGATTTATAAATAATGTCTTGGAAGACTCTTCAAGGGAATCCAGGTCTCTTGCATCTTACTTTCCTTCAAAATAATTTGTCTGAAGAAATGTGAATTTGACAGTTGAAATTTGGTTGGGCAGACCTTGTGGCCGAGACAGTATGCTTGTAACACTCTCTGATGGCAAGGATTTTATGTGTTCTCTGGCATGTTCTCAGCGCCTCAGAGAGTGTCTGACAAATAGTGTGCATGCAGTAAATATTCTTTGAACCACTAATTGAATTTATTTGAGACATCCCCTCCAAAAAACTCAAATGCACATATATCTGCATATTTGTACCTTCATGCAGGAACACACATACATGCAAGAAATGTGGCTTTCAGGAATCTGTAGAGGGTCAGTGAAAAATACCAATGGGTGTACTGACTGTGTGTGTGTGTACAAATATTAAGCGCCTTTCAAGCGGCTTCCTTATGTTGCAGAAGCTGAGGTCTGAAAGTTAAGTGATACAGTGTATTTTTCCTACTCTTGATGTTACCAGTAACACACTGTAACAATTTGTATAAGTCATTTTACCTCTCTTAGGTCAGGCTTATATTCTCCTCTACTAAATAAAGGTAAAACCTAAGATGCCTTCAAGCTAAGATTTTAGAATTCTTAATTCATAATTGACTACCTAGAGATTCAGGATTTCTAGAAACTGAAAATATTAATCCCTGATCTCAGGGTACTAACTGTTAAAATTGGAGTATAGTATTCTGGGAGGAAAGCAGAATCACTGTTACAATGGCAGATATGCAGGGTAAAAAGGGGAAGGAAATCTCTAGTGTTTGTAGGGGAAATATAAAGCAATTTGAAATAGACAAACATTGCATTCCAACTTTGTTTCACACCTGTTAGCTGGTGGATCCTAAGTAGCAATTAACCTAGCAATGTCTCCGTTTCTTGACTATAAAAATGGAAATAATTTTTTATGCAGTTATTTTGGGAGCATTGAGAGGTCTACATGTTTGGCACATGATCTGTGTGCAATAAATACTAGCTCACTTTCTTTTCATTAAAATCCTTGGTTATTTTTCACAGAAATAGGAACATTTAACTGAAAGTGCTATGAGTGTTTTGCTTTATATTTATACTGAGTATGTAAATGAGTTTTTTGCCAACTTTACTATCAAAGTTGGCAATATAATTTTTGATAATGTTTTCCTGTGTCAATCATATTTATAATGAAGACTAAAATGATGAAAAACTTGTGTAAGATTAATTAACTTATTTCAACTTTGGCATAAGCCGATGGCAGATTTTTATGCTTATGGAAGCTTTTAACACTTATGGAAGTTGTGAGTATAATTTCTTAATAGCAATAGTGACTACCATTTATTTATTGAGCATTTAATATGCACCACGCACTATGTCAAAATTATGTATTTTTCTGCTTAATTCTCGCCGGGGGAACTGAAACACAAAGAGCCTAAGTAATTTGTCCAAGGTCATATAGCAACTAATCAGTGGAGCTGGAAGTATAAGCTACATTTCTTCTGACTTTAGAAACTGAGATGAGAATCGGTAAATTCAAACTTGTTCACTTGGTAACGAATAAGCCGCCAGCTCACCATCATCTAGCTTAGTACTCAGTCTGAATATTTTAATTGAGATTGAGATGGCTACAGTCTCCCCTTTCTCTATTTCTTGGAACAAAGGTTATACCAAGCTGCTTAGGTCACATACACGTTGCATATCTTTTGTCAGTCTTCAATTATATCCAAGTGTGCCCCTAAGTGAATAAGGGACAACTAAGAAATACTTGGGGAAAATTACGCTAACTCATTCAACATACTAGCAGAAAAGCTTTACAAAATGCTGTGAGATCATCTGGAAATTCATAGTTTTTAAGAAATAATGTCAATGCTAATAGTGTTTGGTGTTTAGTTACAGTATCATATGAACCAGAGGCACTCCTAATTGTGGGCACCTAATGCCTGATCTCCGTTCTCATCACGATTAATCCGTCTGCAGCACTAGATACCAATACCACCTCTGGCTTTCTGAAACCCCGCCAGGGGATTAAGGTGCTGCTCACTGTCCTTTCTTAATTTCACTTCATCCTCCTTCAGTCCTCCTATTCTCTCTTTAAATGTCGAGGGCTTCCCCCTTTGAATGTATTTTATTCTCCATCTCTCTGCATTCTTAAGACATGTCAGCTTGACTTATTTTGAGAGATGACACTGAACTCCTTGGCCTCAGCCACCTTGTGGCTCCTAAATCTCCATTGTCAGCAAGCTCCTACTCACTTGTCTGGTCTCCTGTGGATCTTACAAACTTAATACGCCAACCGTAACTGATTATTTGCCCTCCAGAAGCCTATATATTTTCAGTTTCAAATGATATCAATATCTCTTTCATTTCCCCCATATCCAGCGACTCATCAAATCACTCATCAATCTACCTTCTGTCTTAAACTCAGCTCTTTTGTCCCCCAGCTCCAATTCCACTGTTTCGCTCCTAGATGTCTTCTGGTGACGCCAACTTTTCTCCTGTGTAGTCCATTATTCATTCTTTCTTTAAAAGGATAATCCTAAGAAATAAAGCTGAACATTCCCTTCTAGATTCTATAAATACATTTATAGAATAAAATCAAAATTCTACTCTTGATAATACAGTCTGGCCAGCCTATTCCTGCCTCTCTTGTCTGCCTGCCATATTTTATTCCTCTGGAGATACTCTAGGCTAGTTTTGGCTCAAACTCTGTGAGACCTAATCCGTGCTTCTAGGATATACTCATACTTCAAGTCTCAGGACAAGTTGCCTCCTCTGGAAAAACCTTTCCCAGCTTCCCTAGACCCATGGAGTCCCCCCTCTCCGTTTTACATCAGTATTTTGTTCATAGATCTGTAATAGCTTTTTTTTTTTTCAAGATTTTATTTATTTATTTGAGAGAGCACAAGTGGGGTGAGGGGCAGAGGGAGAAGCAGACTCCCCACTGAGCAGGGAGCCCGATGTGGGCCCTATCTGAGGACTCCAGGATCATGACCTGAGAAGGCAGATGCTCAACCGACTGAGCCACCCAGGCACCTGAATAGCTGTTATTACTGTTATAGCAACTATTTACTTGGCTAAAACCTGCTAGATGGTGATTTTTTTTTTTTTTAAGGATATGGACCTCATCTTAAATTGTCATATCCCATACCTAACTAACCTATCCCACAGGAGTTCTCAGTTTGGTAGTGCCAATAAATGAGTGGACTGATCTAACACATCTTTAGGGTGAAGAGTTTCCTTTAATTTGGTTAATGGTGGAAGACCATTAGTTTTCAATATTTTCACCATTAGGATATGGTGAAAAATATTTATTTACTTACTATTTTTTTATTTTATTATTATTATTTTCCTTTTTAGGGACCCGATGTTTAAGAACTACTTTGACCAATAAATACATTGCAATTTGTTTCTCCAGTTTTCCTAATTGAAACATATACTTGCCAATCACCACTCTGGAAATAACCCACATAAACATTGTTGCCATGACCTGATATAAACTAAGCCAAAAGAAAGGGGGTTTTAATTACCATACGCAATTATATGAGTACAGGCATGATTTTGAATCAGCTTTTTGAAATATTGGTAATAGCTATCTTTGAGGATACCGGTTTTGAAAATAGTCCTATAAATATGTTTTAGCGTGAATTTTAGGCTCTGATTTATAGCTGCTAATTGTAGGCTCACTGCAGGTTTTGCAGTGCAGACTCCTGGATGGCATTGTTCACAAAGAATATTATTTACAAAAAGGAAGGTGCTGCTTGAAGTTAGACACTGCACACGCTGCAGAGTTATGTGAAGTGGGCCTTTTTACTCACAAATGGCTATTGGAAAGAGATTATGCCTTTGAATTTTGAATATTGCCCGAATATGGATTCAGTGGAAGAATAAAAAAGATGGTCTCTTTAGTAAAAATGCCTGGATTTTAAAATTTGGTGTCTATAGTCACTTTTTACAACATGTAAACAGCTGATTTTATGTAACCTGGTTCTCAAGAGATGCTCTGGCATCATGCTTTAGAAGGACACTGCTTCCTTTCTCTCATAAGAAACAGCGGAAGACACTGGATTCATTTTTTTTTTTTTAAAGTGTTAAATGGTAAGACACTAATTGCGGTTTTATTCTTCAATCTTTGAATATAAATAAATGTCTTGAATATGTTGAATTAGAACATTTCCGTTACTTTTCGTCTTTTTTGTTTGTTTTTTGTTTTTTGTGGGTTGTTTTTTTTTTAGTTTTTCCTCTAGTTTTAGATGTCCCTTCCCCCATTCAGAGATTACTATTGTTAATCTCTAATAATAGTAAATAAGAGCATTAATCATAGTGCTTCACAGGGCTTTTTATTTATTTATTTATTGATTTATTTATTGATTGATTTATTTATTTATTTATTTATTTATTTCCCAGGGCTTTTTAAATCTAAGTATCCCTTTGAATCCTCTCAATTCTGGTCCTGGAATTTTCAAAGTAATATTCTCTATTAACTACACCCTTTGTGATAAAAGTTCAGGTTTTGGTGTATGTGGTGGGCAGGGTGGGCGGGGGAAGCAGAGTGGTGTGCATGGAAAGGTTTCTTAAAAAGAGCAAGTGCTGTATTTGGCCTCTGATTCTTGCCAAATTATAAACTGCTGAGACAACGGTTTTCTTGGAAGGGTCCATTTGTTTTATCCAATCAATTTTGGCCAAGTCACTGTCTGGAAAGTGGGAGAATTTAGCCATTCAGTTACATTTCCTTATTTGTTGCTCAGGTGGATATCTGGGATGGGGATGGGTTTGGCAGATTAAAAAACAGTAAGGTCTTTTTCTTATGACTAATACTGTCCTCTAATTATTAAAATCATCTGTTATTGTGACGTGGGCCTGCCTTAGAACAAGTTGATTGATTGATTTGTGATGTTTTAATACACATCCTGTTGTTGATATAGCTGATCCCTTTATAGGGTTTTTTTGACTCTAAGAAATGTACTATTCTCAGGACAACAGATTTTCTTGAACCAATGAGTTGATGATGAGAGCTTCAGTAACTAAGTATGGGAGAGTGGTTAAAAAAGGTGCATGGCATTTGAAAATGTAGACATGAATGGTTTAAAATGAAATGATTTACAAATGAATGGTTTACAGCTGAATCTGAGCCAGATCTCAGATTGTACTGATTTTACAACCTCAGGTGAGAAGGAGGTGGGGGGCAGGAGAAGGGAGAGGGAGATGGAGAGATTGATTGAGATTACTCTGAACCTGGCTGTTCTGATCTGAGCCGAGAGAATACTGATAGTTTAGTTAGCGGATCTCCAGAGAGACTCACCTGGACTGCGACCAGAGCATGTGTGTGGGTGAGCAGATTCAAGTACATTATGGGG
Organism: Potos flavus; assembly: GCA_028534135.1. Taxonomy (NCBI): domain Eukaryota; kingdom Metazoa; phylum Chordata; class Mammalia; order Carnivora; family Procyonidae; genus Potos; species Potos flavus. The sequence goes on along the minus strand of CM052884.1, from coordinate 78,686,168 downwards.
AATAAGCCAGGGAACTCTGCTTTCTTCTAACTGAAAAGGCAGAAAGTCAGAAGCCACCTAAAAGAGTTAACATCTACACAGTGGTGTTCAGGAAGGCAAGAATGGGACTATGAAGGCTTTCTCTGTATTGTTTGAACGTTGCCATGGCAATAGTTTCCAGCAGAAGTTACATGTTTTTCAATTCCCCAAAGCAGCAAACAGCCTTTCCTCTCCTTCTCACCCTCCTTTTATCCCTCCCTATCTCCTCCATCCTTGGTCCTTATCTTCTCCGACCTTTCCCTCCCTTTCTCTTTCCCTCCCATCCTTGGTCCTTATCTCTCCACCTTTCCTCCCGCTGTCCTTTTGTTCTCACTTTCTCAACTGTTCTCCATTAACAACAAAATTATTCCAAGGCCACGAGGTCGCTTTTAGGCTGAATGTGAATCAGACATACAGCCTTCTCTCTGGGTTTCTGTTTTCCCCTGTCTGTTTACGCGTTAAAGACCTAATTAGACAGAAGCTGTAGATGGAAGCAGGGTTGGGGCTTTCCCTGTTGGTAGGACATAGAACATATTATAATGGTTGGTGTTGTGGTGATATGTTAATGGGATCGCTCCAGGCAAGTGCAGAGCAGCAGTCTCTGACAATTAGAAAGAACAATGACTTTACTATGAAGGAGCTCACTCTCTTAACCAGTGGAAGGATTATCATGCATCGCAGGTCTCTGGAAGGTTCCTGTAGACCCCAGGAGAGATCTGCAGTTGGAAATGCCTCCTGTCTCTTTAAAGCCAGGCTGATGCCTCCCCTTTAGCTTATTTTACTGCCAAAGAAAGGGAAGTCAGGGGAACAGTCAGAGATCTGGTTTCATGGGTGGTGGGGGACCCTGTCTCATGCAGACCTGGGCCATAGGATTTTTTGCAGGGATGTGAAGAAGAAATCCTTGCCTGCTTAATGCACGTGGCCAGTGAATTGTGAAATGGGTCTCATTAGAGCCTTTCATATCCCGGCATGTGCCAAAGTGCTTTGCCGGCACAGCGCCATCACTTCAGGTCCATCCCTGCTGCTGTCCGCTGCAGCCAAGAAGGGACAGAGGCTCTGTCTGTATTAAAGGCTCCAGTCCCATCGCTCTCTGTCTACTGTTCATTGTAAGTCGCCTCTGGGCCTTTCCGTCTGGCCAGGGATGAGGCGCAACACATCCCCTAGGTGTTTGCAGAGAGGAAATACGAAGGATTTGAACATGAAGGGATGGGTTGGAGGCAGCAGTGCTGACTGGCACCCAGAAGTTCCCTCCCTTTTCTCCAGGGCTGACATCAAAGCTGTTTGATAGGCTTTTCTACAAATATACCCCATACTCACCTGAAACAGAAGATGGGTAGTTCAGAGCTAAATAAGTTATCGGAGCACTTTGTGTTATTGCATAAAGAGGTACTTTTTGCTTTTCTCATATTTATCTACTAGAGGTTTTAGAATAAAATTTTATGTCCCAAAGCATAGCCCCGTCCGTAGACCCCAGAGCTGCCATATGCTGAATGCGAAGTGCCAGGCACTCTGCATATCTCTTATCTAGAACATCTGATGATGCTATAAGATGGTTGATATAAAAGCATAGATATGGAAGCCAAATCAAATTGTGCCCTCTTACTTCTTAGATCTGTGACTTTTGGTAATTTACTTACTCTTTTGAACCTCAACGTTCTCATCTGCGACATGGGAATAAATATAATACAGACTTGTGAATTATACTTGAAATAATGTATGTCAAACTTGAAGCAGAACATTTGCAATGAGAAACGTTCAAGCCATTGTTTGTGAAAATATGAGAGTTATTTTCATATAACAATATTATGAAATAGTCATAAGGCACATGCCTCAGGCAGAACAATATTAAAAATGATTAAGGGCAGATTGTTTAAGGAAAAAGAAAAAGGAGTTTTTGAAGATGAGTTTCTCAATTTGAAATGGTGTAGTTTCTGTTATTTTTTGTATAACTCAGTTTGGAAAGCAGAATAGAGAGAATGATTGAAATAAACCTTTCTTGCATTCATTCTGGATAGATGATTTTCATCCATCCATATTAGGATTTTTTGTTTGTTTTTGTGGGATTGATCTCTTGGGCTTTGTGTCAATTTTGCCTTAGATTGCAAAGAAGAGGAAATAATGCTAGCTATGTTAAGCAAAAATAAGAGTATTTATTGGCACAAACAATTGAAAAGTCCTACAGCACATAAAATTCAGGTATGGTTTGATCTAGATACTAACAATATCCTAGGGACTCCTGGTCTATTTTCTCTGTAATTCTCATAGCTCAGCCTTCTTCCATGGGCCATTTTCACCCTTAGACTATTGTTTTGCATTCCTAACTCATCCACCGAAGATTTACACTTTGGTTGCACAATTTCCTTAAGACATCCTGAGATCTAAGCTGAGTGGACTCGCTTAGGTTATATGCCCACTCATTGACCCATCACTGGCTTCAAGGGAATAGAGCTGACCATCAAATACATATGCAAATGGAATTCAGAAGCTATAAGTAGACAAGAAGAATTAGGTGCTAGAGAGATGATCACTTATAAATACCAAAGGTCCAATGGTGGAGATTGGGAAGGATGAGTTGTTATACTTCACATTGTAACCTGCCACAAGGGTTAATTTTGTTCATACTTTTCCATGATGCTACATTGTATATAGGTATTGCAATTTTAATAACCACCTAAGGAGTCTTGTTCTTCCTGAAAATCATCTGGCTGTAGCTATCAATTTTTCAGAGGAACAACTTCATCTGCCTTCATGCTATTTTTGCATTACTCCTTTCATGTGTTAGGAACAGGTTCTTCTTTTTGAATGGGAGTTTACATGCTTCCCTGGAAGTGTGGAAACAAAAGCAAAAACAAAAGAATCCTCTTCAGGCAATAACAATTCATTGGTAGAGGTTCTTTAAACTGCCTCAAACACCCATGATCCTGGTCACTTGCCCCAGCCAAGGCTGTGCTTCTATCCAGCTTTGATTTCATCTAATTTGTCACTGCAAAGATCTCAGTAGTGACATAGTCCATCCCTGAACTCTCCATTCTGCCTACCCAGAGATAGTAATCCAGGTAATATGGTACAATGTCCTTTGCTTCTTAATAGGCAAGGTGGGAGAAATTCTTATCTGGGCTTTGGATACGAATATTTGTTAATACCATCTATTCAAAGCACATGATAGCTCGCCAAGTTCAAGGACTGGGAACTATCTCTTTTGTAGTCTTCCCGCTGTGTGTACTGCATTGTACACACTATCGACACTTTATTCCTATTTATATAGTGGCATGCTCTGAATTGAGAATCCAAGCAAGTCCAAGCATTTCTGGTAAGAGCTGTTGGAGAGCAAAAAGTTGGTAGAGTAGGCTGTGCCTAGAAATTTACAACAGTGAAGAAGATACCAGATTATTGACCACCTTGTATATGGTAGAAATTGTGGTGGGTTATTTTTCATATTTTATCTCATTGTATCCTTAACAAAAACCACAATAATAATAATATTAATAATAACAATTCAAAAATGCCAATAAAGGTGACATTTATTGACTGATTGCTGTGTATTAGCACTGTTCCAAATGCTTCACCTTTGTAATGACATGGACTCCATAAGTAAATAAGTAGGTTTTTTTTTTTTTCTTAGACATGAGTAAAGAGAAGTTTGGATAGGCTCAGTTGACATACCCATGTCACAGAGCTAATAAGTGACAGCCCTGCTTTGGAATTCTGGTCAGCCCTGGGGTTTTTCTGTTTTGCTAGGCCGCCTCTCATGTGAGACTACTTTATTTAAACAACAACAACAAAACACCATTTAAACTTGGCTTCTTTAAGTTTAAAGCACTCAAAATACCAAAGACCTGCAACTTTTTCCTTTAACCTCAGGTGCTTTTTAAAAAAGTTTTTCCTGCGTTCTCAGCTTCATGAATCTATTGTAGTGTTTTTCAGCCTCTAGTTTGATTGAAGGCAGCTGCCAGGCCACAACTCTGGATTTTTGAAAGTAAAACTTTTTCTGCATCGTTTGTTTTAAATATATCAACCATTTGAGATCACCTCAAGTAAACCCCATGGGTGTTTTAGGAGGCCTTGTTGTTTGATGTTGGGAAGAGTGAGGAAAAATTTCCCACCCCAGTGGTCCCGGAACTTTAAATACCTCAGCAGACACTAGCAGTTGGTGGGCGTTCTTCCTGAGGATGGGACGATACCATTAGTCACATATTAGCTGCATATGTCCATGCTACATGTTTCTTGTCTCATTTATAACCATCAGAAGACACTTTCCTCCATACGTAGAAAGGGGAGATTGGGCCCTTTCCTCCAGAGTCCCTAAGACTCTTGACTCTCTCAGCCAGCATGGTATGTGGGGGATGCTGAAGGGGATATAGCTCTAGGACACTGCTTTTGCCGCCTGTCCCAAGATGCTAGTAAACAAAATTGCTGTCCTCAGCTTATCTAGGCATCGGGCCAGTTAGGAGGCGGTGCCCCAAACCAGTTTCCTTACTCATTCACTGTATCACACTTTCTTTTGCTTATGAGACAGACGCTACAGCAGCACAGCAAGCAGACACACACACACACACACTGCAGTTGTAGGATGTACGGACACAATCACGTGCTCACTGTGTGCACATGTGTGCGCACACACACACACACACACACATAAACACACATGCACATAATCCCTACCAGTTTATCTTCACATTCTGAATTCCCACCTGACTCCTGAGGGGCTTCTTGAAGGCACACGCCATTCATCTTTCTCTACGATTCAAGATAGGAGAGAAAGAACGGCATACAGGGCAATAGGCTGTGGCTGCAGGGCACAGTTTGACATCTGAGAATTATTCTCCTTCTTGCCTACTGTATATTTGACCCAATATCTGCCGTTCAAAGAATATGAAGTGACTTTAATATCAGTTGTGGCTTCTTATCCCCAAATCTAATACTTTTTAAAAACAAACAGAAGAAGCTTGGTGCGTTTCACTATTTTAGGATACCTGAACAACTGCTCCCCATCCCTTAGGGCTGGCGAAACAGAGTGGTACTTGCTTCATGTTGTCTCTAGAATATCCCCCTTTCCAACCATAACTCAGGCTTTTAGCACTTTTCAGGCCCAGATAACTATAATCATGCCCTGATTTGCCCTTCTCCTCCCCATCCACCTTTATCACCAGTTATTTATCTTCCGAAGGCGTTGCTGTTCTCCTCCTAGCAAACCCTCATTTGTAAAATAAATGCCAGACCCTGAAATCTGGCACCGCTCCAGAGGCTCTCTCTCTCTCTTTCAGCTCTTCTCTCAATTTCAGTATGTATTTCTTAGCTATACCATATTGTTTCCATTTCTTATTTACTGCTTTGTACGGGTGATTGTTCTATGTGCCTATTATTTGTTTCCCCACCTAGAGTAAAGGCTCCCTGAGGTCAGCCCCTTGACTTACACCTCTGTGTCCTTGCCTCCATGCTTTACATAGGAGGAGATACTCAATGCATCTTCATAATACAAAAAAATTTGCTTCGTAAGCTTCCAACTGCTGATCTTAAAAAACAAAAAACAAAAAACATTGCTTTGTTTTTCATTAGTTTCCCATTATTTTTCCTAATAGATGGCCTCATTGACTCTACTTGGGGCTAGGCAACCTTCTCTATTATGGGCACCCACCTCACGGCATGTCATCTGTGCAATAAGAAGAGCTCTGTTTGGCTGAGTTTCCTGTAGGATCCCTTAAGAGGGTTGCTATTCAGACAGCAGTAAATTCAGAGTTCTAGGTTTCCCACGGCTGTTTGCTTAGCAGGAATGTGGAGCTCCCTAGTCAAAGCAATATGCTTCTGTGGACAAAGGCATGCTTGTCTTCTTCAGACGGCTACCTTGCTTCTGTTTTTCCATAGTGCTGACATGCCAGATGGATTTCCCAAGGGGCATGTTCATGTGTACAAGATGTTTCTTTTTCCAACTTCCTGTTCTGTGACAGTTATAGGAGCATAATGAAGTTGCAACTCTTAATGTTTTAAACACTCCTGCCTGTGTTTGCATATTATTAGAATATGTAGCATTGGTTCCTAAAGCTAATCCACAAAATGGGAAGGTGTCATGAGGAAGTTTGCAACAACAAATGGGGGAAAGAAGCAAAATGCAGTGGAGTTTCTCACAAAAGTAAATTTGTATGATTCAAAAAGCTGACCTTTATCTTTTTTCCTTTGTCATTTCGTTAGGGTCAAAATGTCCTTTTTTTTTTTAAGGTTGAATGGTTATGATATATACGTTGTTTAAATTTTTTTTCTCCCAATATTGTTACTTGGCAAGAGAAGTGTTTTGTGCGTTCTCATATGTTTATGACACATGACCTCCATGTCTGTCATTAACTCCAGTGGTTCAGTAGGCTAGGACACTGCAATAAGGTACAAACACTAGAGTCCTGGGAAAAACTTTGCACCGGTGGTTGTGGGTAAAATAGAAAATGTGAACCCATGTCACCGTAGCATTTTGATAATGGCTCTTTCCCACTGCTAAATGCCGTTGTCGAAGGTAACGGGCTAGTACTGATGCTGCTACACTGGGCCATAGGACTCTAAGCAGATTGGTTACCTTCCTTCTCTAAGCCTTTTGTAGCTGTAAAATGAGGGGTTTTGATTTAGATGCTCTGCAATATTCTTTTTAGCTCTCTCTTTCTGAAGTCTAAGATATTTCACAGAACTATTTGCAGGGTACAGGACTATATTTGCCAGAGAGAGTGGAAATGCATTTTCCTTGTTCTCAGATATTCCCGATGGCTTATTTCCTCTCGGCACATCTCGCCCTCCTCTGGCTTTTTTTTTTTTTTTTCCCATCACGGTTGTCAAATATATTTCTTTCCTCTTCTATCTATGTCTAGCCAAGTCTCCCACATCAGAGTTGTCTTTTGGTGTGTGTGTGTGGCTATTCCGCAGGGTAAGCACTTCATTTCAGACTTGCTTCCACTAATTAACTACGAAATTAAGTAGGTGAATTCATTGATTCAGCACTTGGTTTGATGTTTATATTAACTCATTAAAAGGGAAGCAGTGGATGTGGCCAGAGGCTTGACGGGAATCTTTCCCTCCCCCTGAAATCCCCTTTGACTTCCCACACGAGATAGCTATCTTGCTGTTTCTCAGAAGTATACATGCATCTGGGAACAGCCAAATGACGGAAACTGCGATGGGCAGGAATTCCATTCTTTGTGATGATAGAAACAATTGTTGCTTTTTCTTCTTCTCCCTGCCCTGCGCACTGGCCACTGCTCCAGTCCTACTTTTGATATACCTGGTGAATTCCCTTTGGATGCCTTCTGAGATTTCACTGGCCTCTATTCCATGTCAAACGCCCAGGTGGGCACTGCCCACTTGGCCCTAAGCCCATGAGGAAAGTAGACCCCCACAGGGATGGAAATCCTCTCCTCATTTCCATCAGAAAGAACTTACATAGGAAGCTTTAATAGGGTTCCACACCCTGCATCAGAGCCATCAACTGGTTTTCAGGGGAAGTATTGACTTAAAATCTATTTTCATTTTTGTTTCCAGCAATCACATCCTGTTTCATTCTTCTTTGCTTTGTACATAATAACCACAAGTGAATGACAGGAACGGTGGCCATTTGTCAAAGAATTGTGCTTACCTTTTTTTCTTTTTTTGACATTTCCCCATTTATATAGGGACTCGTTGTGGTTTTTCAAATCTCTATAAATAGTGTCTAGCTGGTAAAATATGTTTTATGATAAAATAGAATGGAATGTGGTTTGTAATAGAGTAGCATCCATTGTAAAAGAGGCTTTTCTTGGAGCTCATCCAAGCAGTTCGGTTACTTGTCTAAAGTAATTGGATTAAAAGAAAAATGTACTAAATATATGTTCTCTGATTTTCTATATCTTCTGTACCTTGCACCCCTGTTAAGAATCCTGAACTAAGTGTCGTTGCCTTAAGACAGTTCATTATATTTGTTCTATTTATTAAATTGTGTGCACTGATTGTTAGCATAAATTGACCTAATCTCCCATTGCGGCGTTGGTAGCAGCCTGTGCCGATCTCACCCAGCACCTCGTACACACATCTACCGTGGATAGCACTTAGCACATCATTTAGTAATTGCATGTTTATTAAATATTTTCCCCATAGCATCCTGAGCTTTTTCTACATAGGGAGCCTGTCTTATTCTTCTTTGTGTATCTCCTTGATACACAGTAGATATTCAGTCAGTGCTGAAAGAAAATAAATGGAGTAGTGAACACTGAAAACTTGGAATTTGTTTAAAGCAAGATTTAATCCCCCTGATTATAATGCAATTTGAACTTGAGTAAACTTTATTTTGCAAAGTTCAGTATCATAGTGTCATGAATTACTATGTCAAATAGAACTACTGAATTCATTTTATACATTTGCGTTTTAAGACACTACTTTGGGCTTCAAAACATCAACACACTTTTGTTTACACATTGTTTTAAAATATGATTGAATGAGTATAATTCAAAGAATTAGTTAATGTTAATTAGTTGTTAATCTTTAGTTATTTAGTAGATTTTTTTTTTTCCTGGATACCTGGGTGGCTCAGTCAGTTAAGCTTCTGCCTTCTGCTCAGGTCAAGATCCCAGGTCCTGGGACTGAGCTCTCCATCAGGCTCCCTGCTCAGTGGGGGCTTGCTTCTCCCTCTGCCTGCTGCTCCCCCTGCTTGTGCACACTCTCTTTCTGACAAATGAATAAATAAAATCTTTAAAAAAAGAGATTTTTTAAAAATAGTCATTAAGCTCTCCATTTTATAGTTCAATGATTTTATATTTGCAAATTTATTCTGAAAAGGACAGACAGACACAGAGAAGAAACGTAGGGTCATACTGACTTGTCTTACATGGACCAAATTGAGTTGATGATTGTCAAGTCCTTTTTAACTTCCTATAGAATAAACATAAACATGAAAGTTTTTCCTAATATTTTGCATTTAAATTTTAAAATTTTCTAATTTAATATTTGTAATTTTTATGTATATGTGTGTATATGCATACAAACATATATACATATACACATGCATATGTAAAAATATATAAACACACATAAACATACACATACATATTTCTTGATATATCATAATTTAGAAGTCTGGATTCTACTTCTAGTGTTCTTCTGCGTAAGACATTACAATGTAACAGCATTATACTGTCACTAAGATAACAAATAGAATGTGGAAGACAATAGCGTAATGAAAGGTTATTTTATGTTTATACAAGAATGGCAAATCTTTCATGATAAGGGGGATCTACTTATATTTGGAATTAAGTGTAATAGAATTGTTGCTCATTCGATAATTTGTACAAGAAATATTATTTCGAAATAACGTTCCTTCAAAATCTAGATATTGTTATTTTAACTGTTTCTAACAAAGATCATAGCCCAACTAAAAAGTTAAAAGTAAAAAAAAAAAGTGTTAAATGTTCGTATTGCTTTCCATTTGAGAACTTACTTGCTGCTAAATATCAGCTCCTAAGTTCTTTCTGCAGTTGGCTAGAATAATTGATGAAAGTAAAATAAAGTTTCATAAAGTAGCTTTAGGACTTTGGACAATTTGATACAATTGTATAATTGCAGACTGGAGAGAAATGTGCACATTCCACAATGTAAGATCTGTGTCTAAGAGTAGGAAAGCTAGTATATTCAGATTACCAATTTTTAATCGAGGAACTTGAATTTCCCCATACACAACTCCATTTAAAAGAGAAATGATCATTCAGGAATCTTTTTTTCCCCTTTGAAGCAATAATGCATTTGGTGTCTCTGCAGTGACAGAAAAAGAAAATGAATCATAGGTTTACACTCTGTTCATGGAGTCTGAATAATTTAATTAATGCTTTTATAATAAGATTTGCTTTCCTCCAAGATGATTTTTGTTTGAGACTGAAGCAAATGAAGATGTTTCATTGAAATTATGATTTCTACTAGCAACAGTTTTCCCCCTTCCTTTTCTTTTCTTCTCTTTTTTTTCTCTTCATTTCTTTTCTTTTCTTTCTTTAAAAGAGTTGAACAAGTCCAGGAGCAATTGTTCTTTCTCTTTGGGTCTTATACACCTTAGAAATGTAGTAAAAGCTAAGGGACTTTTTCCCTCCTCCCTCCATGCACACAACTTTTCAGTTATTTCAGGGAGAATCCCTTCTGTGGATCTTTGCTAAAAGAGAGCTGTTTCTTGAAATGGATTTATCTGCATCATCTACAAGGCCAGAATCCATAGCCATCCTCATTTATATATTACAGGCTTTAATTTTTGAATCATATATGGGTGGATGTATCAAGGAAGGTTTGAGTCTATTATGTTCCCAGATGTTCATCTTGTTTCATGAGTATATAGGATTGGATTCATAGTATTCTACACTTTGTGGATGAGTTTTGTTATTGTTATTTGCTTATTTCGCAGTATTTGGGAAAAATGGCTCACCATAAAGTAGCTCTTGGGATGCCTGGGTGGCTCAGTTGGTTAAGCATCTGCCTTCGGCTCAGGTCATGATCCCAAGGTCCTGGGATAAAGTCCCTCTTTGGGCTCCCCACTCAATGGGGAGTCTGCTTCTCCCTCTGCATGATGCTCCCCCTAATTGAGCTCGCTCTCTCTCTCTCTCTGACAAATAAATAAATTAAATCTTAAAAAAAAAATAAAATAGCTGTTACGGAAATCTCAAAATATCTCTTTCATTCTTGGTTCCATCTTTTCATGTAACTTCTACTTAAAGAAAACCTTCAGCTTTCTGGAACTTCTAAGTGTATCTGTATTCATTTATGTTCAGTTTGGAGGATGCCTATCGTAATGCTGAGGAATGGATTGATGTATCATGCTAATGTTTTTAATGGTATTTCTATAGCCCTGAACTTCAAGTAGAACCTTTAAGAATAGGACTTCATGCTAGACTGATTGGAATTATATTAATAAGTGAATGAGTTGGGAGATGAAACAAGTGTCCTGCATACTATGGTTCATTCCTAGTTTGTCACATCATAAGATGGGATAGAATAAAAATGCTGTCGTGTGATTCCCTGAGTCTGTGATGCAGTTTTGAATGAAGCAGTTGATCTCCACCGTGATGTCCATATGTCTCAGACATGAAAGAGTTCTTCCCTGTGAGATCTTCATGTGCCCTCACCCATATTAACAAGTAGGAGTTTAGAGGGGTTCCTTGGTGGCTCAGTCGGTTAAGCAGCTGCCTTTGGCTCAGGTCATGATCCCGGGGTCCTGGGATCGAGCCCCACATTAGGCTCCCTGCTCAGCGGGGATCCTGCTTCTTCCTCCCCTCCCTGCTCATGCTCTCTCTCACTATCTCTGTCACTATCTCTGTCTCTCTCTCAAATAAACAAATAAAAATCTTAAAAAAAAAACCAAACAAGTGGGCATCTACATTCAGGGTTGATGGAAGTGGAGAATGAATGTCACACCCCAGTAAGAGGTTTAGAGTTGGACAGAAATCATGTTTTAGTAGCTTGAGGTTGCAGGGCAATCCAAGGTCACATTCACTGAGGCAGTTTCAGTCGGAGCCAGGATGAGAGAACATTTGATATAGTTCAGTTCAGAACAAGTTATTAAGTGCCTTCTATGTAGTATGCTAGCCACTACCAATATAGGCTACTTATGAAATCCTCTCTATTACACAGAGTTTTAAAGTGAGTAAGGGAAGAAATTTAACTTTCCTTCTCAACCTTTGTGTTCTCTAATTTAGAAAAAGTCATTTAACCCTTCAGAAGCTCTCTTTCTTCATCTGTTAAATGAGGCAGCTCTGCTGTGTCACTTTCGGTGTTGTCGAAAGCAGGGAAATTGTTGGTAAAGCCACATAATTTTTATTTAGGAGAGCTTAGGGTTTACAGTCTGCTGGAAAGAAAGGGGTCCCTTGGAGACTGGTTTTAGAATAGCAAGGTAGTTGCTTTTCCTCAGGGAGTATATATATCTGGGTTGAACTGGGGGTAGGAAAGTTGATAAAAATTGTTTTGAGACCTGAAGTGTATCCAATGTGTTAGTGTATGAAAGTCTCTTATGATTTTTAAAAGGATACTCAAATGGAGGGTTTAAAACTCTGTAGCAACACTTGGCTTACAGTAGGTGCTCCAGTGTTATTGTGCTCAGCTTTTTTCCCAGTAGCCAACTTATTGAGGAAGAAAAAATAGGGGAAATTATTAGAGCTGGTTTACCCAGATTGTTTGTATATACTACTGTGATCAAAATCACCTGACACGCATGGTAACTCTCAACTTCGTTCTGCCTATAAACAGTCAATGATCTTGTTAGTTGCAGCTGTAGACCCAGTGCTAGCAGAAATCTTTGTTTATTGAATTCCCAGCTTCCAATCAACTGTGCAAAGAGCAACTGTGTAAAAATAAAAGTCACTAGTCACCCTCTTCTCTCTTCACCTCTGCCTCATTGTAAGGAGGATTCACGTTCTTAGACTGGTTGAAAAAGCAGATGTTCTATAAATAACATAAGAGAGAATCTTTCTCTGTTTTTTGTTTGTTTGTTTGTTTTTTATTAAATGGTTATGGGCCGCACTGTGTCCTCCAAAGGTTGTATTTGGAGGCTCTAAACCCCAGGGCCTCAGAATGTGACTGAATTTGGAAATACTGTCTCTAAAAAGGTAATTCAGTTCAAATGAAGTCTTTATGGTGGGTCCTAATTCAAAACAACTGATGACCTTATGAAGAGAGGAAAGTTGGACACACTCTGCACACAGAGGAAAGACTGGGAGAAAATAGTGAGAAGGTGGCCATCTGCCAGTTAAGGAGAAAGGCCCCAAAGAAGCCAACCCCATGGCCACCTTGATTTTGGACGTCTAGCCTCCAGAACTGTGAAAAATACATTTCTGTTGTTGAGGCCGCCCAGTCTGTGGTATTTTGTTATGGCAGCTCTAGCAAAGTGATACAATGACTGTGTGCTCTTAACTGGCTATAGAGCCGTGAATGCCATAACAGAAGAAATGCTGTGATTTATGCATGCATCTAGAGGAATGCATTCTGTCATCATCATGTCCAGCAAGCACGAACCCTCAGCCTGGTTGTCGTCCAGAATGGGAGGTGGAGGGCACAAGAGTTTTTCTTTCAGGAGAATCATTGGATGAGCCCTAGAAGCCCCACATGTGGGTTAGTTTCATATGTCTTGGGTCATTCACCTTCCTTCCATTCTGCACTTCTTTCAGGAGATTTAAATTCTGAGAAGGAGTCCTACATTCTAAAAGGGAATGTATTAGCCAGATGTTTTAGGATCTGCCTTAAATATAATGACAACGTCGACCCCCATTTGGGTTCCTAAAACTTGCTGTGCAGGGTTCTTTTACTCCTGGAGTGGGTCAGGGCTCGGACATTGACCTCCCTTGGAGTACACAAACCCCAGGCTAGTTAGCAATAGCCTATTCAGTATATGTACAGCTTTGCTATTTACAGGCATACCTCATTTCCTGGCACTTCACTTCATTGTGCTTCACAGATATTCAGTTTTTTGATAAATTGAAGGTTCAAGACTTTAGTGGAGGAAGTCACGGCAGATGTGGTAGAAACAGCAAGAGAACTAGAATTAGAAGTGTAGCCTGAAGATGTGACAGGATTGCTGCAGTCTCATGATAAAACTTGAATGGATGAGGAATTACTTCTTATGGGTGAGCAGAGAAAGTGGTTTCTTGAGATAGAATCTACTCCTGGTGAAGATGCTGTGAAGATTGTCGAAAGGACAACAAAGGACTTAGTGTATTACATAAACTTAGATAAGGCAGCAGCACGGTTGGAGAGGATTCACTCCAATTTTGTAAGGGTTCTACTTTGGGTAAAATGCTATCAAACAGCATCACATGGTACAGAGAGAACATTCTTGAAAGGAAGCCTCCGTCAATGCAGCAGACTTCATTGTGTTATTTTAAGAAATGGCGACAGCCACCCCAACCTTCAGCACTCACCACCCTTGATCAGTCAGCAGCCCTCAACATCAGGCAAGACCCTCCACCAGCAAAAAGATTATGACTTTCTGAGAGCTCAGATGATGGTTAGCATTTTTAGCGATAAGCATTTTTTAATTAGGATATGTACATGGCTTTGTAGACATAACACTAGTGTACATTGAATAGACTACAGTAGATTATACTGTATTGTATTTATATTTAAGCATAATTTTATATGTATTAGGAAACCAAAAAATTCATTTGACTCACTTTATTGCAACATTTGCCTTATTGCCATGGTCTTGAACCCATAGGTAGTACCTGAGGTATGCCCTTGTTGTGTAGCATTTAGTGAAACAGATGTCAGATTAAATAAAGGAGAAAGAAATAGTGGGATTTCATTAGTTTGATTTTGTCACTGTTGAAGAGGAGTGGTGATAATCCATTAGGAGTGGTATGGTGGGATGTGGAAGAGCAAGTTTGAAACAAGATAAATTTCAGATTTCCTCATCATTGCATGTTATCACTTCAAGCTCCTTTAGAACTAGATTTCCTAAATGTTGCTTTCCTCCCCATAAATAGAGCTAATAGCAAATTGGCATAATAACAGTCACTGTAAATAGGGATAAGAATAATACCCACTCCATTCTCTTATCATTAAATGAAAAAGAGCATGCACCTAACAGACTATTTGGCATGTAGTAAGGATCCAATAAATGTTAACTACTATTATTCTTTATGGTATGCATTTTCAATACCTTTTTAAAAAGGTTTTATTTATTATTTGTCAGAGACAGCAAGTGAGCACAAGCAGGGGGAACAGCAGAGGGAGCGGGAGAAGCAGGCTCCCCACTGAGCAGGGAGCAGATGCAGGACTTGATCCCAGGACCCAGGGATCATGACCTGAGCCAAAGGCAGACACTTTACAGACTGAGCCACCCAGGCGCCCCTCAACACATTCTTTTTAGTGGAAGACCTTTTTAGGCTAAAGAGACTTTTTTTTTTTTAAAGATTCTATTTATTTATTTGACAGAGAGGAGAGAGATTACAAGTAGGCAGAGAGGCAGGCAGAGAGAGACGGGGAAGCAGGCTCCCCACCGAGCAGAGAGCTGGATGCGGAGCTCGATCCCAGGACCCTGAGACCATGACCTGAGCCGAAGGCAGAGGCCTTAACCCACTGAGCCACCCAGGCGCCCCTAAAGAGACATTTTATGCTGACTTGACTGCTGAGTATCACTGCTATTACCTCTCATTATGAGAAATAGCTTGTTTCTAGCAAGAGGGGTACAGCTGGGATGAGACTCTGAAAACTCTAAGATAGCAACATCAGCTGGAGATTTTAAATAAATTCACAATAATCCTATTTGAGGCCTGTAAGCTAAGGTTCTATCTAAAACACAGAGCCTTTAAGTACCAATATTAGCTTCATCCTTCAGAAGGTGAAAGCTGAGAAGTATAGAGTTCAAAACAGCTTTAAAAATGGTTGAAAACAACAGGGCTTGGTAAAGGAAGATACTTAAGTGATTCTGCCTAGAGCCTCTAGACCCATGGTTCTCAATCCTTCCCGTGCATCAAGATCTCCTGAGGAAATGTCAAGTGGTTCCTACTAGAGCTTCACCTGATGATTCAGACTCTCTGGGGATGGGTCCTGTGTATGAGCATGTTTCCTCTGGATCCCTCCAGGAGTGCTCCTGAAGCACATATCGTCTGTGTTGATGATCATGGTTCTAAATAGATTCTCCATATGGGTCCCAAAATGTCATGTGTTAAAAGCTGTATTTTTAAACCCATTTTATTTTCTTACTGATCTCCTTGCCAATGCCACACTTTGATGTTATATAAATACTAATCCAGTCTCTGAAAATGATGGGGTTTTCCTAAAGAATGCTTATTTATGTTTTCAATGTTTCCCCATCTTCTCTTCTTTTAAATATATAATGCTGTTCAGAATGATACAATTTTATGGTGAATTTTAGAGCTCCACATAAAATAATAATAAAAAAAATAAACCATATATGACATTTCCCTAGTGTAAATTCAGAATCACAAAGCAGTTTGATTCGTGCTCAATTTAGGAAGCATCATAATTTTTTCCAAGTTTTCCTGATGAGAACGTCTGTGAGACAACATGAAACAAGACCTGCTTGGATCTCACCTTGAAGTGTCTTTAATTGGCATAGGTAATGGTATTAGTTTCTCCTTATAAAAAGGCAGGTGCTAGGTGCTTTGATAAGTCAGTAGCCAAGTAGAAAGCACTATTTGTGTTTAAAGGACTTCAGCACCTAGTAGGACAGGGCTTAGGATAAAATATTCCACTCTCTCCCACAAACGGATCCTTGCTCTTTCCTACACTGAGTGGAAATTTGGTGGTACAGCGGTACAGTATCCTTTGCTTACTAGGAAGCTCCATGCCATTCTCTTAAAAGATTGAATTTCCCTTCCTTTTATTGACTTGCTGTCCCTACACAATTTCATCTCCAGATGAAATAGGAGCAGGGAAAGCAATGGAGGTTTGAAGGAGGGAGTTTAGGAAACAGAAAGCCAATGATTATAGAAAGTTAAATATGTTCCTGGAGACGGCAGGGAGTCTATCACACTTTTCAGTATTCAAGCCTAACATTAGTTTCATTGAACTTCATTTTATATTTCCCTACTTTCTTTTCAGTGTATAGTTCTACTCCCATTTGAAACAAACTTAATATTTGAACATATTATACCTTAAGGTATAATGATTAGTTTCACACAAAAGAGCCCCCACAAGGTCCCATTCAGCATCTCATTTAAACACAGTAACTTCCTATAAAACATATTTGTACTCAACTACACTGAAAGCTCTAATGTGTGGAATAAAGTACCGCTCATTAGTATTATCTAATTCTGTTATAATAACTCAGTAAATTACTGACTTTTGATTAACCACTGATTAAGAGCCAAGATTATTATGCATGCCATAGAGCATATAAGTGAAGCTTGACGTATTTCTTAGGTTGAGGATTATTATATCCCATATGAGGACACAAAACTAGTTCTAAGAACTAGTTTCTTAATCCCTCAATGATGGTATGTTCCCAACAACAGAATTGTGTAATAAAAGCAGTACATGCCATAGTCAAAAAGGAAGGTTTTAAGATGAAAGTAAAACTTAATCTCAGCTTTGACAGGGAGGAGAGTAAGAGTGGTGTGTGTGTGTGTGTGTGTGTGTGTGTGTGTGTGACACAAAGGAAGTTGTTCATGCTCTGAAATAACAACATTCTGAAATGAATTTTATGTCAACCAGTCTAAGACAATGGAAAAAACACGGATATTAGAGCCAAAGCAATCTTGGGCTGAATCTGGTCTCCTTTTTTATTTACCAACTACATTCTGTTGGAGAAGATATGAATCCTTTCTTAGTTTTTTGGATTTTTTTTTCATTTTTAAAGGGGGTTAATAGACTTGCCTTAGACAGTCGTTGTAAAGATTTCATAAGATACCTATGCCCAGGATTCAATAAATGTGTGTTCCTTCCTTTCCCATTCATTGTACTTTTAGCAATACTGTATTCAGTATAATACATGATAGACTTGCCAAAGAATTTAGGTGGTGCTGTGGATTAGGACCTGACTGGAGCAGTTTAATTTTTTCTTTTTTTACGAAGTTGAAATATGATATTTCAGTAAAAATGTGCTCCACATTATCATTCTAAAATGTAGAAATGGATTATCTGTATATATTTAAAATCTGTCAGATTCTTCCTTCTCATCCTGCAAACAAACAAATTATGTTTAGATTTGCCATTGCCCCCGCAGCAACTCAAATCACCATGAATTGAGCAGACTCCTAGCGGGAGGATTTTAATGGTTTATTTATGTATGCATATAATCCCTCCATCGGATGCAGACCACATACTTGTCTGCCTGAGCTGAATTTTATTGATATGTTTTTTTTTCCTTGCTCCTAACTCTACTATTGAGATTTAATTCCTGACAATGCATTAGTGCCAAATGGCACTATTAGTGCTGTTAGGAGTTGAGTTTTGCTAAAATATTTGAAACCTGCTGCGTCTGTCCTCCAGAAAAGAGAACAATTTAATCTTCTTCATTGGTTGTGACTTCAGCTGAAGTGCGGTTTTTTAATTTGAGACACTTTGGGGTTGCAAAAGGAAATAACAAAAAATTTAGACCTATGGTGGATTCAGGAGGCAAGGCAAAATTGAAGCCCTTTTTAAGTGTCTAAATCTGTGTTGTTCACTTTGAAAAATAAGTTTCCCGACATTGTGTATATTTTCAAAGCACATTTACATTACTTCAACGGCTGCAATAATAAAATGACACTGGAAAGCATGAACAGGAAATGCATGAGGCAAAGTAAAAGGGCAAAGTAATGAGATCAATCATGCCAAGAGGATAATGAAAGACAGACCTACAGAGCCTTCTCTGGGAAAAAGACATGGGAGTGGATATTTATAGCACAATGGAAGAAATGTCGATGGAATGTTGCACAAAGTGCTATGGGAAAATGGAAGGAGGAAGCATTAATTGTGAGAGATGGGAGGGGGATTGAGCAGAAGAAGAGAAGGCTTTATTTTAAATCTATGTTGCCTTCAAAACAACAGATTTCCCAGTTGTTCCCAGAACAAAAACCACTTGGACTGCCCTTTAAATGTGTGGCATGAGACCCTGACCTTCAGCTATTTAATTCAGCGTTGTAAAGCAATCTGCAACAATGTGTTTCTCTGTTTCCCTGAAGTAGCCTATTAGTCACGCCATATATGTAGAAATTGATGGTGTGTGTATGTTTCAAATCTGTGAATTTCCAGAGGTGGGCAGACAGGGAGGGCGGGGTATCTGGAAGATGATGTGGGAAGTGCCCCCACTCTTTCCCTGGACTAGATGGAAATGAGAACAGGCTCTGAAACAGCAAGTACGATTTATCCTGCAGCCAAAATTCCTCTTCTTGGCAGTTTTGCCCAAGGTAAGCGCTGAAAGGAGAGAAAGAATGATGGCATAGGAATTCCCATCCAAATTGGGTTGCAGACTTGGCTCTTGAAGGAGAGCCTAGATATATTCATTAGTTCAGAAAACAACAAAACAAACAGCAACAACAAAACACCTTTTATGGTCCAAAGGATGCAAATCCTTTATATCTAACAGAGAACTCAGCCTGAACAATATGTGTTTAGTTCTTTTTTTGACCCTTATTTTTCTCACATGCAGTGACAAAGGTGAAAAAGGAAGAAATAAAAGTGTTAAAGAATTTAAAGTTATTTGCCAAGTTAAATTCAATACCCTTTTTTAAGCCATTTTTTTAAAATCATGACTTTGAATTGAGAATAACATTAAAAACTGGGGAATGTAGGGGGGGGAACCTTCAACTATAAGGGGTTTTAAAGTGTTGGCAACTGACAGGCTTCTAGCAAAAAACTCTGCCTTTTCAGTCTCTGTGGGCTTTGGAGGCACACAGTGCTCTCTGTTTTCAAATACTGGCTCTTTCACTTCCTGAGTTGGAAACTAACATTTAATGAGAGCTTACTATGGGCCAAGCACAGTTCTAAGTTCTTTACACATAGGTATTAAGTAGGAACCAGCCCCAGCTGTTATTATACGGAGACCTAAAGTACAATGAATCAAGCAAGACCTAGATTTCATTTTTCTCTCACATTGATAACACTGAGGTGGGTGGACGAGGCAGTGGGGGTGAACCTTTCCACAGCATTTTCTTGGGCCCGGGTTCCCTCTTTGTGGTTGTTCCCAGTTCTGTCTGATTTGGTGTTCCTCTGCATGGTGTTGGCTCTCCAAAACCGTGGCCAACTATCAGACTCGAGGACTCACAGCTTCATTTACAAACGTGACCCTGAAGCAGCATACATCATTTAGACTCACATTCTGTGATTCAGAACGTAGCTGCACGAACAGACTTTCCTGCCATGGAGGAAAGAGAAGCTAGACTCCTGCTGGGTAGCTATGTGCTCTGCTAATATGTAGGAAACATTCCTGCAGGTTATTATGTGAATAGTGGCCCTTGAAGTTGGGCGACAGAGCATCCCTCCTCCAGGGGTACCAAAAGGAAGAGGAGGAAAATGCATAGGAGGCAAAAATGAACAATTTCTATCATGATGTATTAGCTTCTTTAACCCTCAAAATAACCTGCCAGTTTTGTCTTCTTTTTATAGACAACTTTGTTATGAAATTTGTTTAAAAACACTGATCCCATGTTCACAGCGGTGTGAAATTCGGATGGGCTTGCACAGAACTTGTGCTTTTCCTAACGACTGTATTTCCTCTCTACCTCTGAAACTATTATTGTAGTGACTAGTACATCAGTACTATTAAGATTCTACTATATTCAGAGAGCTATATAGTATCTGCATTTTGTTTTGTTTTGTTTTTCCGGGGGTGGGGGCGGCAGTGAGTGGCTGGATCCATTGGGCATATGTTGGAGATTTCAATGCCTGACCAAAAAGCTCTTTCCTTTAGCTTCATTATTGCATGAAATTTTTGTTTCTAGTACTATGTGGTAACGGTCTCTGTGTTCAAGATATGTTTCCTGTAATCGAGCCTATTAGTATCATGCCCTTTCCATATCTCATAAGTTTTGAAACTTATTTGTATCCTCCAGATTTATAACCTTGCTAAATGTTAGCTGTTAGCTTGGCAAGGAGAAAGTGGTTTCTATGGTCTCCCAGTAAAGGTACAAATATTTGCTACCTCACCGAAGAATGCCTTGTTCTGCCTTTCCTGAACACTGGAAAACGTATCAACCACAACAAATGGTCTTTTCTTCTGATAAAACCTAACCCTAAGCCTAACCCTTCTGATAAAACCTACCTATTTTGGAGGAACTCTATTATGAGAGAGAGAGAAATCCCAGTGAACTTTAATTTGTTCTTCATTCAGTGTCTCTCTTTTTTTCTTTTTAAATTTACTATATATTATTTTTTGAAAGAATTGCTTCCTCTGTGTATTTTATTTGTCATTTTGTGTATACATGAATTTTGCATTTTTTTTCTGGTTATCTTCTAGAAAGAGGCAAAATTAATTTAAAAAATAATGATGTGGGGAAAGAAAGGTGATGAATGCCAATGGTTGCTTATAGCTGTTCTACTCGTATATGTTATTTTCAATGATAATTTGGTTGTATGAATGGCAGTGTGTAATACTTGTCCCTGTCATCTCTCAGGAATGCTCTTTGCACAAGTATTCCTTTTATTTTTTAATTCCACTACCCATAGGGAACAGGACACCTTTGTGTGATGGGTATATGTTTAGAATCAAGACTGTGAGGCAGCCTGCTTCCCTAAATTCTGGCTCTGTCACTGGACTGGTACGCTGTGAGACCTTGGGCAAGTCACTGTACTTTCTGCATTTTGGGTACCTCGTTTGCAAAATCAGGGCAACACTAGGATGAAATAGAGTCATTACAATGATTAAAGAAGTTCATGGATTTAACAGTGCTTGGCACATGGTAAGCAACTTAGAAGAATGCAGAATTTTTCACTCTTCCCACTCAGACCAGATTTAGGTTAGAGTCAAATGTACTTGGAGGTTTAATAAAAAATAAGTTTAAACATTCGTGGTAGAAGGAAAATGGTGCTGAGGTTTTTGTTATTTCCCCTATGTGTTTGGTAACTTAACTGGTCATGAAATATGATTGTACATTTTCTCTCTAAGTAGCTTTGTGCTAGAGACTGCAAGTGATATGATGAAAATATAGGAATTGTTTCTAGGGATCTTAAATTCTAGTTGGTGAAAAAAGACTACAGGCATGAAATTAATTAGATTACATTAGTGCCGTGTAAATATACACGCTGTTGCAACTGGATAGTTCAAATCATTATCACTCCCCAAATGCATATGAGAAAATTGAGAACCAAACATTTGTTAGAAAAATTGGGGACTTGAGAGAGAAACTGTTTTTGAGGTGGATTTTTATTTTCAAAACTCCCAGCTAGGGGTGCCTGGGTGGCTCAATGGGTTAAAGCCTCTGCCTTTAGCTCAGGTCATGATCTCAGGGTCCTGGGATCAAGCCCAGCATCAGGCTCTCTGCTCAGCAGGGAGCCTACTTCCCCCTCTCTCTCTGCCTGCCTCTCTGCCTACTTGCGATCTCTCTCTCTCTGTCAAATAAATAAATTAATAAAATCTTTAAAAACAAAAACAAAAACACAACTCCCAGCTATGGGTGAAGCAAGTTCATACAAGTATTTGAGCATTTAGATTGGGTCCAAGAAAGTGGGGTCCATCACTATAAAAGATCCCCCTCACTATAATTGCAGGTGGAGATGAAAGATTCACGTAGAAACTGTGAAGCATGAGACAAATGAGTCACAATGCCCAATTTTGCTATGTTTAGGAGACAGGCACATTACTGTAATATTTAACTATATAGAGCAACTCACTTGGTAATTCCAGAATTCTTGAAGGGCTAATGGTATTACAGAATCATATCCTCTGTTGATGTTCTACCATGACCTGGTGTAGGCTTTAATAATAGTTGTCTCTACCGGCTTTTAAAAAGTAAGGAAATTTATTTTCACATAGCACAGGACATGCAGAGGAAGACAGCTTCTGGTTTATCTCAGTGGTTCAACAGCAGCATCAAGGAAAACATCTTTCCATCATTTTGCTCTGCTTTTGTCTGCTTGTCACCTTTGTCTTCAGTAAACACCACCCTACCCTCCCAACCCCCCTAACCCCCCCTCCACCCCCCCACCCGGTCACAAGAGATTACAGCAGTCATGGGCATCACATCCAGACCTGAGTGAGCCCAGGACAGAAGAGTTTATGTCTTCCTTGAGTCTTTTAAGAGTAAGGAAATCTGTCCCAAAAATCTCCACTAAGCCTACCTTTCTTTATTGTATGCCCAAACTAGTCACTGGCAAAGGAAATGAAACAACCGTGATTGTTTCAGATGAGTCAAGACCCACTCTTTGAGGTTGCCTTGAGAGCTGCATAGAGGAGAGTTTACTTAGGAAACTAGAAAGAATGAGGATATGAATACATGTGTTTTGGCATCAACAGTATCTGTTACATTTGACATTTAGTAGAATACTCTTAACATTCTTATTTTTATGAAAGAAATGAGGAAAGGAAGGATGGAAGAAAGGAAGGAAGGAAAACACTGTGAGATGTGTTTTAGTCTTTATTATGCAGCCATTAGCATTCTTCTGATTTGTTTCTGTCAATTCCAGGTAGAGCACAATAAATATATCATTGAGCCAAACATTTGGATCATATTGTCAGAAACTGATTAGAATTGGGTGGCCACTGCTTTTTTCTTGGCAAGGGGTCAGTTCATTGCAGTAATGTATTAAATAGTCCTTCAAGAAAGAAGAGCCAAAAAACAATGTCCTTTGGAACTAACACTCTTAAACAGTATCCAAATTAATGGAAAGTGCTTGCACTAAAGAAATAAAACATCAGGGCTTTGGCAAGAGGTGATTGGCAGAAACACCCAATGGCTTGATACATCTGTCTCCTGAAGACATAAATGAATTCCTCCTTGTAAAAAAGAATGAGTAACTGGGGCTGGGGCTAAAGCACGGGTCTAAAGAAAATGACTTCCTGCTTTCTGCTGGAGTACCTAGGAGCACATTTCTCAGCCTGATATCTTTGTGCCTACTAAATTAAGATCCTGGCTGTAAAGATAAGAAAGATTCTCCATCTGCTGGCGTGACTCCTTCACCATTTCATGTTTAGTAAGAGAAGATATGATGAAGGGCTATCATAACTTCCTGTTGTTGTGTAATCGATGGGTTGATTTATAAATTATTTGCTTATTCTTTCACGCATTCATTCATGCACACATTCACATAATTACTTAAGAGTGTCTGCCCTTTTCCAGGCATAGCTTTGTGCTGAGCATGTCAAGGTCTGCAGAGGCCAGGATCCTATATTTGGATCATGTGTAGGACAGTGAAGGAAGTAAAGGGAACTACGCCGTGCACTCTACCATGATGTTCTCTACATAATTCTTTCCAAACACTCCTCCAAACCCTATAGGAGTTTTATCATTACCTCCAGTTCCAGGAATAGAAAATCAAGGCTTAGACATTAAGTAATTTGTTCAGTGTGACTCTAATTATTGGTGGTGATCTTAGCTTTGAACTCACAATTATGTTATTTGAAAGCTGGGATCATTCACCTTCCCCCCACTGCCATGAATCAGATTGTTTTCTACCCTAATTACAAATCTACCCTGCTCTCTAGATACCTGGATAGCTTTACTAACAATTCTCTATTGTTAGTTCTCAGATTTGGCTCTCTAGAATGTGTGAGTGGTTCCAAGCCATATCCAACATAACTAAAACAATCATGCATCTCAGAGCTTAAGTCAACCGGTGGTAGTACTTAAAACTTAGGTATTCAAGAATATCAGAATTATGGGCACCTGGGTGGCTCAGTGGGTTAAAGCCTCTGCCTTTGGCTCAGGTCATGATCTCAGGGTCCTGGGATCTAGCCCCTCATTGGGCTCTCTGCTCGGCAGGGAGCCTGCTTCCCCCTCTCCCTCTGCCTGCCTCTCTGCCTACTTGTGATCTCTCTCTCTCTGTCAAATAAATAAATAAAATCTTAAAAAAAAAAAAGAATATCAGAATTATGCCTAAGGAATGAATAAATGGACTCTGAGTGAGAGCTTTTGAGCTTTCCTAGAAGTAATATAGATGAGAGTCTGTCTGAGATTCTCCTATTCTCTCCCTCTGCCCCTCTCCACCATGTGCACGTGCTTTCTCAAATAAATAAATCTTTTAAAAAATGGGGTACCTGGATGGCTCAGTTGGTTAAGTGTCTGCCTTCGGCTCAGTTCATGATCTCAGGGTCCTGGGATCAACCCCCACATCGAGCTCCCTGCTCAGCAGGAGGCCTACTTCTCCCTCTCCCATTCTCCCTGCTTAGTCTCTCTCAATCTCTCTGTGTCAAATAAATAAAATCTTAAAGAGGAAAGAAAAAAGAAGAAAGAAAGAAAGAAAGAAAGAAAGAAAGAAAGAAAGAAAGAAAGAAAGAAAGAAAGAAAGAAAGAAAGAAAGAGAAAGAAAGAAAGAAGGAAGGAAGGAAGGAAGGAAGGAAGGAAGGAAGGAAGGAAGGAGAGAAGAGAAGAGAAGAGAAGAGAAGAGAAGAGAAGAGAAGAGAAGAGAAGAAAGGCAGATTGCTCAAACCTTCCTGTCCAGCCTTTCCATTCTGCTTATTCCCAATTCGTGGCATTACTCTATTTCATTCAGACCTTCAGTGCCCTTGCGCTATTCTCTAACATCTATCAAAGTCAGCTTTCAAATCCTCATTTTAACTAAAGTGTAAACAACTAACATTATTGTACTGGTCTGATAGGACTTATCCTAACATCCTTTCAGTAAGAGTTAGGATAACTCTTTATCTTTATGAAGATTAGTTCTTGGCAATTTGGGGCTTTGTTTGGCGATATGGGGCTTTGCCAGTTTAAGGACTGGAAGCACTGGCACTCAAACTTGGTAAACCAACCACAACCCAACTTTCACCTGTAAAGAGACAGGGAAGATAAGAAAAGATTTGCCCCTGGAATTAAGCTTGCTCACTAGATAGCTGTTTTCTGTATCAACCTTAAAGATTAGATAAAGAAAGATTGAATTCATTTCACAATGTGATGTTCTGCTTTCAAGATTAACACAAGGGGGAAAAAGGCATGATTTGTTTCTATAACAAATTATATAGTGGAAGTAACATTATTATAATGGAAAAAGTACCTCAAAATAATACTGTAGTGTGTTAAGCACTTTATAGGTATTAACTCACTTAATTCTAAAACAACACAATAAAATATCTCAATGTTTTCCCATTTTAAAGTTGAGAAATCTGAGACCAAGAACAGTTAAATGACTTGCACAAGGTCCCTCAGCTGAATTTGAACCCAAAGCAATGGGTAGTTACTGGACTATAGTGCATCTTCAGTGTTAGGTTTCAATAATCCATGAATCAGTTTATTTTCATCACCTCCCTTACCAAGAACAAACCATGTTCACCCTAACACTTTGAAGAGAAGTAAGAACAGGGCAACAAAGGAAGTCATTTACTTTGGTAATCTGATTTGATCATCATGAGTATTTTGGGGATAGTTACTGTTATTCGCATTTTGTAGATAAGATAACTGAGACATACAGAGATTAAGTAACACGTCTTAGGTCCCTCAGCTAGAAATACCAAGGAAGCAAAACAAGGTTTACCCGATTCTACACCAGCTCTGCATACCAACCTGTCTTTTTGGTTGATATTTAATCAAAACACCAAGTGCACAAGCAAACAAATAATAGATTGTTTTTGGTAGTGTTCTGGAATACCTCTGGTTTCTAATAATATCATTATAAAGTCAAACATATTGTAAAATCTTTTACAACTCCTATTGAATTTCTTAGTCTAGAAGTGGCCTCAGGTACTTGAATATAGAAGTATAGACTGAGGATCTAGGTGAATGATAACTTTGGAATTAAGTACAAATATGTTTGCAACCACAATAAAAATATTTAGGCATTTCTCCTGTCTGCATAAATGCCAAATAACATTTTATTCATTTGAGGATTAGGTGCAATTTCTTCTGATACAAAGTTATTTTCTCTCCTGTCACAGACATTCCTAAAATTTCTGCCAGACATCATTAAAGCGTTTGTGCAAACACTTCATTTAGTAGCAAAGAGACAGTGAAAGTCTGGGAAGATGAGTCTACAGTTTTCTATTTGTCAGAAAGAAAGTATTGATGTTTTTTGCAGTGATATGTCTATATGAAAGTGCTTTGACAAAACATTATTTATGAGTAAACATCAAACATGCCATATATTTTAATATGTGAATTGCATAAAGCTTTTGATTGCTTTACTTTCATTCCTCATATGTTCTCAACTGCAACAATATAGGAGTTTTCTATTTTGTGTATTAAAGGTCACAGGGACAAGTAAAATTGATCCCAAGCCCACATTTATAAACTGGGCCATTTTATCTTTGCCATCCTGTGGGTTTCAAACCATCTCTGCTCTGCACAGAAACCCTGAATGAAAGCAAAATGTAGTAAATATTTTCAGAAAGGGCTTTTTATTTTTTGTCTCCTCTTGGAAAGCTAAATCAATACTTGACCTTTTCACACCCCTATCAGAACAAAATGGACTCTTTCTGCACTGATTTGGAATTCTGAAGTATGTGGTAAGATCCATTTGTCTTGAAAGCCATCTGTTGCTTGGGGTACTCTGTGAGAGTGTGTGAGTGTGTGTGTATGTGTGTGTTGTACAAAATTGCTTGGTCTCTAGATGTGAATAATATTTTATGGGTTACATGATGCTTTCACCTGTAACATTTCATATTTGAGTCTTCTGATTCTGTGAAATAGACAAGATGGATGGATAGATGATAGATACATGATAGATAGATAGATGATAGATAGATAGAGATATACAAAAGAGTAGGTTGACTGTAAGTATCAATGATTCACTAAAGCTCAGTGAAGCTCTGTTCTTGTCTAGTTAAAAGACGGGACAATGGGGCGCCTGGGTGGCTCAGATAAACATCTGAGCATCGGCCTTTGGCTCAGGTCATGATCTCTGGGTCCTGGGATGGAGCCCCACATTGGGCTCCCAGCTCAACAGGGAGTCTGCTTCTCCCCCTCCCTCTCTCTCCCCCTGCTTGCTTTCTGTGTGTGTGTGTGTGTGTGTGTGACTCTCTCAAATGAATAAATAAAATCTTAAAAAAAAAAGAAAAGACATAACCGAATGCCAAACAAACCTTCTAACACTAAACTTGAAAGGGGGCCCTCCAAGATGCATCCAGAAAATAGGGGCCCAGGTGAGCATGTGGCCTCTTTTGTATCACAGCACAAAATGCTGTAGCAAGAATAGCAGAAAATGACATTTGTCAAAGCAGTCTAAAGAGCAAAGTCTGTGTAACACAAGATGTAAGCTCTTTTAAATTAAAGTAACTTGTTGGCATCCTGGCTCTTTAGACTGAAACCAGAGAAAAGGAGACCCATTGGTGTAAAATGCAGAGATGAAAGTGCTCTTTCTTTCTTATCTCAGGTATATAAGCCCCTGCACCCCAGAATCAAATTCTTCTACCAATGGCATAATCTTTTGCATTTCAATAACTTTTATTTTCCTTTCTGCATGCCTTTGGGGCTTGGGGCTGAGGGGGTCCAGGGTGTGAGGAAGTGAGGACTTGGGAACTATCTCAGAAGGTAAGTTTGAATATGAGTGTGGCTGCTATTTGGAGGAGGCTTGGGTGCAAAAGGAACTGTTGTCTCCTCTGTGGTGCTTGCTGTTTGTCCCTGAGAAGAATCATGGGGTGAATTTGTTCCACTTAGTGAGTAGTTTTAATGACATCACGCAATTTTCAGTTGTCTTGATACTGAATCACTTCCTCTTTATAGGAGCAAGAATAATCACTATCTCACAGTATTGTAACAAAAAGTCGAATTAATGTATCTAAAACCAAAGAGAGGCAACCAATAAAACGAGGCTACTGAAATTACAGTCTTGTACAACTTCTAGGAGATCATGCATAGTAGTGCCAAGTGACCTCCTTTCTGACTGCTCAGGAGGGGCTGGTCTTGTTTTTGCATTTTTCTTGCAAAAATCACCAACTTACCAGACACACTGCTGGTGTGTACAGTATACCAGTGAGAGTAACAGATTCTCATCGATTTGATACTATGAGGGAAGACAAATCTCTCTCACTTTTGGAACTTTAATTAAAAATGCAGCTCAGGAAATAAAGGAGAATGTGCAGGGCCGGTTCACTTCTGAGGTGAGAAAAAGTCTTTCATCACAAACTGATACTAAAGATCGCAGTGGTTCTGCTTTTCAGGCCAAATAAATGGTTAACTAGTCTATAGAAATAAGCTAAGTCGAATGACTTTAAATTGTTCTGCACTAGATTGGGAAGAGGTGAACATCTTATCAGGAAGAAAGGCAGTATCATAATCTCTCTGTGCCTCTTTATTTAATCAAGTCCCTCCAATTCTGAAATTTCAAAATAAGCATCACTTTTTTCATGAATGGGTCATCGTGGGGGCGTGGGGGGGGGGGGGAAGCCACAGCAATTCACTGCATATTTTAGTGAACAAAGCATGTTAGGGATGATGTATTTAGAGATACCGGATTATTTTCATCTGGCTTTCTGAATGTGGTTTTTCAGGAAAGGTTATTATGTTTATGGGTGTATACACACATAGATACAACATATTTTCCATATATATAACTATATGTAATACATATGTTTTTTTTTTATTTCTTACAGAGCCAGAAAAGTATTTTTTTTTTAAAGATTTTATTTATTTATTTGACAGAGAGAGAGAGATCACAAGTAGGCAGAGAGGCAGGCAGAGAGAGAGGGGGAAGCGGGCTCCCCGCTGAGCAGAGAGCCCGATGCGGGGCTCAATCCCAGGACCCTGAGATCATGACCTGAGCCGAAGGCAGAGGCTTTAACCCACTGAGCCACCCAGGCGCCCCAAGTATTTTTTTCTACTCTGACATCCAGTGGCTTTTGATCTCACTTTCCTCGAATCAGAGTTCGATATAGCAGTCATGTTTGTTTCACTTTTGAACAAAGTGTGAATTTAGTGCATTTTATAATGCAATATGTAGTTATTGGGAAATGAGAGTCATTTAATTCCAGCCAACGTGTTTTAATTAACCATTTGCTGTGGGCCTGATACTCCCAGGTGTATAGGATGAAAGAAAGTGCAGTCTCTGTTCATGTTGTCCCCATGATCTAAAACAGGGATGTTAACTGGGGGCAGGGCCATACTGCCCTCCCTTCAGAGGGCAAAACTTGACAAATCTACGGACATACTTGATTTTCACAACTGAAGAGAAGAGGCTACAGGCCTCTAGTGGGTAGAGACTTGGAATCTTGCTAAACTGCCTGCAATTCACAGGATGACACAATTAAAAAATAATTATGTGGCCTAAAAAGTCAGTAGTGCTGAGGTTGAAAAACCTGGTCTGAAGAGTGAGAAGTATGTAATGGGCTATGATAAGCACTATTTTAAGGACATAAATAAAGTGTTGGGGAAAACTCAAAGAAAGAGAACTGGGGGTGAGGAGGTGTTAAAAAAAAAGCTTTGTGGAGGAGGTGACATAGGGGTTCAGCCCAGAAGAAGGAAGAATGGTTTGTTTAGCTAGGGAAGGATGGAAAAGCAGAGAGCATTCTGGGAAGGGGTGCAAAGAGGAGCAAGGCATAGGAAACATCTTTCCACAAAGCTTTTCCTGTACACAGTTGCCACTGAGGCAATCTTCAGGTCATGGTTTTACACACGTCAGGTTACTAACAGAACTCTGTGTGAGAGGGTATTTGTTGTTGTTATTTTGTTGTGTGTGTGTGTGTGTGTGTGTGTGTGTGTGTGTTTAATCTGCATATGTAAAACTTCCTAAGAGAAGAGACCTGAAAGCATTTTCCACTAGTGGGAGGAAGATTTCGAGGCCCCCTGGCATCAGCTTTTCCACAGGATAGTCAGTATCTACAAACTGACTGCTAATTCTTGCTGTCTTCTAAACCTTTCTAAATCTGGAGCTTATGGAAAGGGCTTTCCACAGCTTAGAACTATTTTAGATTTAACATACCCCCATGTCTGGACAACCCAGGGTATTAAGGCCTTCAAAGAACTCTCTGACAGGAAAAAGAAAAAAAAAAAAAAAGGACCAGATTGTAAGCCAGTGTTTCCTTAGTACCAATGGTCCTGTGCAGGGACCCAGTGTGGACTCTGGAGTTCTACCTCAACAATTTACCCATCACGTGACTTTTGATAAGTGGTAATTTTTTTTTTTCTTCCATCATCTCCTTTTTTAAATGACTGTAATGTCTTCTATATCATAGGAGTGTTTTGAAGACTAAATACTGTGCATGTATAGCCTGATAGGTAGTAGGCTCTCAATATTAGCTCTTTTCACTGCCACCATTATAGTCTGAAAACCTGGGGATTTGGTTAAAGATCAGTCCCGTGTTTTGAGAGATACTAGAAACAAGATTCTCACCCTTCTGATTGGCAGAGAAGACTTTCCAAAGGATAGCTTTGTAATCGGAAAATGCAAAGTTCAGTGGGCAGATAATGAGGTTGTTTGAGATTCGTTCAATTAACAAAATGAAACAAGTGTGATGCACTCAGTGGGTGTGCTGAAGATGTCTTATGAAATGTTTATGCCAGTGGCACACGTGGTGATTAAAAGAAGGTCCATATTTAAATTAGTAAAGAGAGAGAGAGAGAAGAGAAAGGAGTTATAGGATCAGTGGAATAAGATTGAAAGCAAGCAAAATTAGTTTAAATTAAAAAAAAAATTAAGTCTCTGAGTGATCAAAAGACAACCATAAACTCCACCTGGGGAAATTGTGCCACTTTATCTCCTGCTGAGCAGTTGGTATTATTCTTTGCTTTTGTGTGTGAACATGCTCAGTTTCCTATTAAGTCATGGCAGGAATAGTAAACAAATTATTTTCTGCTTCCTAGGAGTATAAATACTAGAAAAAAATGTGATATCACATGTATAACTTTTATTTCTAATGTTTATATTTTAGTTTGAAATTTCTTTGAATCATGAATTTTATCATTAAACAATGACCTCCTTCAATAATCTAAAAAAGATGGAAATAAAAATATGAGACTTGGACTTATAGCCTCTTATGTAGGCAGTGATTTGATGTTCAAACTAGAATTATTAAAAAAAAATCAGAAGATATGTTTGTTTCTTTTAGTTAATATCCTTCCTCTGGTACAAATATTAGGGGTGAGGGAAACCACATACTTCTGTTCATATTTCTCCCACTAATAGGAGATTAGATGACTTTCATCACAGTTAAGTTAGAAGAATGAATCTGTCATATATGCCACCTCATGGAAACATCTAAATGAAATGCCAGTATTATCATTTTCCACACCCTTAATCACCATGGAGATTAAGTACTAAATCAAAAGTCCCCAGAGTTAACCAAAAACAAAGTAATATTGAGTATATGATGTCTGGAAATGTATGGACCAATTCTATTCATTTCTTTTTCTTTTCCCCTAGCAATTGATTAAAAAGTGAAGAATTTCCTAATTTAACAGTCTATATCATATATATGAGAATCTAACATAACTTAAGATTCCAAAAGCCCTTAAGTAGGATCAATGATAGCAATATGATAATCAAAATAGGTAAAATAATAACATCTATAAAAATAATATATTGAACACTAAACCCCAAGCACAGTGCTAGCTATAGTATTTTGTTTAATACAAGAAACAACCCTCTAAAGATAGATCATTATTACCCATATTCTACAAATGAGGAAAATAATCCTAAGAATAAATTAACAATGTGACTGAACTCATGCAACCAGAGAAGGTGACAGGACAAAATCAATCTGATTGTTCAACAAATCTACAGTTTTATGTAATGACATAGACTGAAATGGGATGGAATGGAATAAATGGAATAGGATGGGATGGGGTAGTGTAGGATAGGATAGAACAGAAAAGTTAAGAGTGTACCATATGTTGCAAGGTTTGATTGGTGAAACTTTGTTTTCAGTTTTGAGAGTCAGGGAGAAAGGGAGAGAGAGAGAGTGAGAGAGAGAGAGAGAGAGATGTTACATTGTATAGAGGATTTCTTACCGGGAGATACAATACAAAAACTAAACATTTTGGAGCAACAACGCTCAAGAATGCTTGGCTTCCCTCCAACCCCCATATTGCCATTACACAATCCAAACAAAATAATTTTCTTATTTTGTTCCTGGCTGACTCTTGTAATATTTAAATACCCGGAAGAATGAATCTTTTGCAGGATTTCAGCCAATTCCATTGGATGATGGAGACGTAGACTGAATAATAGATGGACACCCTAATCCAAAATGGCACAGCTATTAATGGCATACTTGGGAGTTAGAATATAGGTATCGTATTACTGTTAGATGTTGTGCTTTGCATTCTTTCTTCTTTCTTTCTTTCTTCTCCTAGAATTGAGGATTAAATGAATAAAGCATCAGAAATAACAAGTTGTAGGCTGTCAACTCCTATTCATTGACTCGTATATCTGTAACATATGGGAGCTTCTCTTTTTCAATGAAATTACAACAGTGACTATTTATTAGCTGCCTCTTTAGCAGAACATCGTAGTTAGGTATAAGCTATGCCTTTTATTGTCTTGAGCTTCTAGTATAGATGATAAAAAAGATATTCATTTATAAATAATGTAGTGACATATGTAAATAGTAGGTTAAAAAATTAAAAGATTTTTCAAGTGAAATGTACAGACCATTACGTTGTTCAGAGGAGGGAGAAGACACTTTGACTTGGGTGAGAATTAAGTCAAGAAATTGTGGAAAAGGCTGAAATGAGTCTTCTTAGAGACTTAGGTGGTATCAGGATATGCCAAGATCGATGAAGATCTGGTCAATTCTGAAATTCCTGAGTTAATAGGTGAAAAACCGGGATTGTCACAAACAAAACAGTTGAAGAATGAATTGCTCAACTGCTAATTGACTCTTTAGGGGTCTATTGATATTACAACGTAATTTTGTGCTAGTTGTTCATGAGCTATTACTTGGGAAAAAAAGTCTATTTATGTAGTTATCCCAATGAGGGGTGTCAAGAAATCCAGGTGCAATGGAATATGCCAATGATTCTGGTACAATATACATAGTAATAAATGCTTCAAGGTCAAATTCTACCTCTTCTTTGAAGCCCACTCAGATTCCTAAAGTCGGTCCACACTGAGATTTATCTCTCTAACATACAAATTGCTACATTACACTCAGTATATAAATATTGTCCTGATGTTGTAAAACAAATGTCTTGTTTGTACATCTCAGCTTCTTAGATTATAAACTTTTAGCTGGTGTTGAATTTTTCTAATCACATTCCTAGTTCTTTGTACACACTACATGATGAAAACAGATTTGATGATTGGTTACTAGACAGAGGGTTTTTTTTTATATAGATAGCTTAGGAAATTACAAAATTAACTCCTCCAATTCTCTTCCTTTTTTATGGTGCTAACTACGTGCTACCAATTATTGTAACTCTGTACTCGGAACATCCCCAACTATCCTTTAAATGCTTGTGACAGGTAAGAACTCTCATACTTACTTCAGCACACTATACCAAATGTAGTGCCTGTACATCATAGATATTAAGTGAATAATTGCCAAATGGAAATTGAATGAATTTCAAAAATAATAGGCATGATAAATAGAGGAAGCCTACCATAGAATGGACACAAGGAAAACTCTCAATAAACATGAAAGGAATGAATGAACGAGTCACAGATTCTAAATTTTGCCACTAGGTAGTTGTAAAACATGATCAAATCAGTTTCCCTTTTGGGGGACTCAGTTTTTTCATCAATAATATAAGGTATTTAGATATGAAGGCTGGTTTTCTACCTACTTTTCAGACTCAAGGAAGGTACTTTAGGGCTTCTGTGAAAAATGAAGTCTTTACTTAGCCAATGATATGCATTTAAAGGGTCTTAGTTTTTTTTAAATTTTATTTATTTATTTTACAGAGAGAGACAGCAAGGGAGGGAATACAAGCAGGGGGAGTGGGAGAGGGAGAAATAGGCTTCCTGCTGATGAGAGATCCGGACGCAGGGCTCCATGCCAGGACCCTGGGATCATGACCTGCGCCGAAGGCGGGTGTTTAACCAACTGAGCCACCCAGGTGCCCCTGAAGGGTCTTAGTTTGTGGTGGGCCTAAGATACTCTTTAAAACGAAGAGATCCACTGCTAAAATTGCTTGAACGATATTGGTGTAAAATATAGAGTGGAAATTTGCCTTTTTTAAACCAATTTGAACCCATGCAATTTGAAAGTCCATCTTGCTGCCTGCTATTCCAGAAGCCACATTCAGATGAATTTGACATTAATTTCATAGGAACGTTGGAGACAATGTTAATAAATTTCAAAGGTATATAGCAGTTCACTCACTACACAAAGAGAAAAATGTATGTTCATTTGTCATCCATACAACAAGCATCAAAGAATAATAATTTTTAACAGACTGGAATAAAATATATATTTTTTTTATCTTTTCCTCACCACGTATTCTCTTTTTATTGAAGAGAGAAGCATGCTGGAAACATTTTATTGAGTTGCTGCTTTGATGAACTCTTGGGTGGTTTGGGTTTGTTTCCTTCTCCCCGGATAATTTAAATTGACAGGTTGGCAGGTACAATCTTGTTGCTTTAATTGATCTATTGGAATATAAGAATGACTATTGATTGTTACTTCTTGGACTATAAAATCAAGATTCTGAGTCTGAGGAATTTTGTGACATAGTAATAATTACAATAATAATGGTAGTAAATAATAGTAGCAACAATAACTAAGAGCTCTATTTAATTTTATTTGTTGCTTCTTAAGCACCGGGTTAAATCCTTTACATGTACAATAATGTTTTCTTTGTAACAATCCTGTGTGATAGGTTCCATTATTACAAAAGAGGAAACTGAGCGCTTTTCCCAAGGTTAATGCTTAGTATGTGGTAAATCATGATTCAGTGACCTTACCGTCTACTAGGAATGAAAACAAAAGGACACACATAGATTTCACACAAGGTAGAACATAATGATTGCTATAGGAGAGATATACAAAGTTTCAATGCTTTAAGATTATTCATCTGTGTTTTGATTCATTCATTTATTTGTACAGCTCTACTCTTGATGTTCATACACTCTCAATGTACTTTTATCCAGAATTCTAGAGTTGGTGGATCTTTACTCCAGTACTTCTATTCATTGCCAGAATACTTCTCTAGAGAGCTGGTCATGAAACCCAGTTGCTGTGTTCCTTTAGGGATAAACACAATCCCTAAGGGCAAGTGTATCTGTTGCTCAGTTTGTGTAGATGGGAATTGAACCTTCTGATCTTGATTTTGCCCAGTATAGCCAATTAATAAGTTTATGATCATTCTTTTTCAACAAACTAATCCTTGTTGGAGGCCACTGTTTGGCTCCCTCCCATCTCCACATGTCTTTTTTCAGGGTTAACACTGCAGTATTTCTGTAAGGATAGAACTTTGTAATCATGTAATGTGTTTGGGGAAAGTGCATGACATCTAATAAGTGATATATAAATAATAGATGATAATAATGATACTAATAAGAATATAATTGTTATTTATGGGATAAGGCATAGTCTATTGAATTCTTATTTTTCTGTTTGACCGCACTTGATATAGAATTATTTAGTTATGGGTACCAGCTTTCCTTAAATATCTTACTGCTAATAGGACATAGTGCTTCAGGTTCACTTGTGTATATCATTAAAATGAGCCCATAAATTAAACTCTGGATTAATGATTGACTTAACTGGTAGGGATATTGGCAGTGCCCATTTTTGCATACATAATGTCTGGGTTCTGCCT
Organism: Potos flavus; assembly: GCA_028534135.1. Classification (NCBI taxonomy): domain Eukaryota; kingdom Metazoa; phylum Chordata; class Mammalia; order Carnivora; family Procyonidae; genus Potos; species Potos flavus. The sequence goes on along the minus strand of CM052884.1, from coordinate 78,649,959 downwards.
CGTGGAGTCCTTATATTTAAATACCCTTTAAAAAACCTAAACCATCGCCTGACTTTGTGATTGCTCATTAGACAATAGTAATATTGAAAAGAAGAAAAAGGGAAAGATGGGAAATCACCTAAAAAAATAAATAGAAGCCATTTCAAAGCTACAACCCTATATAAGAATGAGGGAAGGAAGATAAATACATGTAGCTAAAGCACGGCCAATGATAAAGCAGTTCCTCCACTCAAAGATTTAATCCACTTTGTTTAAAGAAGCATACCAACTCTTTCTTTATTAACAAAATAAAATTGTAATAAAATGAGAGGCACCTGGGTGCCTTAGTCAGTAGAACGCGTGACTCTTGATCTCAGGGTTGTGAGTTCAAGTCCTACATTGGGTGTAGAGATTACTTCAGAATAAAATCTTTAAAAAAATTGCAATAAAATGGAAAGGTTTCACTACAGACCAAAGTCAGACAGATGATAAAAAATGCCAAAATGTGCAGCTCCCTGGAGCCTGGAATCCCTTTTAAGATTAATTTTGAATGACTTGTCCAGATGGTCAGTCATCCAGGAGGAAATGCATCTTTGTCTAGGGTTAGGTCAAGGGCTGGACTTCTAGGACTCCAGTGAACCTTGAGGAGAAATCTTTGAGGCAGAGCCCAGACAGAGGAAGTCACTAGATCTTCCAAAGGGGAGGGAAAGATATTCATTTTCACCACTTCTCTGGTAAAGGATATGCCCAAAGCTGTTCTTTCCTGGATTGCCTGTGGGTGGTAGGCACTAGCAACCCATGCGTTTCTGAAGTCCCAACTTGAGATATGATACCAACAAAGTGGAACACCAGGTGTCCTCAATGCCATTGATATACCTTTTCATCTTCTTATATGTTGCTTTTGGAGGGGGGCTATTCTAGGATGTGGCTCTTAGTCTTAGAACAATGGCATTTTCAATCTGGAATCTTACATCATCTAGTCCAATCACCTCATTTTGCAGATCAGGAAACTGAAGCCGGGAGAGAGGGGAGTTGCCCAGAGTTACTCAGCTAGTCAGTGACAGACAACAGTGGAACTTGGGGTAAGTCATGTGGCCTCTTTGGGCTTCTCTTTGTGAATCTGTACATTGGGAATGAAGGCTAGGTCTACATGATCTCTCTAAAATTCCTTCATATTCTAACATTCTACTTATGTGATGTTTAATTTTAGACTTCTGACTTCCAGTGTGATTTCCATTTTGTAATAATCAAGAGGCTTTTGTAAAAAAGGATGCTAAATACATTCCTAAGTGACAGTGTTCAGGCATTTTGATAAAGGCTAACATCTAGTTAATAATTTTGCATTATGTACAGATACTTATTTCTGTATATGACATAGATTTAGATTAAAGATTTTGAAAATCCACCTGGTTTTGAATATGGCTGATAATTTACTGTATCATATCCTAACACTACAAACAACTTCTTAATGAAGCTATAGTAAATGTTTCTTTATTTCTATTGCCTTAGGTTGTTTTACTCATTGCTGGAAAATTCAGGTCACATGAATGAGTAAGATTCCTTAGAAAGTCTTGCTGTATAGGATAGAAATGTCCAAGTTGGTTTGGGTTCATTGAAAAGTTCATTGCTTGTAAGGAAGGATTGGATTTTTTTTCCCTCTCATTTCTTCAGCAGGCACAGTTTCAACAAACTGACAGCAAATCCATTATGTTATGGCAGCTATAAAAGCTTTCATCAAGAGTGTGCATGTTTAGCGTCTCTGTATAGGATAGACTGGGTTATAGGAGTGGCAAGGGCAAAAGACTCAAGGGTAAGAGCCACCTAGGGTTTCAGGTCCTTGGCTCTGTGGACTTTGGTGGGTGGGGGGTTGTGGGGATAATAGGAGGAAGAAGAAACTTAATATCCTCTTTTTTGTCTATTTCCCCTAAGCTCATTGGATACAAGTCTTTCCAAACTTTGAGCTACTTTAAATATCCATTTTCCCCTCTTAAATATGTGGATTCAATTCTTTTTTTAAAGTTCAGTTTATAACATAGAAAATTCTGAGGGTAGAGAATTCATTGGTTACAGGGGAAGCATGTGTACACCATTGGGCATGCAGATACTCAGACATTTATTACCTAGATGACATTTGACAAATTATGCAAAATGGTATTTACAGAGATATCAGAAGGATGAAATGGAATAATGTGTATGAAAGAAATGTGCACAATTGAAAGCATGATAACAATCTTTGCGTTTTTTTTATACCACATATTAAAGGAAACAGGTGTATAGAAAAGAGTGAGGGGTAGAGAAGAGGCTGTGAAAAGCAAATATTTTACTTTTACAATGAAATCATGGCTTAGCGCAAAGAGATGACTAGGATGCAAGTGAAATATTGCTGCTAGAATATCAGATGTCCAAGCTTCTTAAAATATTATGTACATTGGAGTCACTTGGGGATGTTGTTAAAACGCAAGCTCTGATTCATTAGATCTGGAGTGAGGTCTGAGAATCGGCATTTCTGAAAAGCTTCCAGGCAATGCTGACGCTGCTGGTCTCCAGCACATGGAGTAGCACGGTCCTATGCCACTGGATTAACAGGTGTAACCAAAAGTCAACTAAGTATTTTACTAGGAAAGAAATTAAATTTTTTACATATTGTGGGGGGATTCATATATCAAGGGAATACCATCCAACCAGGTTAATTCCCCTCCCCCTCACCCCACAATAAAAGCTTTCTGCACTTTCTGGTTGTATTATTAAGTGTTGAGAAAGCACTCTGCTACTACTGGTTAGGGTTTCTGGCTGAAAGAGTGTAACAGGATAGGGGTTTATATACAGAACAATTAGGAGTAAGTACGAGAACCAACACATTGTGAAAGGAGTTGAGTTGCTTCTCATTCCTTTACTGGGTCTTATCTAGTAGAAGTCATTGAATTGTGCCATAAGAATTTTGGATATGTGATTGGTTGCCTTAAATCTCTTTTTTGGCCTTGGCACGTTGCATGTTTACGTTGTCTCATATCACTCATTTCCCTAACAAAAATATGAACAGGGAGAAAACATGTGACATGTTTCCCTTTTTTATATTCTAAATTCAATTCAACACACATGTACAGAGTAGTGGGTGACACAGTGGTAGACTAGGCTCTGGGAGAGGCATCAGGATCAGGAAGGTAGTCCCAGGAACTCTCAGCTTGCTTTTAGAGGATACAGACATAATAAATAACCAAATACAAAGCAGTTAGAATTTAAAAAAAATAATACTAGATCTGAAAAGCATATGATGGAATCTGAAAGGAATAGACAATAGTTCTGCTGGGGAGGGAATTAGGAGGACATGGCAAAGGAAGAAGAATTTGGAACATGGTCATTTGCACATAGAGGCCAGAAATCAGCTTGAGGCAAAATCTTTGTCATATTGTAGATGTATAAATGGAGAGCAAAAGCAGAGACAGAGGTCAGTGTAATTCAACTAACATAGTGCTGAAATTAAAATATCCTTCTTTGGAACTCAGGCTAAAGCCTAGAGCTTATGTGGGATTGTTAGAGGTAAGGGAGGACAGATTGGGTAGTGTTTTAGCTGGTGCTTCTCTCAAACTTTGATTTTTTTTTTTTTTTTCCTATTGGGCCTAATTCCCTAGAATCTGCAGGAGAAAAGATCACCTTTTATATAAACACCTCTCCTTGGCAATTGAAATGTGGCGCTTTAGAAGATACATGAATCAGGGATAGGAGAGAGAAAAATGATTCCAAATTGCCTTAAAAATATACTTCCATAACCTACTGACTCATTGGGTGCTTGTTTACAACTCTGACAGTCAGATGTGATAAGGATGCTCATTTCCCTAACTCATGTGAATTTAAATTTCTTTCCAAATGAATTTTTGCCCTGGTAGTTACTTTGGAGTTTTGGTTGATAATAAAGGGGGATCCTTTCATATCTCTTTCTTTGATATGCTGGTGCTTAGCCATTAAAAAAAAAAAAAAGCCTCTGCAACCCTTTCCTGAATCCTAATTGCCCTGGCTGGTGCTATTGTCTGCTTAGAATGGGGCTGGAATGTTATCTGGGATCACTGTAGTCAATGCAGTCTGAGAATCCAGCATAGATAAAGGGAGAATAACCAAAGAACATTAACCATTATCAAATCCGAGGGCAAGTTTGGGGCCATAGTCAGGAGGTGAAACAAATTCATAACTCAAAGATAATCAGGAACATATCAGGAAACAGTGTGACCAGTACCCACTTGAGGAATTACAGTGTGAGGTGTTTGTTCTTACTGGATATTGACTTGTTGGCTGAGACTGGCTTACAGGCACAAGAAAGTATTCGAAAATGTCATTCCGTCTTCTTTATTAGCCACCCTTGGAAGATAATCTCTTAGGAGCCCAGATGAACATGAAGCTTCTGTTACTATATAAACTTCAGAATCTTTTGCATCCCAGGGAGCAAAGTGATGTACCCCCTGTGTTGAATTTGTTTTAAATGTATCTGAATTAATTAAAATCTAGGAAGCTGCAGACAACAGTGACTCTGTGAGACTTTTTTTTTCTTTTTTTTTAACTCCATTTAGCTGTGGGGGCTCACAGGTCACTGCATCCTTTGTCATTCCTTCTGTCATTGCTTCTTCATCTTTAATGCCCATGCTCTCCTGCTCAGGCTCCAACTTTGGTGGTGTGGGGTAGCATTTTTTCGATTCTTGCAGCATGCTGTTAATTCCAAATTCCCAGTAATAAGCAAACTTCAAAGGCATGTATATTTCATACTGAGAGGTGTTTTGAGAATCATCTAGCCTTCATCCCCTTTGCTTTTCAGTTTAAACAAACAAACAAACATCAAAGGGAATGTGGGGGAGGGCTAAGGAGAGGGAAGTGAGATCAAGAGAAAGGGAATGAAGAAATGAAACCAGCATTTATTATGTGCTAAAATATATTGGTAGATTCTTTGTATACGTTGTGCTCCTTAAGTCTTGTCATGACCTTGTGTTAAGGTCATCATTGGGGCCACTTTACCAAGGGCAAATAGAGAGTAAGAGAAATTTGAAATGGAGGTCACAGTCATGCAGTTGCTCCCCACCAGAGCTGAGGTGAGAACCTGGATCTCTCATGCTTTCTAGAACCAAGCTGAAATGGAAGGCGGTGGCACCTCCAGTGAGAGTGTCATCCTTTCTTTGTCACAGAGTAGCTTAAACTATGGCATCATATGCCATTTAGATAAAAGGCAGAAATGGGGTGAGGGAAGATTACAGATCCAATCCCTTCCAACCAGATTGCTCTCTTCATTCATTTTGAACCTAAAATATATGGGCTACTTTATGGTGGTAATAATCTTTTCACACGAGCATGCTCTGTCTATTCCTTAGTCAGCAATATGCAATCACGCTGGGTAGTCCCCGAGCTGTGTAGCCGTTGATATATAGTCTGTACATGCTTAATATGCAGAAATTGATTTTTTAAATAAGTCAAGATGACTTTTTTTCCCCCACTTTGTAAGCCATATCTAGACTTAGGTGTTTCTATTAAATGGTGATCTCAGTCCTGCCCATTGATTCTTAAAGGAGCTCCATAATAAGCAGTTACTACCTACTAGAAATTCTGTTGGGAGCTGTAGTAGTCAGAATTGTCTAAACTCTGCTGTGATGACGCATGAAACTCTGAAATCTCAGTGAGTGAACACAACCCAAGTTTATGCTTCTGCATGCTAAGTCCACTGTGGGCCTCGTTCTCTGGGGCAGCTCCCTCAAGTGACGAGTGAGGGGGGACAGTCTGCCTCCAACTTATGGCTTTGCCTTCTAAACATGTGGCTTCTAGCTGGCTATCACAGGGAGGAGAGAGCTGGAGGTACCTCAGGGCCTTCCTCGGCCTTCCCCAGGAGTGACACACTTATATTCTATTTATAATCCATTTGTCAGAAGTCACTTGGCCCCACCCAACTATGAGGGTGGAGGTGGTGTGGGAGGTGGGAGGTGGAATCTTTTCTAAGACTATGAAAGAAAGTGTTCACAGATACTTGTGAGTACTGTCGATGTATCACAAGTTCTGGGAGAACAAAGGACATTTTTATTTTTTTAATATTTATTTATTTATTTTAGGAGGAAGGGGCAGAGGGAGGAAGAGAATCTCAAGCAGATTCTCCACTGAGCACGGAGCCCGTTGGCTGGGCTGGATCTCCCAACCCTGAGATCATGGCCTGAGCTGAAACCAAGAGTCAGTCATTTAACTGACTGAGCCACCCAGGCATCCCACGAAGCATATTTTTAAAGTTATCTCCTTCTATGAAAGCTATGCAGACCTATGAGGGAAATAATAATTCCAGGAGGGTACTGAGGGTTGTATTACAACTTGGCAAGGCCTAGAGCTCCTTAAGCCAGTAGCTGCTGTTGTCTTCAGAGCATTCCTTTCTTATCCATCCGAAATAATTGGCTTAAGATTTAAAAATTCCTTGTGTTTTGTGTATGTATGTGTTCATGCTGTCTGCTTTGTTTTCTTAAATAGAGGTCAAAATGTGTTTAGAAACTAAGCCTGGGTCTTAGAACATCTTTTCTTGAACCCACGGCCTTGTGACAGAATGAAGGGGATTTTTCCTGCTTACTTTGAGTCATGAAAGCGAGAATGAAGCTCTGCACCCTCCTAGCTCTTTCTTTGTTGGTCATTTGTTCTTCCTAGATGCCCCAGCATTTATGACTGGCATCATTAAATATTGAGACAGTTTTCTGGCATTAACCATACAAATAGCAAAGCATATGCAGCTGGAGAGATCTAAACCTAAAGGAAAAATAAACATGGGGAAAAAAAAAAGACCATGCAAGAAAGTTTAGGCTTGAGAGCATGAACATGAAGTTGGGTCGAAGATGACATGTTGTTAGAGTTTAGATATTTTCTTTTTTTTTTAAAGATTTTATTTATTTATTTGACAGAGAGAGAGATCACAAGTAGGCAGAGAGGCAGGCAGAGAGAGAGGGGAAGCAGGCTCCCCGCCGAGCAGAGAGCCTATGAGGGGCTCGATCCCAGGACCCTGAGATCCTGGTCTGAGCCGAAGGCAGAGGCTTTAACCCACTGAGCCACCCAGGCGTCCCTAGATATTTTCTTTTTGAGTTTGGTACATAGGTTTCTGTTAAAGGTCTTTTACTTAAAAACAATCAGTGAAGAATTGAAAAATTAGTGTCGTTTTGACTTGTAGGGAATGGAAGAAGAAAAATCTGTACCATTTTTTGAAAGGTCTTCTTACAGTGAAAACAGTTTTCCCTCGTTGTGGCTTATTTGTAACTGTAATACTATAATGTGTCTTACCCATAGACTTAAGAATTTGAGATTTCACTGTCAAATATTTCCTCTCAATAATTCTTGCTGTACCTTGATTTTCAACTTCTGTCGAATTTAAGTTATATCCATATAATGGATTTGCTTTGGCATATAGATATGTTATAGCCTGTAAGTAAATATTTTCAATGGATTTGGAGGGGAAGTAGGATGGCCTTTGAGATTTTGAGGATAAATTAGAAAGGCAAGCTATGAAAATTATAGAAATAATAGTGGTGATAATAATAATATAATGATGAACATTAATTGGGCATTCATTAAGATCCAAGTACTGACTAAATGTTTTGTAAGGATATGTTCATTTAACCTGCATATTTATAAGGGGCTATTATTAACTCACTTTAACAAGGGGCTTAAAGAGCTGTTAAGTGTCACATAACCAGAAATTACCTGTTTGATCTCCTTAAAGTTAACCAAGGTTTGTACCCCTACAAAATATGTCAGTGGTTTCTAAGTGTGTGGATAAGCCACTAAACTGAAACATAACCAGAGGAAACTTCAGCCTAAACTGTGTATTTTAACTTGCATAAAGAAAGTATATTTTAACAAAAGTGCTATAGTCAGAATAAAGTTTGGAAATAGAGATGAAGCAGGAGGAATATGTTCAGTTTTCATCCAGAAAGTATCCAAGGGTCTGGGGGCAGTGGCTCTCTTGTCTCCCCACCCAGGGAACATTTGGCAAAACCTGGAGACATTTTTCCCTCATGACTTGTGTCTTACAGGTAGAGGCTAGAGCTGTGCTAAACCTCCTCCAGTGCATAGGGCAGCCCCATGGACAATCCACCAAAATGTCATTAGTGCCAAGGTTGATCTTGTGTAAAAGAGACTTATCTTATTGTATAGGGAAAATTGTGTAATTAAGGGCTCAATCTTTGGAGTCCGTGTACTTGGAGTTCAATTCTGGCTCTACTCCTTGACTTAGGGAGTTCAAGCTCTCCAAGTCTTAATTTAGTTGCTTATACACTGGAAATAATTATATGTACCTAACAAGATTTTTCTGAAGATTAAGTGAGAGAATGTATACAAAGTGAGTAGCATGGTCCCTGGCTTTCATATATGATCCATATCCATAATTTTAGGTGAGAAAATTATAAACTTTGGTTAAACAATTTTATTGTTTTTTGAGACCCTCAAAGAATGGTGTTGAACAGGTATTAAAAAAAAAAATTGTCTCCAGATCAGACAGCTTTGTTTTAAATCTCGTTTCTTCTTATTATTAGCAGTATGACCTTGAACAAGGGCCTTAGAACTCTGTGACTCAGTTCCTTCATCTATAAGAAGAGGGTAGTAAGTAGTATGGATCTTCTACCATTTCTGTGAGACTTAAATGAAAGTGTAACTATAAGTGCTTAGAACAGTGTCTACCACTTAGAAGCAGACACTTGTTAGCTCTTATTATTCCTTTACTTAATATTGTTAGATAAGACATAGCATATAAATTAATTTTCTAAGTAACCGAACCTTGAAATACCAGCTTCTCAAATATCTCTCGAAATACCTCTTGAAATACCAACCCTTTGTTTTATTTTAGCAATTAGAATAATGGAAATAGCTCTAAAATTATATTTAAAAATTCTTTGCTTATTTAAAAGTGAATGCTGAATACTTTTACTTGTTTTGTGGTTAACTCAAGGTCTGTGTCATCATACTATCATTTCTTATATTGGATTATGATACATGAATTTTTTAAAACCATTGAAATATGAGAATTTTCCTTACCCTAGGCTGCTGGACTATTTCATTCTTTTGTCTGCTTTTAAAAAGTATTGGTTTTG
>CM052884.1:78445075-78640400 GCA_028534135.1 Potos flavus | reverse complement strand
ACATGCACATATATACACTACATTAGCTATTGATTATAACAAAAATGGTTGTGCAATGATATTCAAAATGACATACAGTCTTCTAGCTATCTTTGGTAAAATGAGTTTTGTTTTGTTTTTTGATTATTTCTGTCCTGGGAGGTTACCATAAATCAGAAGCTGAATGTTAGCCCTGAAGGTAAGGCTTCACATGAGCTGAGATTATATATCCTGCTTTCTCTCATTTACTCATTCATTCCTTTATTCATTATTTAAACAAATATTTACTGGATCTCTACTCTGTGCCAGCCACTATAACCTGTCTTACAGGCTGGTAGGCGAACAAACAGGAAAGCAAATTGCTGCAGTAAAATGGTGTGAACATCGTGCAATACATCCTTTTAAAGTAAAGAGGCATTCCGCTCTCCTACATGACATATGGTTAATTATTATGTACATATTCGTCTATCATTAAACTAAATAGAGAAGAATAGAAATTAAATAGAGGAAACTTAAAAGAGCATTTCTTTTTAAGTACCTGTTTTTTATTCATTCTCTTGTCTTCATCTACCACCTACTTGCTGAAGACATCCAGTGATTATCAGTAATTGCTATCACTTTCTCTTACCCCAGAATCCTATTTCCATCTGACTTTTGGCAATCTGTAGGTAGATGTTCCATAGATACCTCAACTTCATTCTGCTTAAAACAGATTCGTAATGTTCCTTCCACTCACCAAATTTCTTCCCCTCCTATACATCTAACCCCTGTTAAATGTATCATCTACAAAGTCACCCCAACTGAGATTCCAGAGGCCCCCATCAATGTTCAATGCCTGCCTGTAGCCCACAGCCCATTGGTTATCAGATGCTCCTCGTCCCCTGCCAGTTTTCTTCCTCCCCCTTCTACGTAAACACATGCACTCATACCTTATGCCCCAAATTAGTAGGATAAGAAAGCAATTTTCAAGTTGCTAGGTAGCAACAGTTGAGGAGAAAAATTAAGTCAGTGACTTGGTTATTAAGTGTTATCACTATGTTGTCTCTTTCTCCGTGAGTAGAGAATGTTTCTCTTTAACTTGGAATAATAACTTTAAATTCTGTTGATCTATGAACCTCAAAAACATCGTCATCCACATGCCTACACTGATACACTTGCTGAATTTCTCTTGCCTTCCCATCACGACTATTTTCTGCTTCGAGGGGCCGTACCAGCTATGAATCTGAGTCCTTTTCCAGTGCCTGACTGATCAGTCTCTGAACGGGAGATTCCTCCTGCAGCTCACGTTTATGGAGGAGTATGTCAACTGCTGATATTCGTCACTGAAAAGAAATGATTGACATCACAGTAATGAAAGATATCATCAGTTGGCCCTGATCTTTTTTGAGTGTTCTTGAAATTTCATTCTGGTTCATACTCTTAAAAGAGTGACTTATAAATTCCTAAGTTTCAGTGTAAAACTATCTGGAACACATTAGGTCCAAGTAAGTGGTGCATCCTATTCTCTCTTGTAGGATATCTTTTAAAAAAAATCAGTAAGCATCAAGTTCCCTAAACCACCCTAACTCTAGGAAAATGTGAAGTTCTTAAGGAAAATACATTGGAAGAAGAAATATGACAGTTTCTTTTCCCTTCTTTCATTTTTAAAAAGTTTATCTATCTATCATCTATCTATCTTCTATCTATCTATCTATCTATCTATCTATCTATCTATCTATCTATCTAGAAGGAGAGGGAAAGAGAGAATCTCAAGCAGACTCCATGCTCAGCAGGAAGGCTGATGTGGGGCTTGATCTCATAGCCCTGAGATCATGACCTGAACCAAAATTGAGAGTTGCATGTTTAACAGACTGACCCACGCAGGCACCCTTAAGGATTTTATTGTTAAGTAATCTCTATACCCAGCGTAAGATTCAAACTCACAACCGCAAGACCAAGAGTTGCATGCTGTTACTGACTGAGCCAGCCAGGCGCCCCCTCTACTTTCGTTTTTTAAGTGTTCTTCAACAGTTTCATATCCTGGCATGCATGGGGGATGGGGTTAATATTTACTATAGGTTAAAACGGAAAGTTTAAATGTCTTTAAAATGTGGAGCGTTGGGGCGCCTGGGTGGCTCAGTGGGCTAAAGCCTCTGCCTTCGGCTCAGGTCATGGTTTCAGGGTCCTGGGATCGAGCCCCGCATCGGGCTGTCTGCTCAGCAGGGAGCCTGCTTCCCCCTCTCTCTCTGCCTGCCTCTCTGCCTACTTGTGATCTCGCTCTCTCTGTCAAATAAATAAATAAGATCTTTAAAAAATAAAATAAAATAAAATGTGGAGTGTTAAATGGAATAGTGAAACAGAGAGGAAAAGGCTGCGTGGAGGGGAGGAACAGATAGAGAAGACAATTATTCCTTGAAGAGGTAGAAGAAAAGATTAAAGTTTGCTTTGAATAGTTCTTAATTAAATGGAGTATTACTTGCTGAGCTCCCAAGTGATGATTTTCTCTTCTTTTTTTGAAGAATTGAAACTTCTGATGTGTCTTAATGTTTCACATCATTTCTGGCCTGTGCGCCCTGATCTGGCATGATCGCCTAGCGTTGTTAGCAAACAGTGGTGTCATTGCTATGTGCATACTTATTGGTCCTCTGCTAAAATGAGCTTTGCTGAGCAAATAGATTTTGTGCAGCCATCCTAAACGGATCATTTCCCAGGATGCCAAGGGAGACACTAACAACGGGTCTTACTTCATCCTTCATCAGTACGTTATCATATTTATAATAGGGGATAAGAGAAAACCAGACCAAGGGAAAAGCTGGCGATTCACTAACATAAACCTCTCAGGTGCAGACAGGATTCATACATTTAAAAGGATGATTTGTGAGCATCGTCACACAAGCAAAAGATCTTTGTTAGCAGCTACTTGTAATTCATGGTGGGGTGCTGTAGGAAAATATTTCTGCTAGTCACTGCGTAGCAGTTCTTCCACTCTCTGTAAAGCAGATGTTTGTAGGGTTATGTGTATGGTGCGGCTTTCAGCACGGTAGTAGAGGGAAAGTTTATTACTTGTTCTCTCTCCCCTCCCCTGAAAGGGATTAGTTTCACTTTGAAGGGAGATTCTCATAAGAAGGCTGCAAGTAGGGGCGCCTGGGTGGCTCAGTGGGTTAAAGCCTCTGCCTTTGGCTCAGGTCATGATCTCGGGGTCCTGGGATCGAGCCCCGCATCAGGCTTTCTGTTCAGCAGGGAGCCTGCTTCCCCCTCTCTCTCTGCCTGCCTCTCTGCCTCCTTGTGATCTCTCTCTGTCAAATAAATAAATAAAATCTTAAAAAAAAAAAAAAAGAAGTCTGCAAGTCATAATGCGTGTTGTAATTTCCTTAGAATGAAGTCTAAACTCTAGTCCATTCTGCTTTGCAAATTGGTCTGGAAGCCACACAAACATGGGTAAATATGGGGATCAAAATTCAACTAGATTTTGCCCCACAGGAAAAATTCAGTGCTTCACACTCGGAGGTTGCTCAGCAAATATCATAGCTTTTCTGACGTTGTTTAGTGGAGATGGGCTAATGGAACTTTATGTAGCAAAGATGATTGGAGGAGATAAACAAAGGGATAAGCTGTGAGTTAATGGAAAGAGAAAGAGATTTTGGCTGGAGACTCTGGGTCAGAAGGACCTGTATTTGTATGTGTGTGTGTGTCTGTTTGAAGATTTATTTATTTATTATTTGAGAGAGAAAAAGAGAGTGTGTGTGCCAGGGGATGGGGGGGCAGAGAGAGAGTATCTCCAGCAGACTCCCCATTGAGTGGGGAGCCTGATGCGGGGCTCAGTCTCAGGACTTCAAGATCATGACCTGAACCCAAACCAAGAGTTGGATGCTGAACTGAATGAGCCCCCCACGTGTCCCATGGACCTGGGTGTTTAGTCCCCCTCTCTTCTTACTACTTGAGCCTTCTCTCAGCCTCACTTCCCTCCTTTGCAAAACACACTGGTCAATATCTCATGCACACTGCTAACTGGATCATAGGGGTAACATAGGACTCACAGTGCCCTTTACCTTGCAGGCAAGTATACCCTGAGTGGTAGCTCTTTGTAGCATATCTTAATTTTTTTATTTAAAATTCCTATTCTGTATCAGGTTTCTTATTTTTCAAGTAACCATGCTTAGGTATCTACAATATTTTGTGGTACTTTGTTTCTCTTGTCCTACTATTGTTATACTTTGTTCTTCTTTTTTTTTTTAGCACCCATTGTTTCTGTAGTTTGTAACCCTCTGCTCTCAAAAAGAAATCACTGACTCAGAATACAGGAGAATGAGCCTGCATTCAAATGAGAAGTTGCAAACCCTGTATCAATCTGTGACTTTACACCTCCCACCTCCCTCCTCTCCTTCCAGAAAACAAACAAACCTGTCCTTCAGCTCATGAACTTTTGAATCAGATGCATACAGAAATATTTGGGCAGGGGGTGGGGGGCGGGGGATAATGTCAGCAGTAAACTCAGCGACTTAATTCTAACTCTGCAGAGAAACTGTGTTTGGGGGGAAGATGGAATAGAGATGGAGGTAGGCTCAAAATTGTCATCACAATCATCTTCAAAGGAGGATTGCCTCCTCACATAGATTGAGAAACAGAAATATAAGGTCACTTTTACAGGGTCTGATAAGCCATTGGAAAAAGGGAGAAGAGGAAAGATCATGGATTTAACATTTAAATTATTCTCAACTTTTTTTAAAGGTTTATTTATTTATTTGAGAGGGAGAGAGCACAAGTGAGGGGAGGGAGAGGGACAAGCGACTCCACACTGAGCAGGGAGCCCCACATGGGGCTCCATCTCGCAACACCGAGATCAAGACCTGAGCTGAAATTCAGAGTCGGTCATTTAATCGACTGAGCTACCCAGGCACCCCTAAGTTATTCTCAGTTTTAAAACCAACTTCATCTGCCAGAGATTCCCACCATAAAAACTATATGCCCCTCCATTCCAGCTTCCCCATTCAGTTCATTTGCACATTGTGTCCTCTGCCTTGCTTCTTTTTCAGAGAGGAAACTCTGTGTGCACTTGTTCCAAAGTTAATATCATGTTACTGGCACCATATGGACGATGACAGAGAATAACAGCCTTTGAGGTCTCACCTTTCAGGATGGGGGGGATGCGAGACTTAATTAGTGAATGATGTAAGATCCTCTAGAATTCTGAGATAAAAGACAGTTTGTAAAATCAGAGAACTGCTATTTCTCTAGTTCTAAACAAATGCCTGCTGAACTAATAAGTATTTAAATAATTAGATGCAAAATGGGCAGCATGGTTGTGTGTGTGTGTGTGTGTGTGTGTGTGTGTGTGTGTGTGTGTGTGAAATAAACTACATTGTAATCCTGGGAGGGAATGTGGGCTGCCCCCTTATGTTACATCTTTAAAAACTGAGGCTCAGAAATGAATTTGCTTATTAGGGCCGAATACCAAAGTAGAAACCAGATTTCTTAGACCCACTGTTTTGTGCAACATACAAGACTGCCTCATTATAGATGATCTATGTAGAATCTATGGAATCTGACCAGGAACAAAGGAAAAATGCTTTGCGACTGGCCTTAAACCATTTTTAAGCATAAGCAGGATTATTACTGTTATATGAAAGATTGTAAATGACTTTTCATCCGATTGGGCATAGGAGAAGATATAGGCTTAGAGCCAACTCTGTGCTAGGGAAATATTACTGGCAAAAATCCATGTCATTTGCCAAGACAACAACCACCTTCCATATTGAGTGGAGTTTAATGTATCATTGTGGTGGAGTGGAGGCATTGTTGAAAATTGCTCTTAGGAAGTACATAGGATTTTTTTTTTTTTTTTTTTTTGGTATAACAGGCCAACAGAAAGACTCAAGAGTGAATTTATTGGCCTAATATTGATCTAGCTTAAAATCGTTGCTGATGGGGTAGGCGGAGTCTGAGTCATAATGGAACAAGCTCTGGGCTTGAGACGAAATACCCAAACCAACATTCCCTATACTAACTGTGATTTTTGGACAAGTCACTGAATTTCTGAGTCTCAAGTTACTCTGGAAAAATCAAACTAATAATTTCTAGATTATATAGCTTAGGGAGAAATATATAATATAATTTGGGTAAAGTTGCCCTGCATAAGTGCTTATAACATATTTTGAATCTAAATCTAGAGAAACATGTCCAAAGGGATTAGGAAGAGTATTTAAGGTTTGTCATGTAGAAGGCAACCCTCCAGAGACCAGCAGTGGAGGAGAAAGTGTTTACATAACCAATTAGGACTTCTGTATTCTCCACTAGCTACACACCTTCCCTGAGATCTCACAGTTTTAGATGTTACCATCCATTGCCTTACCTATGGGTGGAGAGCTGCTCTTGAAAAAGGTGAAACAAACAGCAAAAAAATAGAAACTATTGTGTTGGAAGTTTCATTTTTATAGGAAAGTTCCACCTTCCTTGTAGCTTACTCGTTACATGTTTTGTGTGTGTGTGTGTGTGTGTGTGTGTGTTTAATTTCACATTGGCACCAGAGTCAGTTTAATCACTTAATTCTAGTTTCAAGGAAGCCACACTTATGTCTATCTTTACTTTTTTTTTTTTTCCCCAGTGGAGTTCAGACTCGTTCATGACAGAGATTTTAGATATTCAAATAGCTCATGTTTTTTGGTTTTTGTTTTCCTCTAAGAATAATGGAATTTGGCCATTGTTTCAGGTAGCTTCAAGTGGGTAATTCATGTTTTATACAGGCAGCTTACGGCAATTCATTTCCATGATGTCTTTTATTGGTCTCTTCATATTTTAAAATGACTTTAAGTCCTAGTCAATAATAGTAGCCTATACAGCAGATTCTTACGGGTTATTGTGGTAATTCCATTTTATTTTAAGAGAACGGGTCGACCCCATCTATCTGACATTGTTTGGGTGAGTTTCTGCCTGAGGGCAGATGATAGAAGATAAACAAAATAACCTGAGGGGATATTTCAACTTTATAAAGCTATAGAAGCAAAATCAGTAAAACTGAAGGAATGGATGTCATGAATCTTTTTGTGTTATTGATGATTTCCATTCAGAATGATATTAATTCATTCATTTAGTGCCTATTTTGTGTTACATTGTTCTTAGATGATGGAGAGACAAAATGAATTTAAAAATATATTCTCTATGTGAAGTAGCTCCAAGTCTTTTGGGGCACAGGACCTGAAGAGGGAATTGTATTCTAGTGTGGTAAATACAATACAAATACAATACAATACAAATATGACAAAACTAACTGTTCTGTTAAGTTCTCCTAACCGAATTGGGGGTGGAGTAGTTTTGGGAAATATTTTCCAAAGAGCTAATGCTTGAGCTAAGGCTCAAGGAGTAGAAATTAGCCAGGGGAAGAAGATTGAAGGAAGAGTAAAAGTTCTTAGCTTCTGTCCCATGCCATTTTTATCTGTCACTCCAGTATTGGTGGATGATAAAGCATGATACCTTCAGGTGGCCCTTTAAGTAACAACTAAAAACAAGAATTACAAGAAGAGGTAGCAAGAGAAACAATACTTGCCAGTGGGGAATGAGGAAGGTGTCTTGGGATCAAAATGAAGCATTTTAACATGCTTCTTAGTAAACGTGTAATCCCCAAAACAAATCTGTAGGTCTAATTTATTATTATTTCAAGTTTAGTGATGAATCAATAAATAAAGACTTCTAGGAAACAGTAGGTTATTTTCTCATATACATACAGATAGTGAAATAGTTGAGCTAAGAATCTGGTTTACTTGAGTCTAAAGATTATGATCTTTGGGCTATGTTGCCTTGTCTTTATAAATTCTGTTTGTTTTGTTACATTTATTTTGGGCACCACAAGTCTTGAAAAGTGTAAATGGGAGAAAGCTGAAAAAAGCCAGGCAAATAGTGAAAGAATTGGATGTAGAGGCATATAAAATAAATTAAAGGTTATTCAATAAAGCCCAAGTTATGGGGAGGGGATTTATACATACATGTTGAAAGATGCTAAATGAATTGGAATTATATATAACCTAGATCAACATTATATAATAAGGATTTTAATGAATGTAGAGGCTATTGAGTATTTGACAGCCTCTATAGAATAAAAAGCTATTGGATTTTGAAAGTTGTCTCATGGGAAATATTGGAAGCTGAATCACTTTAGGAATGTAAAGCGAATTTGGATGAAACATATCTCTAATCTCCAAAATGATCTCTCTGTGTAAAATGCATGCACAAACACACATATAAGTTCAAACTTTTAATTTTTACAAACTGTACGTCTCCAAGTATTTAAATAATAGTTTTAATCTAAGTAAGTACGAAAGTTAGAAGAGGAAACCTTTTTAAAAATCAATTTGTGGGCAGAAAATAAAGCATTATAGAGTAAGTTTTAGAAACTGAAGACTCCTTATAGTTGGATGGAAAACATGCAGTCATTTAAAAATAATTAGTTTTGCAAAGGGATACATGAATGGAAGGTCTTGGAAAGGAGGCAAAGAATTAATTTCCCAAAAGGCTCTGCAGATAAAATTGTGGTTGGCACATTTCATTCTGCAGATACACCTCTTATTGGTAGCTTGTCTGTTCTCTTGGGTGACATTTTGAAATAGTGCGTGCTCAAATGATTGTCCAATAATGCAAATGAGAAGGACACCTATCAGACATTGCACTCTGGACAGACACCCTGGTCAGTTCCTTCTTAAGGAGGTCTAAAAAGAAATAGAATTAGTTGCCCAGACCTCTATTAAGTGGGAGGCCTTATATCTAATCCCCCTGGATTCTCCTTATTTAGCAATGGAAGAGAAGATCATGATACTGAAAGGAGCCATCCAACTGGCCTGATATTTTCTGTTTGTTTGCCCTGAGTCCTGGGATCACACCAGCACTCATGTTCTCTTTATGCATACTTAAATGATAGTGCCCTTTCTCCTATTTTTCTTCAAAGATTTTTCTATGTATTTCATTTCTTGCATCCTACACCAATCCAGGACTCAACTGCTCCTCTAATGGCATAAGATATGATGCTATTTTTCTCATTTTAACTGGTACCAACTGGGCTCAATGAAATGTGTCGTGGTATCCCTATTGCAAACATAATAAAGAATGGACGCATTATCCTGCCACTCAAAGTATTTTATAATATGCAAACAGTCTACATTTCTAACCTTTTCTTATATTTTCTTTTCTGTATGTTTTAACCTTTTCCTACATAAGCCTTTGCTCCAGACTGCTGACTACTCAGTGTTCCTGAACTGTGTCTCATGCTTAGCCACTTTCCAGCGTTTGCTCAAAGTATTCTCTCTGCCTTTACACCCTCTCTTTTACTCCTTGGGCTCTCTCTGTTCTATTTACATTATTTACCTGTTGAAAATGTGCTATCACCTTCTAAATAGAACAGACCTTGATCTTCCCTGCTAATGAGGTCCATCCCTCCTTTGAGCCTGCATAACACTCGCCTGGCATCTTTCCTGTGGACTCATCCTAATCCACTATGAGAACTCATTGTGTTATCTGAAGTTTTTGTCACAGGGATTTTAACATGGAAGGTAACAGTTAAATATTTACTGAATGTATAGAAATTATTTCTTTGAAATTCATTGCTTTATTCAAGTGAAAACTGAATTCAGAAGCAATCTAAGTGCCCAGGGGTATGGGGAATGAAAAATGTGTTTTAACACATCTATATATAGACTATGCTGCAATCATTAAAATTAGGTTTTCAAGGAAGTTTTTTGTTGTCCTTTTTTTTTTAAATTCCTATATAGTTAACATGCAGTGTTATATTAGTTTCAAGTGTACAATATAGTGATTCAATAATTCTATACATTACTCGGTGCTCATGATGGTAAGTGTACTCTTAATCTCCATCACCTATCCCCCCCTCCCACCCACCTCCCCTCTGGTAACCATCAGTTTGTTCTCTACAGTTAAGAGTCTGTTGTTTGATTTGTCTCTTTGTTTATTTGTTTTGTTTCTTAAATTCCACATATAAGTGAAGTCATATGGTATTTGTCTTTCTCTGACTGACTTATTTATACCCTCTAGAGCCATCCATGTTGTTGCAAATGATAAGCTTGCAAAAACAAGATGGCTGAGTAATATTCCATTAGGTTGAAAGGAACTTTTAATTCCATGGGAAAATGATTATAATATAGAGTAAATACTTGGGGCATCTGGGTGGCTCAGCCGGTTAAGTGTCTGCCTTCTGCTCAGATCATGATCTGAGGGTCCTGGGATCGAATCCCGTGTCATGCTCCCTGCTCGGTGGTGAGTCTGCTTCTCCCTCTCTCTCACTTGCTCTCACTCGCTCTCGCTCACTCTTACTCTCTCTTTCTCAAATAAATGAATAAATAAATAACCTGAAAAAAATATGTATAGTAAATACTTAACATCCACAAGGAATTCTTCCTGTTCTCTTTGGAAGTGCCTTAATTTTTAATAATAGTATAATAACAGTAGCCAACCCTTCCTACTTATTTGTAATGTGTCAGGTCATCTTGAATTGTCTTGTATCTTATTTGGTCCATCATTTGCATATTACTAGGCTTTCTGTATATCTGTTTTATTAACTAGATAACAGATAATAACAGTTCTGAGGATTAAAAAAGACACCTAGATATAGTACTTAGCACAGCACCAGAAACTAGAAAGTACTCCTCAAAAGTATCCATTTGTATATTCAGAGTCTAGTATTGTACCTAGCTAAATGAATATCTTGTGGAGTGAATGAAGAAATGTAAGCAGTATCTGAACCCAAGTCTGATTTGCAGTCTTCAATGTGCTTTCCTACCTCTGTGTGACATCCTTGCATTAATGCAAGTTATTACAGGGGCACCTGGGTGGCTCAGTGGGTTAAAGCCTCTGCCTTCAGCTCAGGTCATGATCTCAGGGTCCTGGGATTGAGCCCCGCATCGGCCTCTCTGCTCAGCAGGGAGCCCGCTTCCCCCTCTCTCTCTGCCTGCCTCTCTGCCTACTTGTGATCTCTTTCCTCTCTGTCAAATAAATAAATAAAATCTTTAAAAAAAATAACGCAAGTTATTACATACACAGCAATGAGTACAGAGCAAAAAAAGCCACACTGAGGTCCAAATTATGGGCAATCTTAGACTCATTTATCAGCTTAAATTATTCATATTTCCTCGTGATTCAAATTTGTATCTTAGAAAAATACAAATCTTTTCAGGTCAGGGACATCTGAAATAAAGTAAGAACAGTTGAACATATGAATGCCAAGGATCATTGTAGTGTTAAAGGAAAGCTGAAAATAAATTAGAGATACATAACATTGTAAGCATTTATTTTAAAATAGGGATGGAAATAGACTCAAAAGAACTAAGAAATATGCCAAAATATTAAGAGGGATTTTATTTGTATTATAAGGTTATGCATGATTTCCCTTTTAAATATTTGTATTTAAATATTTTGTGTACTTTTTAATATTCCACTAAGTTCAAATCTCTTTATAGTAAGAAAAAATATGATAAAAATAAACTCACTTCTGTAAAAGTTAAATAATTGAATTTAATAGCCTCAGATCTAGAGTTTTTTGAATTTAGATTCCATTTGAAAGCTGTTGCTTTGGCCAATATATGGATTTTTAATGCATATCAAATGATCCTGTACAATATTGACAATGATGAATTAAAATTTCAGGAGTACGTTGTGTTCTCTGCAAGGTCACCCAGGGAACATAGTGATCACTCACATTTAGGCTTTCATTCTAATGAGTATAATTAGGAATAAAAAATGATTTCTACAAGGCAAATGCGTATCTAAACTATAAAATCAAATAGATTGACTGATGGGCTTCATCTACCAGTAATCCATATGTATCTACCATGATGTGGGTATGAAAATCCCACTGCCATGAAATGCTCAACTCCTAAAACTTGTATGATGGTTAATAATTTTGGGGAAGCTTAGGAGTTGACAGACTTTTCTGCCATAAATCTTGACACATTTCAGTGATTTTCACTCCAGCACAGAAGACAAGTGATTATAAAAAAACCATAGACTTAAAAGATTCACAGTTCATAGATATTTGGACAATTATAAGCAATATATAAGGTAGCCCTCGCAAAATGCTGCTGAGGGTAATTTGCCATGTTGAAATTCTCTTGAAGGAGGAGTGATGCAACTGTTCTCTTATGTATGACTTTTTTAAGGGGAAAAATGAATGGTTCTGTTTTAATCCATTTATTCATTCAGCAGATATTTATTGAATATCTATGGACAATGGACTATTCTAGGTACTGACCATAAATCAGTGAAAAAAAAACCAGACAAAACTCCTGGCCTTTTGAAACTTACAATTTGGGGTGTATGTAGGTGGGTTTGTAGAGGGGAGGATGAAAATAAACAAATATATAAAGTGTACACATGTCTAGAACAGCTCTGTCCCACAGACATTTCTTCAGTGAGAGTAATGTTCAATAGGTGTACTTTCCAATATGGTAGCCACTGACCACATGTGGCTATTGAATACTCGAAATAAGCCTAGTATGACTGATGGGCTGAAATTTAAATTCTAACTCATTGTGACTAACTTAAATTTAAATAAAAGCCACATGGGAATAGTGGCTACCATATTGGCGAGCAAAGGTCCAGACAGGTAAGAGTTCAGATCACATATGAGAAGGGAGGCAGAGTGTAGAGAAGTGGCTGTAATTATAATTAGAGTGATCAGAAAAGACATCTTGAGGAGATACGTGGGTGAATATCAACTGGGGTTAAAGAGCAGGCCATGTATATATTTAGAGGAAAATTGTTCCAAGCAGAGTACTAGGAAGTACAGAGGGCTCGAGTTGGGCACCGCCTGGCTTGGAAGAGGAATAGCATAAAGGGTAGTGTGGATGCAACAGAGTGAGTGTGTTAACCAAAGGTAGGGGATGAGACCCAAAAGGCTATGGTCATGGTGAGGAATCAGGAACTCCACCTTAGGTTCAATTAATTCCTATATACACACTTACATACAAATCTATGTGAAAAGTAATTCATATACATGTATATACATGAATTAACATAATACTAATGTATTAACTATTAATACATATTAATATGAATAAGAATACGTATACATAAATTCTTAGTCTCTAGGTTTAAGATTCAAAAATCATAAGAGCCTCTTCATTCCTTGAAAGCCCCTTGTTGACCTGAAGGTCAGCAAGAATATTTTATCAGGCTGTATTTTTATTTTGTAGTAGATTCCAGAATGTTAGATATTCTGTGATTCTCTAAGTAGCTCCTGGACTTGCATTTCCCCCACCATGCTGTGTAACATTTATGACCGCAACCATCTTGAGGCTTCTCCTTGCTGCAGCAAATTTGTTGTTTTCTTGGGACTGAGTTATCTTTAAAATTCAAATGTAGCGTGTTATGGAAAAAAATATGCCAGTTTCTATAAGCAGACAATTCTGTAAAATTAATGAGAATTATAGGTCATGGTGCAGGAGGAGATCTGAATGCAAAACATTTTTAGAATAAAGAACATTAGTCACGTAAAACTGTACAGGGTGTTAAGGAAATTGTAGGTATTCAGATTTATCATGAATTTCATCTCACCGAAATATACCTGTCACATTTTAAAACTTCTCGACACATACTGACACTTAGCTGCCATATAATAGACTTTTATCTTGGATTTTGGCTTTACCTATGACTTCATTTTTAAAAAGAACCTGATTTCTTTGTTGAGATAGTTATAATACCGTCTTTCCAAAGTTGATTTTTAATCAAGAAGATGTATACACGGGACAATAATTTTCTTAAGTTATTGGAATTGCTATCTTCTTCATTTACTTTCTTCTTTAGTTAGTTAGCTAGTTATGTAATTAGTGAATAGTCCTTATATAAAGAGAGATGGGAAAGGATGAGAAAAGGCATTAATGTTATTTGAGTGCCCATTGTGTACCGGGATCTATTAAAAAAAAAAAAAGTGATGCTGTCTGTTATTTTTGAGTGACACAATAAATTTGAGTGGATTAAACAATGAAAAATAGCTTTTATTATTACTGCCTTATACATATATACTATGCACTATACATGCATTATCTCATTTAATTTGTATATCGGACTTGCAAGGTAGCTAGTGATGCTTTTGTTTAAAGACAGGAAATAAAAGAGATACAAAATTCTGCTTAAACACAGGCACTCTTTATACGTGGTAGAACCAGCCCTCCACCCAGAGACTTTTTGACAATAAAACCTATGTTCCTTCCATCACATTCTCTCACTCCACTTATAATTTAATAGTGTCTGAATTATAATATTGTGACATCCTGACTTGGCTATTTACTGGCTATATTTACTTTTTCATATTAAAGTTACTCTTGCTGTGCTTTCATTTCCTTATCTATAAGATGGGATACTAATATTAAATATGTTATAAAGTTACTGTGTTATTTGAGATAATCCATGTAAACACACAGCCAAGTGCTTAGGAGAGAATAATCACTCCATAAGTGTTAGCTATTATTAATTACGTCATCCAAGTTTTTGTATAGGTTAGTATACAATAAATTATTTTGCATGTTAATTCCACGTGGCATAATAAAACAGATTTTGTAAATCCTATGTTCCTTCAGTCTTTCCAACCACACTGCTCTTAAATTTGGATCTTCCATAATTTACAGATTATGGGCAACCAGATATCATTATTAACGAGCTTAAAGGAAAATTGATTAACCGCCTAATGACTTCCTTCCTCAGACCTGAAAATGATCCTGGATTTCCCCCAGATGCTCTGGGATCGCGGCTGTCTGCCTGTAATCAGTGTTTTCAGAAGAATTGACTTTGGCATCTCACTGTTCATCCCTGTACTTCCTACCCCTCCGAAAAACTTGAGGCCTTCCCATTACTTGATAACAAGTTACCAACTTATTACCAATCCTGTTCCTTTGTAATGCAGAACCTTGACAGGCATGCTGGGACACTATCCGTGGTTTTCACTCTCACTTTTTTCCTAACTGGGGAAATTCACCAGACACTATGTTGTTCTAGTTTCTGGGAATGCCCTGGGTCTTTCTCTTGCAATTCTGGGTTCTTTCTGGGTTGTCCTAACTCCCTTGTTTCACATCTTCTATTTTATCGTCTCATTTTGGAAGTGAGCTTGCCTGTTTTAATCCGAAGATCCATTTGGTATCATGTCTTTCTACTGAAGAAACAAACAAGCAAAATGTCCCTAGTCAGACAAAAGGAAAAACCCTAGGTGGTACCATCTTGGATCTTTCAAGCCACAGTTTAATCCACAGAACATAGGGCTGATCAAGGAGAAGATAAAGGAAATCTGTGTTTTGTTGGTGTCTGAATCATTTTTGCTGGCTAATTTTGGGGAACAGTCATGTGGGCATTTTCACTCTGAGGAGATGGGGGCTTACAGTGGCTACAAGAATAACCAGGTTCTATCATCCATCCTCCACCGCAAATGAAATGGTCAGGTTTGTCTTCTTTATGCAAGTGTTAGCAAAAAATATGAAAGTCACAGTACGGCTGGGGTTCTACCAATAGTAGAAATCTATAGCTTTGCTATAGTTACAAATTTAAAAAAAAAATTAAAAAAAATGCAAGAGATAAAGGAAAGGCATGAGGTCTCTGTTCTTACATGTAAGTGAATTAAAATTTTCTCAAAGCAATGGATGCTGAGAATAGCACCCAAAGATAATATATTACAAAGGAACAGTGTGTGAATAGTAATCTTTTAACAAGGGGAATTCCCCTTCTTTTTATTGGCTTCATTTGTTCACAAAGAGATTAATCTCATTACCAGCTTTGAACAAAGAAAGCCATGTTTCTAGACTCACAGACCTTTTCTCTCTCAGTTTTCTTGAATGCTTCAGAAATTTCTGTCTCTGTTCTTTGGCCTTTGGGCTTGCCAAAGAGTATTTGTTCTTTGAGCCCTCTCCTTAGGCTTTTGCCTTCCTAGAAGATCTTAATTGTTTTCTTTGTTTCTTTCTCAAGCCAGTCCTGAGCTTGGTCCTATCCCAGACTGAGGGTTTTCACTCCATGGAGAAATTTCCATGGACCCCCTCACATTCACGTGGTCAATGCCAGGGTTATGTCTTTTATTTATTTCTTGGCCCCAGCAGGGGTTTCCTGCCTGTTTTTGTGTGTCCGTTTCTGAGTTAATTGGACTGATCAATCTAATGAATTTTTCCGAAGTTGTTCAACAACCACTGTAGCACCAAGAGCTCTCTGGACAACAACAGTTAATACAGCTAATCGGTGGCACCCCCAAGAGCTGAATTTCATGTTGCTGGGCATCTTTTGAGAGTCCGTCGTATCCACTGGAAATAATTCCTGCCATCCTGAAATGTATTAGCTTCTGGGAAATATATTTAAAATATGATAAAAGAGTAAATGTGAAAATGCTTCGTAAGAAAGACGGTTATGCAGGCAAGTTTGGAGGGTCCAGGCGGAGAGCCCTGGATAGTGACTGGGGACCGGATTTTGTGCTTCCACTGCTCTGATTAGTGAGCTAGGTCAGTCTCAGCACTCTCTCAAGGCCACTCTTCTCATCTGTAAAGTGGAGAATGTACTTCGTGGTGGGATAGGGTAAAGACTTTTCATTAGAATGCTTTTTAAAACTGGACTCAACATTAAGACGCTGGGAGTGGACACAGAATAGAAACAATAGTGGAAAACATAGTAATTGCATGAATTGTCATGGTCCAGGAGGGTGACCTGTAAGCCTCTGGCACCCAGTGGCGTATTTACTTTATTAGTTAATGTTAATTATGCAGATGGCAGCAGGGGCTACCAGGTAAAAATGGGCAAGCTGTGCACAGCACACCTCAAAGGAGCACAGATAACAACATCTAATATAAAAAGAGAGCTCACCAATTCTGTAACAATTCTTCCTTTCATTTTTCAGGCATTTTTGAACACGCTGATTTGGCATGGCTTAATAAAAACAGCAAAGAAAGTCTTTGGAGTATATTATTAGTCTACTAAGCTGTCCTAACCAAACACTACAGGCTGGAGGGCTTAAACACCAGAAATTAATTTTCTTTCAGTTGCGGAGGCTGAATGTCCGAGATCAAAGATCAGGGTGCCGACACATCGGGTTCTGGGGAGAGCTCCTTTCCTGGCTTATAGGTGGCCATCTTGTCGTGTGCATCTTTACACAGTAGAGGGAAAGAAAGCTTTCTGCTGTTTCTTCTTATAGGGGCACCATTTCAAGGGGATCAGTGCCTGAGCCTTATGACCTCATTTAACCTTAATTACTTCCGTAAGTTCCTATATCCAAATACAGTCACATTGGGAGTTAGGGCTTGGATATCTGAATTTGGGGCATTGGGGGGGGGTTCACAATTTAGTCCACAGAGTGGAGTAAGACGGGTCAGAATTTAAATCCCTTTTATTATAAACCAGCAAACTGTGTGTGGGCTTAAATTTCTCTCTTCGCCATTTTGTGTCTATGTGAACTTGAGCTAGTATTTAAATTCTCTCTGAGCTCCCTTTTTTCTTGTTTGAGATTATATTTGAGATTATAGTAGCTACCATGTAGGTTGTAATAAGGATTACTAAGTATGTAAAACGTATTACCAAAAACTTGGCACACATTTGAAGTTCAATCAATGTAGCAATCAGTAGGAAAGAAAGACGAAACGCATTCTTAATGTCCTCAATGTATCAACCTCCCTCTGTCACTTGAGAGGCCATCTGCCTCTGCTCAAAGCTCTCTGAGTAGGGGAATCGCATACCAGAGCCTCATGATTTTGTGAGAGGAAGCTCCTGAGGACGAGGATGTTCCATCTAATGCCCTTTTTGTTTTGCCTTCTAGAAAAGAGAAGTCACCATAATTTAAGGGAATCTACTTAATATCATTCAGCTACTAAATAGCAGAGCCAAGATTCCTGGCCTCTTGACTCCAAGCTAGTGTTCTTTCCACAACACCTGTTCTTCCTGACTTCTTGTTAGCTGGTGATGATCATGTGACAAATCCCCCTGGGTGCTGGCAACCCCCCCCCATTTCACCATATTAGTCAAACACCATTCCTTTTGCTCTTACTCAAAGAAAAAGATAAAAATGCAAGCATGTGGCAAAAACTATTTCTAGGCACAACATTGAATATCTTCTAATCTTGTAAGGCTGAAGACATCATTTCCAAACTTTACTATTCTATAGTTATTATAACAAATTACTCGGGACACACCTCGAAATATTGGTCCACTTATATTTTATTAAAGAGGTTGATAATCACTGCCTGGGTGGCTCAGCCAGTTAAGTGTCTGCCTTCAGCTCAGGTCATGATCCTGGAGTCCTGGGATCTGGGTCCTGCTCAGCGGGGAGCCTCCTTCTCCCTCTCCCACTCCTGCTGCTTGTGCTCTCTCTCTCTGTCAAATAAATAAATAAAATCTTTTTTTTTCTTTTAAAGATTTTATTTATTTATTTGACAGAAAGGAGAGAGATCACAAGTAGGCAGAGAGGCAGGCAGAGAGAGAGGGGGAAACAGGCTCCCTGTTGAGCAGACAGCCCGATATGGGGCTCGATCCCAGGACCCTGAGATCATGACCTGAGCCAAAGGCAGAGGCTTTAACCAAACACTGAGCCACCTAGGCGCCCCTAAATAAATAAAATCTTAAAAAAAAAAAAAGGTTGAGAATCAGTGCTCTGAGATGAGTTCAGCTTATTTTTAAATTTTCTTTAGAGAGAGAGAGAGCACTAGAGTTGGGGCAGGCGGGGAGGGACAGAGGGTGAGGGAGAGAGAGAACCTCAAGCCTGACATGGAGCCTGACATCGGGCTCAATCTCAAGACCCTGAGATCATGACCCTGAGATCATGACCTGAGCTGAAATCAAGAGTTAGACCCTTAACCAGCTGAGCCATGCAGGCGTCCTTGAGTTCACTGTTTACGTAGTACTTTCAGCTTTTACCAAGAGAGCATTGCAGGTGCTTACACATGTTGCTGGCATCCTGGTTCCGAGATGTGTGGCCTGTACCTCTCGATTTCAATCCCAATCCCTGTGGCCTGGGCTTCATCGTTGCCTGGTTTTCTTCAGTTGGCAGCATTTCCCACTCAGCCACATCTCTAGAATTTCTCATGATTGTTCCCCAAGTTACTGTTTCTTCACAGCCGTCTTGTAGTAGTGATGGTATGATGGCTGAGCACACGAAATCCATCTACCCTGCATTGATTCCAGTCTGGGTTCCAGTGTTGACCAGATATGAGACCTTAAGAAAGTTATGTAACATTTCCACCTCTACATTTCCTCATCCAAAACACAAGGGTAATAGTATTGATCTCGTAGTACTGCTGTGATGTTTATGTCATTTATTATATTATATATAAAGAGCTTATATGTAATTTATATTAGTATATGTGAAGAGCTTAGGAGAATGCCATACATAGTGGATACTGTTAGATGTGTGGGCTATTATTTTTTGCTTGGGAGCAAAGTCCCAGTTTAACCCTTTGTACATACTAGAATAGACATAACAATTTATTTGTAATTCCCAGGTATCTAGGTTTCTAGTAGCTTACTCTTACAGTCCCTTCATTTTTCTTGTGTTTATCTTGCTTAGGCCCTGTAAAAGTTGTGTGTTTTACAAATGACTAGAAGTTTCCAATTTGAGCATGTAATTACCCTGAGTGCTTTGCTCCTAAATCCACAATAACAAGCTTTTAGTTTGTTTTTTGGAGCTATTGTGCTTAATTAATATTTATGCAGGACTTAGTGAAATCATGAAAATTAACAGATGTCTTTATCTAAACAGGTGGCGAATATATCAACAATTGTAATAAGAACAGTGATGGTACAACAGTTCCTCTTTAGATCACTCAGACTCACTACCAGACTCAAAGTCTGGTAAGCATGATTTCCACATTTACTACCAATCTGGCAAGCGCATTGTCGGGCAAATAAAC
Organism: Potos flavus; assembly: GCA_028534135.1. Lineage (NCBI taxonomy): Eukaryota > Metazoa > Chordata > Mammalia > Carnivora > Procyonidae > Potos > Potos flavus. Next base: position 78,620,589 of record CM052884.1, on the reverse strand, counting down.
GGTACTCAAAATATTTTAAGATATTCACACGAAATATGAATTTTACATCATGCATATAACAAAACTAAAAATAATAGTGACATCAGCTCATAAGGGTTATTCTGCTCCATGGAAAAGTCTAGGAATCATGCCAAGTTGGTAGATGGCTACACAAAATCATAAGGGATCCAGGCTTCTATGTCACTGCTCCATCTTTATAACACAAGGCTTTCAGCCTTAAAATTAAAACATGATCCACAGTAGCTGCTAAAGCTCCAGCCATTACATCTGTATTCCAGGAAGTAGAAAAAAATAGAAAAAGGACATTATAAAGTCATCTCTAATCTGAATTTACTTCTTGAAAGCATTATTCTTGAAAGCATTATTATTCTCATGGGACACTTTGGTTTCTATCCCATTTGGTCAGAACTTAGTCATATAACTATATGAAGGTACAAAAGACTCTGGGAAATTCACTCTTGTATTTGGGGCTCAGTGTAGGCTCCAAACTAATGTTTTAAGGAGAAAAGTTAAAATAGCCTTTGGATGGGCAACTCACACATTTAAAATTAACCTTTTATTTTGTTTCTTGGTATATTGTTGATTTTTCTTAGAATTTAAATGTTTAAGATATATTTACTTTCTGTAAAACATTTTTCTATATCCTTTGAAGTCTGTTTATAATTAGTCATTTTTTAAAATTTTCTTCAACTATGTTAATATATAGCACTTGCTTTCAAAAAAGCTGAGAAACATTCTATGAAAGCACAGGTGAAAGAGGGTAGTTTATTCTTTTATGCATCTTAGTTAACAAAAATATTAGGTAAATTCTATCCCAGGCACTGGTTGAGTGCTGGAAATAAAAGAGTGAGTGACACAAAGTATCAGCCAATAGGGAGCTTATGTATGGATGGGGCAATATAAAGAATAAAAAAAATTATAACGTAAGGTCATGTGGTGGTAAATAAAGCCAGGAAGGGACTAGACAGTATTAGATGATGAAGAGTGCTATTTTTGACTGAGTGATCAGGGTCAGCCTTCTAATAAAGAGAACAGCAATAGAAATGCCTTCAGAGGAAGGTTCTAGAAGGGGTTTGTCCCAGCTGTGCTCAGCAACAGCAAGCAGAGCTAGGCGCCTGGACTTCAAGGATGGAAAAAGAGATTTGTAGGAGATGAATTGCACAGGGAGAGATCAGAGCCAAGTAGATCAAGAGGAGGGATAATTCCAGCAATTTGAAGAATACAGCCAGCGTACTATAGTCAGCAAAGTGAAATAGGGAAGGAAATGCTCATTTCTGTATTTAATGTTTATTTTTCTTGTCTTCAGTACAACGATTGCCTACCATGTGTGAGACTCTTTGCTTTAGGTCCAAACAAGAAAACATGAATATAAAATGTTCCATGTCCTCAAGGTGCTTCTCTCTAGAGACTTCAGATAAGCTCAGAAAACTTATAAGCATTCACCTTTGTCGCTGTAGATCCAGGAAATTTCATTTCTTCATATTCTTTTCTGCTTAGTAGAATCTTTATGTACAATATAAGCCTTAAACACTAGAGATTAACTCTAAGTTCATTTGTCTTCTCTCTTGAAGACATACAGAAAGCTTAATGCCCCATCCCATTATTGAACCTGTCTTACATCTTTTCCTAAAGGATCCCATATTGTTTACATGTGTAGAATTTTAATGCACTGCTTCCTCTGAAGTCAGCACACACTTTCTCCCTTCTCTGAAAAAGTCTTATTCTTCCTTCATAGTATCTCCTTTCGAAGGATTTCTGCCAGCTCTTTCTCACAGAGTTAATTGCTTCTGTCTCTATTTGGTCCCATACTTCCCTCATGTGAGGCATCATAGTGTATTAGGATTATATGCTTATACTATTCTTTACCACTAGAATAAAAGTTCCTTAGGAATAGAATTTAATACTTATTTATTATTAAAACCCTGATACCTAGCAAGGTGCCGGGCATATAGTCACTGTTTGAAAATATGTTTTGTTACATGAAGAAAAAAATACCCCATTAAAGACAAGGCTAATGTTTCTGTTCACAGTGTGGAGTAGATAGAAAATTCACAAATTATCTTTTGCTTATGTAATCTTTTCTCTGCAAAAATCATTATTTGAAGGGAAGCTTTTAGCCTTTATCACAAGTTATTACTAAGTAAAATGTGTGTTTTTACATTCCAATTGAATCTTCTACATAATCTACTGTTTATATCCTTTGAAACATCTAGCGGCTTCACACTCCTGCATATTTGTTGAATTGAATTGGCCTAGATTTAATCTATTTTGTAATAGACAGTAGGCACAAGTCTGTTGTGAAACCAGCCACCTTGGGGGAAGCATAAACCCAAGAACAACCTCACATTTATAAATATGTAAGTTTATTTACTAGACCAAAAGCTCTTCGCTAGAATGTGAACTCCTTAAGGATAGGGAGTGTGCTTACTTCCTCTCACATAGCCTGAGCAGAAAACACACACTCGCACACACACACACGCACTGATTTGTAGCATTTGCCTATTTTCTTATGTAAATACTCTTGCCTTGGCTAATTCCAAGCTACCACATTGAAGTCACTGAATGTGATGTTGAGAAGAACACATACAGTTAGTAAGGCATAAGCTGATTCCCACACACTGGCACGCCATCACTTAAGGTCTAAATGGGTTTAAGAATCCAAAAGATTACTGATTTTAAGAAGCTAATAGGTGAATATAGTATCTACTATGTAACACCTCCAGACACATCTGGGGCATTATTTGTAATAAAATACATTAATATTTCTATACTACAATAAATGGGTTTTCACATTAGGACCATATATAAATACCAAACATAAAAAAGAAGCTCTGTTTTCAGGGCCTTTTGTGTGTGTGTGTAATTTAGAATTGCATAAAAAGTATGGAGACTCTATATCCATATTTAAAAAAAATAGTACGTCAGTGGAAAACCATTCATGATCTGTAACATACCCACATACCTACCCAGGCTGTCTGCACCTAGTTCTATGCATTTGTCTTTGCACTTTATACGTCTAAATTACAGGTAGCTGATGGATATGCATCTTCTGTCTTGCCAGTTATATTTCAATTGACTTCTCTTTTCCCAGTGAAAACATCAGGTTGTCTTCATTTGCAATTTAGCTCGACATTCCTTTATTCCATGTAATTGTGGAGTATTTTGACTTTGACTTTAAACTGGTATAACACCTTCTTAGTTCATTCATTTCATCTGAACAAAATTAATTTTTTTTAAAGATTTTATTTATTTATTTGACAGAGAGAGATCACAAGTAGGCAGAGAGGCATGAAGAGAGAGAGAGGGAAGCAGTCTCCCTGCTGAGCAGAGAGCCTGATGCGGGGCTCGATCCCAGGACCCTGAGATCATGACCTGAACCAGAGGCAGAGGCTTTAGCCCACTGAGCCACCCAGCCACCCCTGAACAAAATTCATTCTTGAACATGTATGCATTTTTATATGTCCACCGAGAGCCATGATTTTCCTCTTTTTCTGAACATTTCTTTTAATCCAATATAGGAAAGAGATTAGACATGTTCTAAGAAACCTTGGAGGGCCAAATATGGATCGATGTTAGACTGTGAGAGAGCTCTCCCCAGTGTCCAGTAGCCTTGTCAGACATGCAGAATCAGGTAACGGCGGCCTAGTCTTCTCTGGAAGATTGATTCCCTTCACTGAGAGTGCTTCCAGGGGACTTGGTGCCTCTGACTGTTGTATATAAGATACTGCTGTGGGACTGGATGAACTGCTATCTTTAATGTTTAATTGAAGTCTAAATCTAATTATTTCTAGTGATTCTAGCTCCTCGTTTGAGTGTGAATCAAGTGACATAGAAACACTCAAGGAATCATGAATTACCTAAGATGAGCGAGAGTTTAGATGAACCCATGACTATACACAGCTAAAGCTGATAAAGTCAGGCCTTATTGGTATCTGGGATGACTAACGGATTCATTAAAATTCTTTCTTAGGAAATCAAAGATGTTTTAATTATCAGAAAAGTAGCTGTCACAAATCTCTTGACTCTCTCATCCTGTAAAGCAATGGTATCTGGCTTTATGCACGACTGTGCCAGATTCACAATTTCCCACAGCCTAGAAAGCTGCTCTGTGTTTATGTTCTTTCATTCAGAGTTCTCACTTCTACTTCCAAATAAGTCCATTTGCAAGAACATCAAAGGGAAGAGAAGGATCCATTTCAGCTACACCCACAGTTTTGTGTAATACATTAAGATTGATCAGGGCTTGGGTAATAAGTTCATGAATATTGGCTATCTTCTGGAATTGAAAAGATTTGGGGCTTGAAATATTAAGTCGTGGATATAAAGGGCTACCACCACTGTTTCTTACAAAATAAGGATCAAAGAGTTTGTTTGTTTGTTAATGAGTGTGGACAGCATCCCCCTATTCCCCAAATTTATACCTCTCATTGGTTGCCTTTAATGGAGCAGTCATTCTTTTTAGAGCCAAATTGGATGAATGTTATCTGTTCAGAATAGAATGAAAACTAGCAAAATGCAAGTTTGATCCTCTTCCCCACCTCCACATAAATATACATGTGCCCACACATACTAAAACTGAGGATTTGGGGTAACAGAGTGTCCCTATAAATAGCAAGAATTGACATACATCTCCAACAGACATGGCTTCTGGAACTCTAGGTATAATTGTATACCCTGAGTTAATATCATTCACTCACTATTAGGAGGCATAGTCCCTGCATTGAGCATTAAAGAATTACTTAACCTTTCTGAAAAGTGGTGATAAATAATAATTTCTTTCTCTATCTTACAGGACTGTTGGGATGATTTACTTAACTAATTTTCTCAATTTTTATACCATTAAATATATTTATTGAGATATACTATGTGGCACGCACTATATTGGTTATTATGGGCTATGTGGTTATTATGGGCTATTTATATAAAGATAAATAGCTTTGCCCTTGAGAAACTCTAAGCCCAGAAGAGAAGGTACTATCAGTACATAGTACAGTCAAATTGATTTGAAAGCATAATGCATAAGAAAGATACAAATAAAATACTCTGCAGGTTTAGAAATTCTTTTGAATTTGAACAGAAGAGGTTGTAGGAGGGAGTGGCAGAGATTGTGGATATAAATTTCTTTTAAAAGGAAAAGTCATGTACTACTCCTGTGAGTTCCTATGAACCCTCAGGGTCAACTATTAACACCCTTGTAGCTTATGGTACTTTCTTAGATGGAAAATCAAATAATAAAACCTGGTCAATTACTTGTTTGTTTGGTTGCCCCTTTTTTTAAACCAGGCCTGCTAGAATGGGCCATTAGATGAGTAAGTTTTGATAGAGATAAGAATGCAGGGCATAGGGAAATGCCTAGACCTTAAACTGGGGAAATTCCACATAGTTAAGGAGAGAGGGTAAATATATAAGTATGTATTGCCAAGTCTGCAAGGGAGAGATAGAATAAAACAACAACTAATTTTATGAACTATGCAGTAGTTTTTCAAGGTTTTGACTGTAGCCACAATCAGAATTACCAGCTCTTATCCTTCTCATCCTCAAAATTGAATGGGCAGTATATATTCTTGATGCATTTAGGAGACAAGCACCAAGGAGTATTGGTATCCTTACCTGGGCCACTCAAAACCCAATTAGATTGATTTTATTTTAGGGTTAAGAAAGCATTACTGAAAACCGAATTCATTTGTAATTTATTCTGATGACTCCTGATTTGTGGGTCATACATCAGTTATCTTGCCACAACTTTTTATTTTCCTGAGGTAAAACAAAAGCCCTCCAGTTGGCTCTTCTGGACCAGTAGGCACTGTATCCTCAGACATTACCTTAGGGAGGCCTTTTGACAAAGCTAAATTCAAGCCCTAAGGCTCAGAGCCCTCTGTAAAGGCCAGGGAAGGCTGAACATACAGGAGAGCAGTTTTCTTTAGTAATTTAAAGGATGTGTAAAATATTAGGCTTATTCCCTTTGGACCCCAAAGACAGAACCAGAGCTGATGAGTAGAATTCATAATGACCGTGATTTAGGTTCCTTGTAAGGGAGAATTATCTATGGTCAGCAATTATTAAATGGCTGTCCAAGGAAATGTTTGGGACCCTTGCTCATCATTAGATAGTTTCAAGCATGAGCAGGATTAACACATCGAAGCAAAATTTGTACTGACCAAAGTTAATCAGACAACAAAGACTTTACTCAAGGCTATTGCAATAAGGACTGGAGGCCACAACTAAATCTAAACTCATCTCCACTGAAGAAGGGGTAGGGTTTTTTTAAGGGCTCACGTGAGCTAATGAAAAGGTCCTGGAGGATAATAGGGGAAAGTCATAGACCTGTGTTTGCTAATTGGCTTTACGCAAAGGAAAAATAAACTTCCCACATCTTTAGACAGGAAGTCCTTTTGCAACTTGGAGCAAAGCACTCACCAAAGTTGGGTTTCTACCTTCCCGCTGATACTGGGAGATTGCTCCTTTGCTGGGTACATTTCAAAGAGATGGTTCCCAGATCCTTGAGATAGACAACTGGAAAGAGGCTTTTGAAAAATGTTTACATGTCAAAGGGGCTGAGAAGAGATTTGTAATTACAAGTTTTCTGAAGTAAATGCTGTAAGAAAAGGGTGTGAAGGAGTCAGGAAGAAACCTGTTTAAAATTGAGTCAAGCTGAGAGAAAGACTAAGGCCATCTCAGTCAAACACTTGGTAGGGATATTATAATCGGAAGTCAAGAAAAGAATGTGTGGTTAGAAAGATTATTACTAAAATATTTTACAAGTCTCACGTTTCCTGTGTCCTAAGTTTAGCTAGAAAAATCAGGAGTGGGGGGTTCCCAAGGAATTTCACTCATTTGGATAAAATCCCCATTCCTTCGTTGTGGCTTCTCCTGGCTTTTCTCCAGGAGCCCCAATTACTTCTCATTTTCTATTTGTAGAATCCAGAGATTTAAAATTTCATCTCTTTGCAGCTGTACTCATCAACATTAGGTAGAAACGTTTGGTGGTGCCTCCAAAAAAGAATGACTAACTTCTGCCTTTAGTGACAAATGAACTCATTTTGTGAGGGAAACCCAGGAAATTATGGAGCTAAGGAAATCCAGCAATCCCACTCCCCCCACTCCCACCCTTCTGGCACCTGAATGGAAGGAGGAATTGTAAATACCAATAAAACCTGTACACTATTGTTTGAGAGCTTTGATGATAAGAGGAAAATGTCACTAGAGCACTTATTCTGCTCTTAATAAGGCTTTTCGGATATTGTTTGGAGTTCTTGTCATCATATTGTGTGTTTCTCTGTTGTTTACTGATATTAATGGAGTTGCTGCCTCAAAACTCACAACATATTCAGATCATTTCAGACTGACTGGGACCCGAGGCAGGTAAACTCTGGTTCTTTAAGGGAGCCACAATCAAGTACAGCCAGTGGCAGAGGGATGATTGAATTTGCCAGTAGAGTCTGTGCGAGGCTTGCTAATGTAGGGGGCATTTTCAAATATGACAGTGGCTAGGATTTCCCTAGAGAGTGCACTTAGGCCTAGCATGTGAATCAGTGTTTAAATTATATCATGTTTAGAATGATTTGCAAAGAAGGACGAAAAAGTAAATAAATGATTCCATAATTAATACTGTAAGTGTGAATCATTCAAGACCCATTTGTCTTTGTGGAAAAAGCAGCTGGGCCCTTGCTGGTGTCCTGCTGCAGGCTGCTAAGTTGGGGGGAAATGATCCCAGAGAAAAGCAGTGAATTTGCCTAACAGCCTTCCCATTAAATGCTCAGGCTTTGATCATTACCTTTAATAGCTTTGCCCCCTCCCTGCAGCCACAGAGCCCAGCGGGGCAGGTTTCAGATCCCTCGCCTTCTGATCCCATAATTGGAATTGATAACTGACCATCAGACGGGAGCTGGAGACATTTGTCAAATGCCATCCGTCATGCTTAGAGTCAGAAATGGCCCCTCCTCTATTGGGGGGAATTGAGCAGAGCTTTAGAATTTGGAGCCTCTGAGCTTGGTCTAGCCCAACTCATTCATTTTACACAAAGGGAAATGGGGCCCAGAAAGGTTCTGTGACCTGCCCGTGGTAGTATAATTTGTTGGGCACAGAGGGAGAATTACAACTCGGATGTGCTCTCTCTGCCTGGCTTTGGCTCCAACTGACACCATTTCTTCCTGATTGAGTAATTTTCTCAAGGTTAGGAGAGAGGTTGGGGCTGATTTGTGAATGGAAACACAGTTGTTAATCAGTTATTCTTTTCAAAACACTGCCTTCTTTGGACAGCCTCCCCGTGGGCACTCTGCTGTGGAGTCCCCTTTGTGTAGTAATCAACCAGACGCCCTCAGAGGAAGGCTGTTTAGGTACTATATTGAATAAGCATTTCCCACATTTTGTTTTCCTTAATGAGCCAACCACTCTATGACCACCTAGCTCTATTATACGTAGGAGCAGAGCAGGTGAGAGCCAGAGGTATTAAACACCTTGCCCATAACTACACAGCTCTTAAGTGCCGAAAGTGGCATTTGAACAAAGATCTTGGTGATTCTAACACCTGGGCCCTTAGCCAATATTCAATGCTAATTTGGCCTCCTGACCGTCCTCCTCTGAACAGCTTATGCGACTAAATGCAAGGGATGATTTGAAATTTGAAGTGAGGGTCCATGTGAGGTAGCATTTCCTGCCTGGTGACTTCTTCCTTTCTTTTTATCGCTCCCAACCCCTCTGGTATTTCAGCCTACATTTGACTCCCCTCTCCTTGTCACTATGGAGACAAACACCTATCCTACAATCATCACTCCGTTCAGAAACTGATTTTCCTTTATTCTTAGTTACACATCCTTAAACGGACATCTCAGTGTCTGTGAGGGTTCTATCGGTCATACTCACATCTGTGCTTCCGTGGGCTCCGGCACCTCACGGACCCCCTGAGAAGGAAGCCGCCAGGACAGGAAGGGAGCTGCCAAATTGAAGGCGTTCACTCCCACCACTGAGGGGAAAAAAAGAACTCCTCTCTATTCCAGTCTGGTTGGGAATATAAAAGTGCAAGTCTTCATTTCTTTGAAGTTGGAAGAAAGATTTGTTTACTTTTATTGCTGTAGCCAGGAAGACTAAAGCATTTCCTTTGGTGGTGGAGGGTCGGGAGGTTGGGGGGGAGTTGGTTTAAAAAAAATAGTGAGCAAGTCAGTGAAAGAATGACAGACAGATGACTAGGAGAGAAGCAAGAATTTCACAGATGGCTGTTTTGAAGTATTTCATTTGCAATCTGAACTGTAAAGAAAATGAGATTGGTCCCAGTAAGCAACTCCCGCTGTAACTCCCATTGCCGAGGCTCACGCTGGCAAGTTCAGGGTGGTTGGTGTGTGCTTTCTGCCTCATGTGCCCTTGGGATGGGATGCAGTGGTGTGGGGTGTGGCTACACATTTGCATGGCTGGAATCAAGACATCTCTCTCTCTCTCTCTTTTTTTCTTTCTCATTCTCTTCCCTTCTCCTGCACTCTTGTGCACACGTGCACACATCACATAAATACACACACCACACTCCTGTCCAACTTACCTCCTAAGTTTGTTTTCAGCTGACTGTTTCACAGACAGCATGTGTTTCCAGGAATGGCTATAGTTTGGTGGAAAAACCAACAAAAAGGTAGGAGCCTCAGGAATACGGGTTTAGCAATGGAACTTCATCTGGCCAACCCAGGGTCCCATGGTATTTGTTCATGCTTATCAAAATGGTGTAAGACAGTTTGCAAAGCTAGAATTTTTATTTTTAAAAGTTATTTTAGGAATTTTAATTGTCAAGCTGGGAACATTGGGTCAGCATGGAAAGATCAAAGTCCACAAAGGCAGTTGGGTCCTGCGATCTAATTTTGTCAGCAGCATTTCTAGCCACGTGGCCTTAGGTCAATTACTCTCTTAATGTTTGCTTTCTCATTTCCAGGAAAATCACACCTACTTCTCAAGGTTCCAGTGCAGGTTAAACAGAACATTTCTGTGGTCATCTAGCTGGACGTTGGAGGCTGATTTTCATTTTCTGTTGTTCTTAAACTTTCTGCAAGAAAATTTCCCATAAGGGACTAGTTGGGTGGCAAATATGTTAATGGATTAAAAAAAAAAAAAGAAACAGAATCAGATGAATTTTGGCAGTCTTAAAGGGATGGTATGATAAAGCTCTAAAAAAACTTAATATCCCTGTAAAATGACCAGACATTTCCATCCCACTCGGTAAGGTATTCTCTTGCCTAATTACTCACTCAAGCTCAATTAAGGAAGAAAAAGAGAATCCTTTAAAAATAAGTCTATTGAATCATTTTGTAGCTCAAAGCCCAATGGTCCATTTCAATCTGGGTAAAGGCCTTATTTTTAATAATGTCTGTCCTACAAGGCCCTATGCAGTTGGACCCCATTTCTTCATCAGCCAAAATAAAAGTAGCACCTTCGCCTTAACTTTCAACTCCCGGGCCACATGACTGTCCTCTCCACATGTCAGGTAGGCTGCTGCCTTAGAACCTTCCTACTTGCCTTTCAACTGCCTGAATAATTATCTCCCACATATCCACAAAATATACTCTGTTACCTTCTGGGGAGATTTCTGCAGAAAGTAAACTATCCACAGTTTATATGTCTGTAATTCATCAGTTATAAGAGGGTCCATTTCTGACCTTGTGCCCCAATTCTGAACTCCCCTTTAGCTCTGTTTATTACCTGGGCACAAAACAGCATCTATTTAGGAAGCTTGCTGAATAAGCAGGCTGGAAGAATGTAAATACATGTAGAATTATTCCATATTTCAGAACCAGAAAAGCCTATGGACACGGATGGGTGCATATGCTAAATCAGAGCTGGCATAAATCTTAACCTAGAATTGGAATTTAAAACTGAACTTTATTTGAGCTTCAAAATGGACTTTCTTTAACTCTCTCAAGGGAATAAATAAATAAATATAAAAATTGATTACACGCTATGGTGCATCTTGACGTGTAGATTGGGGAAATTTGCATTGATAGTATAAGAAAGAATATTTGTGGAGGATCAGTCTATCTCATAACAATTGTTAATCGAGTAAGGAAAGTAATTGAATCGTTGAGCTTAGATTTCCACTAATTCAAGTGTGTAATGGAATTGTGGTGGTGGATCTCTGCTGAGAATAGATGTCTGTAGATTTATGAGTTAGAATCAGACCTTACTCTTCTCACAGTAAGTCTGTAGATAGACTGTGGGATGTATGAGTGTGTCTATCTCTGGATTTATTTCTCTATTTACATGTAACCAAAGCACAGGAACAGGTAATTGTACACTTTTTTTCTTTTTCTTTCTTTTTTTTTAGAAGGGGGGAGAGAGAGAGAGGGTAAGAGAGGGAATCTTAAGCAGGTTCCACCCCCAATGCAGAGCCCGATGTGGGGCTCAGTCTCACCACCCTGAGATCATGACCTGAGGTGAGATCGAGAATTGGATGCTTAACTAACTGAGACACCCAGGCACCCCTGTAATTATCAATTTTTAATGCCTGCTCTTCCTCTCTTCTTTTCTTCCTTCCTTCTCCCTCTGATCCAATTATCCATCAGTGAGTAAATGGTACCTGCTATGGAAAGCCCTTCCAGATCCACACCCTGTAACCCCTGCAGCCTCTTCCTCCCCCAGAACATGGATTTGTTCCCCATTTCCCACATATCATAATTCATTGAAAGTGCTGATAAAGTAATTGCCTCATTCTTATTAAATAGAAGTTACATAAGAACAGTAAACATGGGGCACTGGATGGCTCAGTGGGTTAAGTGGCTGACTCTTGATTTTGGCTCGGGTCACGAATTCCGGGTCCTGGGATCGAGCCCCACGTTGGGCTCCACACTCAGCGGGGAGTCTGCTTCAGGATTCTCGCTCTCCCTGTGCCCCTCCCCCCACTCACTCCAGTGTGCTCTCTTTCTGTCTTTCTAAAATAAATACATCTTTTAAAAAATGGAACAGTAAACATGTCTACCTTGTTCAGTATTGTATTTTGAAGTAATTAGCATAGTGTTGGTATATAAAGGGTACTTAATAATATTTGATAAATGGATGAATTGACCCAGTATTGACTGGTTACGAAGCACTGAGTAGGGCCCTACAACTCATTTAATATCAGAAATAGTTTTAGTCTCCCAGGAGCTTGCAATTTTGTCGTGGAGCTAAAACACATTCTTCCAGCAGAGTCAAATGCAGTAGATTATGAGGAACAAAACTATTGCTAAAATCAGTATTGTTGGAATTCAAAGATGAACCAGAGCCTGTGGGCTGTCCCATGGGGGAAGATAGAATAGAACTTGAATGGAAAGAATGGGAAAATATGGTGGAGCAGCCAGGATTATGTTGCAGGTCAGGTCTGTTGGACAGTAGCCTGCTGCAGAAAATCGTGGTGAAAAAATTTGCATTAGAGGGTAGATCCATTCTGTGGAAAGTTGTGAACATGAGCTGAGCTGTGGAAGCCTTGGTCATTTCTGAGCAAGAAAGGGATATGATGGAATCAGCCTTTTAAAAAGATTAATATGTGGCCACTGAGTGCAGCGTGGATTATCTATCGCCAAATAAAGTACATTTTTGTGTGAACCCATGAATTGATATGGTAGGTGAGTGCCAGTCTGATTAATTATAAACTCCCATGGGTCAGATAAGCAGGTAAATGAAGGGGGCTAATCTTGAGGCTAGCACAATTTATGAAGTGTTACACTTGAGAGAATTATTAGTGCAGGAAGCTTCAGTGTACACAACATTAATTTTTCAAGCAGAAATAAACTTCTCCATCAATCCTATAGTTTGTGTTTCTGAGTGAGGCTAATAGAATATAAAAGAGCGTCTGGCTCTGGATTAGGTGAGTTATTTAGTTATTGTTTATTACTTTGTTTAACTTTCTGGTGTGAGTGGGGATAGGACATGGTTTTAATCCTTTCAATATTCCAGTCCTATCTAGATCACCTGTTGGAATCCAGTTTGATGCAATAGAAAAAGAAAAAAAACCCCAAAACCAAAAACAAAACACAGGCTCCAAGGCCAGTTATCCCTGGATTTTAATGACAATACTGCCCTCATTGGTGGCCTTGGCTAAACCACAACTTTAGCCCATTTTGCCACAGTGAATACCCTCCTAGGGTCATTTTAAGGATTGTAATTAGATTAGGATATATAGAGTAATTAGCTTTTTAAAAAATCTTTCCCAGCTTTATTGAGACAGTACTGATTTAAAATATGTAAATTTAAGGTGTATGATGCGATCATTAGATACATGTATGTATCATAAAATTATTACCACAATGAGATTAGTTAACATTTCCATCTCTTTACATAATTGCAATTGTGTGTGTGTATGTGTATGTGTGTTGATAACATTTAAGATCTACTCTCTTAAAAACTTTCAAGTATAGGGTGCCTGGGTGGCTCAGCTGGTTAAATGTCTGCCTTCAGCTTAGGTCATGATCCCAGGGTCCTGGATCAAGTCCAACTTTGGGCTCCTTGCTCATCAGGGAGCCTGCTTCTCCCTCTGCTTGCCCCTCCTCCTGCTTGTGCATGCTCTCTCTCTGTCAAATTAATAAATGAAAAAATCTTTAAAAAATTTCAAGTGTATAATACCATAATGTTAATTTTAGTCACCATGCTGTGCAAAAGAATGACATATTTAAAATAACACAATGTTCCTCAACTTATTGGTCAAATTAGAGTGTTTCTATACTATGAAATGTTATTAATTTATTTAGAAAATTAGAGTAGATCGATTTTTAGAAAGATGTTCAAGCCCTTTTAACCTAATTTTAAGGATAGTTAAAATTTACCTGTTATATTTACCTGCTGTATGTCAGAAGCTGTGTTCAGAGCCCAAATCTAGGATCTCATTTAATTGAATGGATACTTCAAAAAAAAAGTCTTAGATCTATTCCAACCCATCTATTCTTAGAAGTGTACCCCACAATGAGCATTGTTTGTTTTGTTTTCTTACTTATCATATATATTTGTGCATGTGTGAATATAGGTGTGTGTGGTGTGTATGTGTGTGTATGTTGTGCAAGGGAGAGAAATGAAAGGTGGGTTAAGGAAAAAATAAACAAACAAACAAACAAATAAATACATAATAAATAAATAAAAATTAAAAAAAAAGAAAGATGGGTTAAGGCTGGAAGGTAGGTTACAAGTTAGTGTAATCACCAAGAGGCTCGTTTCAGGAGATCAACTCATGGGCAGACCTACACAGCACAATTGGTTTTGCTTTTGGTTTTCCCATTTATTTCTTTGCCTGGCCCAGAATGGTACTGGCTGGTTTTCCTCACTGTCCAGCTGGTTGGATACTGGCTTCTCTAATTGGATCACAAATTCTATAGAATTAGTGTATCTGTTCCCTGAAGGTTTTATTTCTTTATGTCCCAGGTTTTCATTTTGTTTGACTCATCCTTTTTTTCCCCCTGTAGTGTCTGTGCTAAATCTTTACTAAGCTTTTCTTGTCAAAGCCTTAGTCCACTTGCTTGCTCAGTTCTTATCCACATTAAGTAAAAGGCTCCTGCTAGACATAGTTATGTTTGCAATGCATTCCAAAGTTTGGGTTTAAAAAAAAAAAGGAAAAGAAAGAAAGAAAGTACCTTCTGAAAAGCTTTGGGATTCTTTAAGCTTTATGATACCCATGGTTCAAGTAGTGTCTTTAGCCAAAATATAAATTCACTTTTATGTAGGACACTACATAGATTTTTACTAAAGTATATCAGGAATTCCATTTGTGGTGATTTTTGACAAATTGCCCAGCATTGTAAATGCTTCATGTCTCCACATTGTGGCTTTGTTCTTTGTCTTTTAGAGAAGCTCTAAGAAATTGTATATATATTTGGACATTTTAATCAAGTGCACTTTATCCTCTGGAACTCAAGGAAATCTTATGGCTCTTTATGATTCTTGGAATAGTCCACATCCTGATATGGTCAACATCTTCCAAATTCATCATTGTGTCCATGTAGTATTACCATTAACCCATATTTAAATATGAAATGATTCACAGATTTACATAATTCTTATGGAATTTTAGACTTAAAAATCAAGAATAACTTTAGGGAATGTATAAACTCTGAATAGGAAGTAGATTTCATCCTGAATGCCAACTCTGATTGATAAGATACGATTATCTAAGTTGCTTTGAGGGAGAGGACCCGTGACTGCATCCAACTCCCGTAATCACTTAGTGATGTGGTGATGGGACGGGAGTCGGGGCCTCTGCAGTCATGCCAAGGATTTTAGAGCTGTCCCCTTTTTAAAAGGAAAAAAACAAAAAAACAAAAACAACAACAACAAAAAACTGAGGCACAAGAGAATGTCTGTGACTTGCAAGTTTGAAGTGTGGCATAAATGTGTGTTTCCAGTGCGGATGTGAGAAGATGAAACATCTATTTTGAAAGTAGAATTCAACTGGGGAAGGCGAAGAGAAACAGGAAAGCAATTCCTTGGTGAAATCATGTAAGTTTGGGCCTCTTTATTCTCACTTTGGTGTGTGAGGCTGTTTATGGGAGATAGTCAAGCAGCTGGCTTTGGTTTCAGGTTAACCTACGTTCAAATTCTGGTTCCCACTTCTCTGAGCCCTTTCCTCCTCAACTCTTAAGATGAAATATTGGGTTAACTGATGAATCACTAAATTCTACCCCTGAAATTAATAATACACTCTATGTTAACTAAGTTGAATTTAAATAAAAAATTTAAAAAAAAGATGAAACATTGGGTTGGCTGATGGGATCCTATGTTGATTGACATATGCGGCTGCTTGACATAGAGCTGAATATGGGTGTGAGTAATCTTTCAGTAGTTGTAGCTGTTGTTTTCCCTGGCTAGATCAGGGAACTAAATGAACTAATTTTGACCAAATGAAAGATTTCATGAATCTGCAAACACGGTAAGCCCCCTTTGATGTAGCTCTTCCCTTCCTAGAAATGGGGCAGGGGTGGCTTTGGAAAATGCTTTGAAATGCAGTTTTCAGCAGGCTACAAAAAAATGATATAGAAATGAAATGTAGCTTTCCTATTATTATCATCACTTTTTTTCTTCATCTTCTGTACCCTGGTTCTCTAAGGCTCGATGTTTGACTATAACTATTAACTTATTCAAGGAATTCTTATTTCTAGATTATATCCCCAGGTGAGATCTTTTCATGTTTTAATGACTTCATTAGAATCTCCCTCCCCCTTTTTCTTCAGGAATCCTCACTTATATAAAAATCTGTGCTCAAAGCATATCTAAGCAAGAAGGTGACTTTTCGGGTTCATGTTCTAATTGATGATACAAACTGCTAATTAAATGCATCTGTGTCTAATCAAAACATATCTAGAATTAAGCAGTACAGCTGTGTGCCAGGGGAACCACATGATAGAGTTGATTGGTAATGGCATAAGGACATAATTTGTTCTTCGTCCAGTGGTTCCCAAATCTGGCAGAACCTCAGAATCAGCTGGAGGAGCTTTTAAAAAATCATGGCAATAGTCTCTCTGCCCCACCTCCAAAACTAGTACCCTAAAACAAAACTGAATGATATTTTTTAAGTTCCTAAACAAAAGACTGATAACCAGCTAGGATTGGAAACTATAGGGTCTAGATTTGAGGCATAGTTTGATGAAACAAGGAAACAAGGCCTGGCTTGGCCCAGAGTTCTTCATTTGCCTCTAAATTCTGTCGTTGTCTTCAAAATTCCATTTGAGTTCAGCTTGTTACATCTTTCCTGTCATCCCCGTGGGGTTTTGTTGCCCGCTGAAAACTGCAGCTGTTTTTATTTAAACGGAAAAGGCAGGTGAGTCTTTGACTTTGTTCCAATGGTTGGGGAGTGCGAAGGTTTCATTTAAAATATTCTGCTCTTTGGAAATGTCACTTCTTGTCATTTTTTGCATGACCATGAAAATTTGGTACTGGATAACTTAGGTAGATCCCACGTGGAACAGGGGCTGGTTCTTGTCAATGACAGGAATATTAAAACAGGGTGCATTTTGAATAGAATTTATGTTTAACAAGTTAACCAATATTACTCAATTTTATCCTCATGGGTTGCATTTTATTATAAGAAATATTTCTATAGTGTTCATACTTAGGGTCCTTTTTACCCCTAAAGACAGTCCTACTCTCAAATTGGCACATAGAGTCAAATGATCACTAGAGGCCTCCCAAAAGCAAAACAGAATTTTGGGCGCCTGGGTGGTTTAGTTGTTAAGCGTCTGCCTTCGGCTCAGGTCATGATCTCAGGGTCCTGGGATCGAGTCCCTCATCAGGCTCCCTGCTTAGCAGGGAACCTACTTCTCCTCTCCCTCTGTCCCCTGGCTCGTGCTCACTCTCTCTATCTCAAATAAATAAATAAAATCTTAAAACAACAATAGAATTTAAACCTGCATTTGTCATCTCTTGTTTCTCTCCCTGCTTTTTCAAGTTATGGTTTATCTTTTTCACCAGTTTCCCTTCTGGATGTTATTTAAACCTGCTTCCCATCAAGGAGCTAGCATGTGATATGCCTGGTCTCCTACTAAGTACGTCCCTCCATTATCTCACCTCTTTTCTACATTTTGGGAAACTCAGGCTCACCAAGATAAGCAGTTTGTCAAACTGAATAGCAGTATGAACCCCAGTCTCATAACCATAAAACCCATGCAGAGTTATGATATTTTTTTGTCTGAGGATATTTGCCCGAGGCAAATCCAGTGGTTTACCCTCACAGGTAAAGAACCAGGATTTTAAAACCAGTTGGCCGTAATTGAGGACAAAGAATGATTAGGAACTAGTATTTTTTTAAAGTCCTTACCAGAGACTAGTAAGAGGAAAAATGGAAGAGGAACAAAGAAATCACGTCTTTTTATCCTTACTAGATTGCAGCAGAAATGGAAAGAAGGGAGTTACAGGTGGGTGACCTAAATCTGAGGCCCCAAGCACATGCATACAGACCTGGCCTAGATCCAGAAGGGGAGCAGCAGACATGTTGGTTTTGTTGACACACAGTTATATTTTCCCATTACATAATAAATTTCCCCCGATGCAAGCACATTTAAGAGATTGAAAGAAAGCCTTCATGACTGTTTGGGGTAATTTAACGCCAAAATTTATGCCTTGGAGAAGTTACGAATCAATTGAATATCAAAGACTTGTGCAGGTGTGCACAAAGAAAGCTTTCATGTCAACTATTTTTGCATCCTTTTCATTTCATATCATCAAGGTCCACTTTGAAGCTTCTTTCCAGGAATCAGGACCACGATATATATTTGGAATTGGATGTAGATGTATTTTTTTTTTCCTATTTGGGGTTAGTAACTCCCTGGTTTGTAGAGCACGAGAAAGAAATCTTGCTGCCTTCCATACCAGTTTTGAACAGAGCAAATGCTGCTATGATTTAAATCTTTTGTGTTCCAATCTTTTGAAACCATAAAAATGATAACAGTGAAAGTGCACATGAATAGAAATGCACAAAGTAGAAGAATGATGTCGTTAATACGGTAAAATGTCTTTACATACTAAGAAATAGTTTATATTTCTCTTAATGTTTTTCATAATAGAATCTCTGTGGACATTCATCCTGATTTTTTACTAAAAAATCCCATTACTCGATGCCAAATATATTATGTTCATATGGGTCCTCTCCAGTCAAATCTATGACAGTCATTGAAATGTAGAGAAAGGTATAGAATAAATCTTTTGCAAGTACAATTTAGGGTTTTAGGACCACAAAGAAGTCAGAATTTCAATTTGCTTTTTATAACCAAGATCTTTGCATTTAAAAAATAAATCAAGGTTCAATTGGAGAAAAGATGCCATTTGAAGTCTTGCTGGTAGTTCATCTTCACTATTTTGATACTGACTAAATTGGCTACTTAGTGCTTCGGGCTAGATTCTTCCATCTTTCTTTAGGACTTTTCCCTTTAAAAGAGTCATCTAATTAGTTGTTTTACATTTTGCTGTGGACAATAGATCTTTACACCTAGGCATTGCACCTTAAGGTAAGATTTCTGAATATGGTCTCTTCCCCCTTTCCCTTCCTCCTTTCCTACACACACACACACACACACACACACACACTCTTTTTCCCTCCCTCCCTTCCTCCCTCATGCATTTTTCCCCCTAAAGGCTGATTTCTGGAGTGAGAGTGGGAACCTTGCATCTGTTCTCTACAGGGGATTGATTGTAAAACTCCTTCATCTATGAAAGTCATTTGGTATCCTCTAGTCAACCAAGTGATAGAGGAAGTGACTCTGGCCTCCAGGAGGTGGCAGCATGCTTGTGGGGAGGGCACAGGGAGTGAGGACATGTGAAAACATCTCCCTTGCAAGAGCCCCTTCCCTTCTTTTTTGCCTCGTTCCTCGTGTGTTCCTCCAAGCCAGGATGGGCTGGTGAATCTTCAGGGTCCTTCTCAGGGGTGCCAGTATCCATGGTGCTTGCAACTGGGCTGCTCCTTTTCAAGAGAAGATCTGCGGCAGTGCTGTGGGGGGACAAGGGATGGAAGTTGGCATTGCAGGTGTCCCTCTCTGAAAACCCGGAAGTTGGAACTGGTCTAAGGAGGGCTGTCAGTCCAAACACTTACACACAGACCAGAGCCAATAGAAATGCAGGTAGCTAACATTTGTAGCTAAGAACATTGATTCAGTAGCTTAAAAAAAAAAAAAAAAAAAAAACCTCCCGAAAGGCATTTCACCTTGAAGTGTTCTCATCTGCAGCAGAGACTGCCTCTGCTACTCCTGAGCAGTGCTAAGAGTTCAGATGTAATTTTGCATTTGGCACAGAGCCAGCCATCAAAGCCAGGAGAGAAGTCAGGGTTCAGGCTTCCTTAGGCTTCCCCTACCACCCCCACTGCTGAATGGCTGGATTTTTTTTTTCCCAGACTGAGGATGATGATCGGATTTGAGCCCCAGGCAGTCACGGCAGCTCCTTTGTCGGCTTCCCTGCTTGGCAGAGGCTTGCTAAGGCTTGACTGAAATGTGTCAGTGGCAGCAGTCGCTGCCATCCTTCTGACACAGCCCTGCCACTCTTGAGCCACCGAGGGCATCCTGTGCAAAATGCTTCCTGACAGAGGGGCCACAGCCACACAGAGAGATCAAGTGGCAGGTGCATAGGGGTGGAGGATTTGCTTAAAGGAGGAAGCGGAATCTGTCCATCAGCATCTTTTCCTCCTGGAGCCCTGAACACGGAAATGTCAGAGGGAGGTGGGCTTTCAGAAAACTTACCTTTCCTTGGCAATGATGTGCATCCATCCCGTGGACATGAGGTCATCAGTGTATAATGAGGCTGAGCCTGACCGCGCAGGGTCCTCGTGCCATTGGCAGAGCAAAGATTGCATTGGAAGAGGAAAACATAAAGGTGATAGTGATTCATAGACTCCAGCATCATAGCTTCTGGGTGACAGATCAGAAGGGGCATTCCAGCTCCTAAGGCCTCCAGCTGCAGGAGACACTGTAAGCAAATGTTTTGTGCTTTGTTTTCCACGGACTCAAAAATATCCAATTCAGAGATTTTTGGTCTGGGAAGGAGATGGAAGCAGGAATAACGAACACCCTTGTCATGTCCCATTCTTCATCCATCCAGTGTATCTGTGTCATTCTTCTTCCTGGCATCCTTTTTGGGAAAACAAACCAACCAACCAACAAACAAATGAGATATTCCCAGACACTCAGACAAATAAGAACAGCATTTAACAAAATTGTGAAATAGGATAAATCTGTCCTAGGACATTCTAGACTTCCCATTTTATGTCTCTGGTTGCTAGTGTGTTTATCCATTCATTCACTTATTCAAACGTCCATTAATTCATTCAGCAGATTGTTGCTAAGCATCTAGTATGGGGTAGATCTAGTCTAGAAGAGTGAACAAGAATCAACCAGGTCACTGCCTTCCTAGAGGTTCTTATAAACAAGTAAATATAAGCAAGCAAATCCAGATTGCCGGAAGTGCTACACCAGAAATACATGGGCTGAAATGGAGACTAGGAGCTGGGGGCTATAGGGGAAGGGAGGCTGCTTGGCACTGGGGCAGTGGGGAAGGCTTCTGTAAGGACAGTGAAGGACTGAAATAGGACAGTGAGCTACCAAGGGAAAAAGAAGGGGATGAGGAAGAACATTCCAGGCTCCTCGGTATTATCATATTCTCAGATGCTGAGACTTTTGATCATATTCTTCCTTCCATCCTTACATAGGACTTTAGGTGGCCAATTTTGTCTGCCTGTCTTGCTAACTGTGTCACCTTGGGCAAGTTTCTTCACCTCTCATGTGCTCTTTCTTTGTCTGAAATATGGGGATAATAGAAGCTCTACTCTACATATTGAGAGTTATTTCAGTATAAAATGAAAAACTAGCACCAGGCCTGTCACTTTGTAGGAGCTCAACAAATCTTTGTTCTCCTTTTCACTCTTCCCTTCCTGTTTGCCTCACCTGCATAAATTCAAATTCCTAACTGAAGTGTCATTTGCAACTTTTCCTAGAGATAATTATCTTTTAGGATAGTTAAGGTGGTGCAGTGTTGGTCCTTTGTCTGGGAAAGGTTGAGGTTGGGGGTGGGGTGACACAGAAGCCTTTCTTGGGCTCTTGAAGTTGAACTTTGTTGACAGTTGCCTACAATATATGTGAAGCTCCAAAAGCTGGAAATCATGGTTTTCAGTCCCATCATCCTTTGTCTTTGGGTAATTAAGGTCAAGGTGGCTCACTCTTGCTTGGGAAAATGGAAGTATTAAAAGACAGCCTTTTCTTATAGTGGCTTCCCAGTCTCCTTGTTGGGTCCCTTTCTCCATCTCCACAGTCACTCTGCCCCTCCTGGAAGTGCCCACATTGTGTCCCATCTCTGTCCCCAGCTGGCTATCAACCAAGGTGCTAGCTGGCAATAGATCCTCACTGATAGTTTTCCCAGTACGGTTTTACACCTGTCACGGAACTTGTTTAAAACTCACTTTGTACAATTTATTTACATTTTGTTGTGTGAAAGATTCTCTCCTGGGATGAATTTGGATTTGTAATAGCAAGCATTATAAAAGGAATAGCACAAACATAGCTAAACACCAAGCTTAGCCTCTGATTTTTGCCTGACTCTCCTTAATTATTACTGATATGCTCTAGTTGTGACTCAGTGATTCAGTTCTATCTTATTCTTAACTCTAAGCTCTGTCTTCTGTTAATGATCTATATTCTTGCTTTTTTTTTTTTTTTAAGAAATCTCTAGCTTTCAACTCTTGACCCCTCTCAAGGGCTTTAGCTTGTACTGCTAATACCCCAAATTCCATCCATGTTTAGAGTGATATCCAACCTCAGGCCTATCCACAGTGTTTAACATTTAGCTCCAGACCAAGGATTGGAAGGCAGAAGATGAGGACCAATAAGGGATACAAAGTCAAGGTGGCTGTTACTGAAATTCCCATTTTCAAAATGCAAACATTCCAAACACCATGTTTCTTTTTCCTCTTGTTATCTCCCAACCTTTCAATGAAAAATAATAATAAAAAAAAACTGCACAGAGTTTCTGATTGGTTTTATAATGAGATCATTATCCTTGTTTGATCATGTTGTAGAAGCCACTTTCTAGGCCATAAACTGCAATGTAGAACTGAAGGTCTTGAAAGAATACACCTGAACAGTGGTGGGCCTCTTAGTAATGGACTCCACGCTCCGACCCCCCCCCGGTGGCAGGTGGTGTGAGGTGACTGATTATTACAGGAAGCACGTGCCAGCCTGCAAGCTCAGCTGTTTGGTACATTTCCGGAAATGCGAGCAAAGGAAAAAACCCACAAACACTTGAATGTCTCTTTTTCTCCCCCAAACAGGGACTCCATGGTAATTTCATTATTGATAATTACAAAGGAAAAAGCACTCAAATGCAAAAATTAATGTCCAATTTGCCTTTTAATGGCCCGAAGCAAATCTGATGACTATTGCAATCCAATGAAATGACCATTTTAAGAGGGGGAAAAAGCCTTGATTAAATTCCTTCTGCACCTACCCCAGTATGTGCATCTTTCCTTTTAGTCTGATTACTACCAAATTTGCAGAGTACATTTAAAAAATAAAATAATCTAAAGTATTTTTTTGTAAGTATAGAGCTAGTGTTCTCTCTCTCTCTCTCTCTCTTTTTAAGTTTACCTATTATTTGAAAGGAAGAGAACAAATGGTGCATGTGAGGGCAGAGAGAGAAAAACTCAAGTGGACTCTGCACTGGGTATGGAGCCTGACACAGGGCTCGATCACCACAACCCTACCGTCACAACCTGAGCTGGAACCAAGGGTCAGATGCTTAACCAACTGTGCCACCCAGGCGCCCCTGTAAGACTAACATTCTTATGACTAGGCAGGAACCTATGGTAGTTAAAAGCTCACGTTCTGAAAGCAGACCACATGGGTTCAATCTTGGCTGTGCTGCCTACTACTTCTGCAAGCTTCTTACCCTCTCTCTGCCTCATTTTGCTCATCTATAAAATGGGAGTAATAATAGTACCTATCTCCTAATATTGTTGTGCAAATTAAATGAGTTAATACATGTAGAGTTCCTAGAATAGAGCATAAGTGTTCAGTAAATGTTTGCTACAAATGAAACTGCAGAAAACTCTGAAAATACAAAGTCAAAAACAAACGTAGTCACCTATCCACCCGGAGCTGAGCACATGTAACATTTGGGATGTTTTCATTTTGGCTACTATGTGTCTGTGTGTCTGTATCATACTATAAACATGGATGTGTATCTTTTTTTTTCACTAAACAGTGCCTTTGAACATTTTACATGCATTTATAATTATTTTCGTACATTTTGGGTTGCATAAAATTCTAAAATAAGAACTTCTTTTAAAAAATGATTTATTCTGTGGTGTTTAGTTTGTATAATTATTTTAATTAACTAGAGTAGTAAGCCTTAAGTTGAGAGGATAAAGAGAGACAGAAATTCAATAGAGTTGTTCTTTTTTAAACTTTATCTGTACTCTGAAGAACCCCGCAGTGATTATTTTTTCTTCTCTCCTTTTGATCATTTGTATCCTCTGGTGCTGAGGGTGGTATGTGAGCTTTGTATCTGGGAGTTGAGGCCAGGATGGATGGGGCAGTGGGGAGAGGAGAGGGATATAGTTTGGAAAGATAGACGTAATAATATCTATCTTATAATAGTGTTATGAGGATAAATAAGATCAGCATGTAATGTGCTTAGCATAGTAAGTGTGTAATATATTTTAATTAGTATTATTATTAATAATTTTTACTTATTACTTTAGAGAGTATATTTTAAGCACTTTCAAATTAATAGGGAGAAATAGATTTAAACATTTGGGTTTACTTCATTCTGACTCAGTTAACCCCTCTAATAAGAGCCAGAGGGCATCAAGGAATGGAATTTCCTGATGATTATATTTCCTCACACTAATGAATATTTCAATCACTCTTATTCCTTATCTACCACTGAGAGATATGAGAGGAAGGAATTGGCCACAGGATGCCACGCAAAGGGGCAGGTGGAATCTGAGTCCTGGGCGGGACTGGGCTGGCCTGGGCTGGGTTCGGGTACCAGCTCTGGGATACCTCTGACGGATGGACAAAAGTCCATTTCCCTTCTTCCTCTTCCTGATTGTTCATTTACATGGCTCTGTGGCTTTCTCATCATACTCCCTATTAAACTCTCTTCTCACAGTTGGCTAAGAAGGGACCCGAATTGGATTTACTACCTATTCAATTACCCACGTTATCTTGCTCTGTTGTCATCGAACGAAGCTGAACTAGCCTAGCTCTCAGACAGCATATAGCGAGATAACAAGTTCTTTTTCACTTAGCCTGCCATGACATGCAAGTTTGTCATCTACATGGGAAGCCCATCACAAAGCACATTGCCTATACTGAACATGAACCCTACACTGGCCTAATTCTGTAGCTGGCCTGATAAAGCAGAGGAATGGAGGTGAGCCCAAGAAAAGCTAAATCCAAGAACTGGTTGCAGTTGCCTTATCAAGTGACATGTAGGTAGAGTGTAGAAGTTTAACCCCAAACTCACTGGAGGGAAAGGAGGGAAAATTCAGGACTTTTCTTTCCTCCGTTTCTCTCCCCACCTCTTCTTTCTCTCAACAAATACTATATATATATATACACACACACACACACAGTGTTCTATATGGTACTCATAGATAAAAGAAAAAAGAAGGGGGGGAGGGAAGAGGGACCTACCTCTATAGTGTCCTGGATAGAAAGATTGGTAGTGGGATTATAAGGAACCATCTCAGTTTGAGCACAGAGAACATTTTTTTCAGGCTGATGATCACTACAGAAAACCATTTAAAAATACTGAAAAAGCATTATTTTTGGTTGTCTATACTACTGATTCAGGATATGTAGAGATGAAACTACTTGGTCAAATATGTTTAGTACTTGGAAAATGCCATATGCCCCTTTGTGGCAATATTAATTCAAGCACATCAAGGGCCTTGGGAAGGAAATCCTACAGAAAAGAAACAGGCTAAATCTTCTGCACTTATATAGGCAAAGCTTATTTACCATGGACTCTCCCCTCACTGCCCTTCCCTCTGCCACTTTACCCTCCCATCTCCCTCTGTCTCTTCCTTCTTCCCTCCGTCCCTCCTTCCTTCCTTCCTTCCTCTGTTCCTCCCTCCCTCCCTTCCTCCCTCCCTCCCTCCTACTTTATTCCCTCTTTTCCTTCCTGCCTTCTTTCTCTTATAGCCAACTAATTTCTCTGTTACACAAACTAGCAAATTAGGGACCTTTGCTTTAGGCCTCCTTGTTGTTTCCCATTATCCATCACTACCTGGCTCTGGCAGCCTCTTGCTTTTCTCTTCAATTTGTGTTTTCTTATTTCTATATGCATTACCTTCCTGAAGATACCCTGTCAGATCTATCATGGAAGACAGAGATGTGAATCAGACACAGACATGCCATTGAGGAGTATATAGTCTAAGGAGACAAGATAAGACATGTACACAATTCTGAAAAATTCGAGGTAGAAAAGGAGAAATCTCATTTGAGAATTGCAGATAAAGTGCTATGTGTATTCAGAAAACGGAGATGGATACCTCTTGTCTTTTCTCTCTCAGTGACTATTAGAAATTACTGAGGGAAATGGTATAATGGTGTTTTTCAGGTATGGGCAAGGCTGGAATTATTAAAGGACTCATCATGTTAGTTGTTCAGAATAAATATTGTGCAAAGTGACCAATAGGCCGGGAGTAAGTTCCCTTTGGCAGGGTTTCCATTGAATAACAAGAAATCTCTGTCCTTTCCGTCCCTTCTTCTCTTCCTCCCTCCCTCTATCCTTCTGACTCTTCCTAGTTTTTGGCTATTTTGATGATTTATTGCTTTTTTTTTCTCCTTCCTTTCCTGTCTTCTTTTACATCCTGTTCTATTTCACACTTACTCTGTGTGAAATATATCATCTTACTATGATATATATATATATTTTATTTATGTCTCAAAACAATTCTGTGAGGTAGGTACTCTAATGATATATATAATAAATTATATAAAATGTATTCATTTATATAATTTATATAATAAATTATGTATACATTTATATAAGTTATATAATGAATTATATAACATGTATACATTTATGTGAATTATAAATATATGATTATAGATATATTATAATTAATTAATTAATTTATTTTCATTTCTTTTTTTTTTAAGGAAGGGAACTTGGAGGGGGAGGTCCAGTGACTTGCCCAAAGCTACCCAGGGTTAGGAAAGAGGCAGGTCTCAAACCTAGGTCCATCTGCTTAAGTGTGTGCTTAAGCACAGAACTCTACTTCCTGCCTCTAGCATCACTGAACTTCCGTACCACTGATGTTCACGGTCACACCCTAACGCTGCCCATTTCTGACCTTACTCTACTCTTCAGCTGCTGATGCTGTCAGTTAAAACTGTGACATTCTTATGAGAAATGCAAAGCAAAAATGGCAGAATGGCATTTCCACTGAAAGGTATGCACGAGTGTGTATTTGTGTGCTTTTGCACACATACACACATATGTACTATTCTCCACAATAATGAAATTCAGCAGAAGCAACTGCCACTTGCTGGTTAGCAGAGGTACAGTGACCAAAACAGAATGAAGAAGAGTTGCTCTAAAAGTCGAGGAAAGAAGTGGGAATCAGAGTGGGAGACAGAGATTCCTAACGTAATTATGACTGGCTAACTGGGGCTAAAAAGATCAAAGTTGTCTTTCCCATTCTGTCCCTTTATCTAATTATAACATCTTGAACTTTCAATTTCTGAGGCTTTATGTTGTAGTTTTACCTGGCAATGCCTTGGAATTCTGTGTTCTCTCTGCTGCTGATGTATTGTATTCACTTGCTGATCCTTTAACTGACATTTTTTTAGGACACCTGCTGAATGCACAGGTTCAGATCTTTGTGCCTGTGGCCCTGCCCTTAAGGGATACTCAGTCTCCAGGTAGAGGCAGACAAAATAAGCAAGTGCTTATAGTACAATGTGATAAGTTACAGCAAGGGAGGCCAAGAAACTCATATTGTTTGAATACTTCCTTCCAGGTCAGATACTTTGCTATTTTACAAGGGTTGTTTGATTTAATGGTCCCTAGAGCCGTCAGTGGTAGATATTATTTTTACTTTGCTGATGTGAAAACTGAGCTTCAGAGAATGTATGTGAATCATTGAGACTTCAACAGGAAACTCAACAGCTGGTACGTTCAAATTAGAATCACTCAGATAGATTTAAGAAAGGGATGGCTTTTCAAAGGTGTGAGTGGTTGGGTGAACCTCACCAACCATGAGGGTTGGTGCAGTAAGTAACCTGTTGCTACAGAGAGAAGTGCTATTATGAGTCCTAGGCCTGGAGAGACAGCAGGAGAGAGGAAGTTATTGACACCCAGAAGGAGAGGGTCATACAGACAATGTCACCTCAGAGGAATAGTATTTGTTTGAAGGTTACAGGGAACCCAGCTGATCCCACAGGGAGGGAACCAGGGGAATAGATGGCCTGCCTATACGCTCCCACTCTAATATTCTGCTGGTGTCCTCCATCAGATGAAGCCCATCCAAAGTTAGAGGACCAAAGAACCCATTGATTTAATAGTACAAGCCTATGTCTTACCAGGTAAAGAAGCATGGAGAGTGGATCCAGAGGGGCAAACATGAAACACATGGGACATTTTGATGTTTGCTGAAGGCCAAACAGTAGTTTAAGAATGGAACAATAGGTCCATGTATACAAATGTATTCTGTAACTGTCTGGCTTACCTTTCTTTCCCTTAAGCAGTAAATGGTTATATCTGTCTCATTGGTTCCCAGCTGCTGCAGTTTTGCCACGTTGACTGGCATTGTACACCATCATTTCTTCCTAGTCTTTCCTTTGAGTCACTCATGTTGCATTCTCCCTCCTGCTCATCATTTCACAACTGCTCATCCATCTACCTTTTAAATATATCCAGTTTAGGTGGGCAGAATTGGCAAAACCTATCCTCTGTCCAGTTGTGTTTATCAAATGAATGAATTTGCATTTCTATATTCTTTGGTAACTCACTTTATTTCTTTCTGGTCTTTTCCTGCCATTGAGGAGCCCAGCCTCCAGATGTCAATGAGATGACTTGATGGTCTATTTTGGGTCATATGGTTTGTGGTGCTAATGATAAAATACTGATGTATAAGCACATGGAACCTTATACTCTCATCAGGATTTTAACATTATAGCATTCATTTTTAATAGCCACCTTGCAAGCTTGTCAAATCAAATGTACCTCCTACTGCTTTATATTCATCAAAACCAAAACCCTTATTCAAACATCTAAACATTCAGTGCAATTCAGAACCGTCTCTGAAGCACCTACTATGTGCCAAGCTCAACACTAGGTATAACCACTTAGGGGATGTCAGTGTGGAAAAATATAGACAAAGATCTCTGTTCTTGGAAAACAAGGACAAAAAGGAAAGGAAAAGAAATTAGTACAGAATAATGGTTGAGTGAGATAAACGCTATATGTAAAGAAAAAGCAGACCTGGGTAAGGGAGAAGAGTGGTGGGAAAAATGAAGTTATAAAATTTTGAACTAATTTCTTAAGGAGGACATTTTGAGAAAGTAACGTTTAAATAAAGACCAAAAAGAGGTGGGCAAGTGAACTTCATGGCTGTGGGAGAAGACAGTTCCAGGCAGAGAGAATGGGCAGAAGCATGCCTGGTTTATCCAGGTGGTGCCAAGGAATCCAGGGTGATCGAAGGGGCAATAGTCAAGGGAAATAAGTTAGAATTAAATTTAAGGAAAGCAAGACATAGTGATGGTATAAAGCCTTTCAAGCCATTGGAAGGATGATGGTTTTTACCCTAGGTGAGATGAATAGCCAATGGTGGGTTTTGGTCATAGAGGGTCCTGATTTGACTTGTTTTATGTGACTATTCTTTTTTTTTTTTTAAAGATTTTATTTATTTATTTGACAGAGAGAGAGATCACAAGGAGGCAGAGAGGTAGGCAGAGGGAGAGGGGGAAGCAGGCTCCCTGCTGAGCAGAGAGCCCAATGCAGGGCTCGATCCCAAGACTCTGAGATCAGGACCTGAGCTGAAGGCAAAGGCTTTAACCGACTGAGCCACCCAGGCACCCCTATGTGAGTATTCTTATTGTTTTTTGAGAATAGATTATAGGAGGAGAAGGGTTGAAACTGGGAGACATATTAAATAATAAAGTATATGTTATTTTTTTTTTTTTTAAAGAAAATTTAAAAGTAGAAAGAAAGAATCAAGGTGGGACCTAAAGTTGTCTTTTAAGACTCAATCTCAGGGGCTCCTGGGTGGCTCAGTCGGTTAAGCCTCTGACTTTTGATTTCAGCTCAGGTCATGATCTCAGGGTCCTGAGATCGAGCCTTATGTTGGGCTCTAGGCTCAGCATGGAGTCTGCTTGTCCCTCTCCCTCTGCTCCTCCCCCACTCCTGCCTCTTAAATAAATAAATAAATAAGTGAAATCGTAAAAAAAAAAAAGACCCAATCTCATCATATTATTTCCTTGTTGGAATATCATGCTTGGCTCTCTATCTCCCAGTCTTTGATTCATTCATTCATCTCCCAGTCATCGATTCATTCATTCATCAACCTTTGAAAAAAAAAAGGTGCCTGAATAGCTACCATATACTAGATACTGTGCTATATACTGGTAATGAAGCAGTGAAAGAAACACATTGTCCTTGTACTCAATGAGTCTATATAGCAGGGAAGACAATCCAAAAGTATTGTTTTCTTTACTATGTAATACCACTCTGTTTAATAGCTTCATTCTTCAGTGTAGTCTCACTGCACCATTTGACATTATTAAAACATGCCAAACCAACTCTTTGATAGCAACTAGGTGAATTTGGTCATACTCTTCCTACTTGAAATACTCTTGCCTCAACTCATCCTCTTTTTCTACCAGGAAACATCATGTTGATTATAATGTCATCTCATTCTCCCTTAAACTCCCCAATGTATTTATCCTGCCAGCATAGCTCTTGGGTCATATCAATGTAAGCTATAAATGTGAGGGTCTCCATTAGTATACTGGGAGCTTCTGGAGGACAAAGCTTTTTGATCGATAACCTTTATAGCCCCTAGAACCTAGCTCGGGGCATAGCTCAGAGTTGCTGAATTCATACGTACAGTAGTGATAGGATAAGGTGCTTTGAGAGTTAAAAACAAATTAAATGACTAAGGAATGTGTTAGAGAATAATACATAAATAATAATAATACATAAAACATAAAATAAACATAGAATAGTACATAAAACATAAAACAATTAGAGAGCAGAAGGCAGTATGTAATCCAGTACTGAAATACTGCAAATGGAATCTATAGGGAGGAGACCTTGTGTTTTGGAAGCTTTACGTGAGGCTGTGGTGCTTTGGGAATGCTTAGATTCCTGGAGCTCATCAAGGACAAGCTTTTGCATTTAGTACGTCTGTAGCAGTACTGAAGGGTCGGGGTCTGGTTATCAAGATGGTGACAAATAGCCGTCACTCGGTAGAAGAGGCTGGCCTGAGGCTGCTGTGAGGAGACAGTCTCCAGCATTCTCTGAAAGATGAGACTCTGACTTGAATCGTTTCCCGGTGTGGCCTGTCAGCCTGAGTTTGGACACTGCTTTGTCTGGGTAGAAGAATTCAGCTGTGACTTTGACTAAGTGGAGGATTTCCCCGAGAGAAGCAGGACATGATCTTTGGTTTTCCTTGTTCGCTGGGAAGCCTGGATGCTGAGCTAACAGCAAAGCAACCATTCACTTCCTTTTACGCATTTTACTATGAATTTTGATATCATTTAGAATAATAGCTAGACAACTTTTTGAATTTTCATTTAATGGTAAATTTAGTCAGTGACATTAAGTCTCTTGCTTTGTGGGTAAACAGCATCATGTCAGTTTAACACAATCAAATCTATTATGCAACCACTGCTTTATGATGTTGGTACTCAAGAGAGTCAAGATATAGAGTATTCAAAGCTGACAAACTGAAATTATCTTATCTGGAAATGGTAGAGACTAGATATATTCATGTGATCTTTCTCTAGATCATCAATCTGTGCATCTCACTTATTACATAATTATTGCAGCAAGTTGTAATGGGAGAAGAGATTTGAGGTTGAAAATTGTAGATGTAGTACCATTGCTATTTCAAAGTAGCTCTCTGACTTCAACCAAAGCATTTGACCTCAGTTCCCTCTACTTTGAAATGGAGATGTTACCTATAATTATTTGACCTGTTTTCTGGGAAGATCAAGGAAGCAAACGAGTAGAAAAAACTTCATCAGCTATCATGCAATAAAAAAAGTCCACTGGTTATTGTTATGATTCTTGCACTTTTTCCTTTGCCTCTGTGTTTAGTATTGTCCTATGGTCAAATACTAGACTGCTGTTATGGTTATAGCATAGGAAGAAAATTTAAAAACACACGTGAGACTCTTCCTGTGTCTGCTTCATAAATATGGCTTCATGCAGAAAAAAAAAATAAAAATGTCACACACACAGCTGGGTCCTCCTTTAGATTCATCATGAAATGGAGATGTCTTTAGCCTTCTAACAGGCTCAAATGACAATTTTGAGAATTATTTTATGTTTCTTTAGCATTTTGAGATAAATCACTATTTGGGGATTAAACAACAACCCTAGACATATGACTTCTACATGTTAATGTGACTCCTGGTCTTCATGTTCATTTAAATCAGTTAACCCTCAGTTAGTGGTCAAACCCAATGGAAGGAAAATTAGGTTTCCACTGTGGCCTGTGATAGTTCATTCATGTGTAAGTAAAAGAATGGATTTTAAGTCTGTATATATCAGTGGATTCTGTGACCAAAGAGCTCTTAGAATAACAACATTTACTTCATTTTTACTATGTGTCATGCAGTGTGCTAATACCTTGCAAACATAATTTTCCCATCCATGTTTTAGGGTAGGTACTATTATTTCTTGTTTTTTTCTCCCCACATGGTAAGAGGTGGGGAAAACTGAGGCCTCAAAGAGAATGCAACTTGTACAAGGTCACACAGTTTGTAAGTAAGGGAGCCTGAACTCTAATGAGGGTTCTCTGAGTCAAGAACTTGTGCTTTTAATTATAATACCTCACTGCCTCCCAAAAGAAAGAGAGGTAACATATTTCACCATTGTATTTACTGAGTGCCTTGGTTTAAAATACCTGTGATCACGTTTTCCATCAAGAGTTGACCCTCACCATGACACATGTATGAGATAGGTGGCAGAAAGTATTTTCTATTTTTACCATGCTTTTCTTTCAAAGGATTCTTCGCTTTTTCTTCTTCTTGTGGAAAGTCACTGAAGTTCTAGAAGTATCAGTATCTGAGCACTAAGGAAGATCCCCTGAGGTTTTAGTCCCATAACAATCCGTATAACCTTCGTGGACAGAGTCACACAATTAATTGTACTCCTGGGAAGGATTAGGTTTAAGGGAAACTTAGAGCAGAGAAAGCAAACAAATACAGCAACTAGTAATGCATGGTTATAGGTGTTCTTGTTGACTGTCCTTAAAGCTTGGTCAGTGTTTCCCTCCAATTATGCCATTCATTAATTTATTGTGTATATATTGAGCACCAAATCTCTGCCAGACACTCTCAGAACCAGGCAATACAAAGGTAACCACATAGGCAAGATCCGTGCCCCTCACAGACTTTCCACGCTACAGTTGAAAATAGGCAATAATAAACCAAGTAATGATTACAGTTGTGACAAGTAATACAAAGAAAATGGCCAACACAGTGTATCTGTTTCTAGGGCTGTGGGAACAAACCACCACAAACTGAGTGGCTTCAAACAACACAAATGTATTGCCTCACAGTCTGTGGGCCAGAAGTCTGAAGTCAAGTGAGCAGGACTGTGCTCTCTGGGACTGTTCTAGGGTAGAATCTTTCCATGCCTCCTGTAGCTCCTAGTGTTGCCTGGCAATCCTTGGTGTTCCTTGGCTTATAGAAACATCACTGCAGCCAACGGCTTTTTCTGCGCTTGATGTCCTCACGTAATCATCGTAATCACCGCTCTGTGCTTCTCTGTTTCCATTCAAATTTCCCCTTTCTGGGAGGATACCTGTTGTTTCAGACTGAGACCCACTCTAATGACCTCATTTGAAACTGATTACCTCTGCAAATACTTATAAGGTTACCACTTAGTTCCCTTTCCTTATTTCTAGGAAGTCATTTCCATACTCATAAAGATCCCGTTATTTAATGTATCTATAACATAAAAATATCCATAGTACATGAAAATAACTACTACTCATAGGTTTATATGTGTCAAGTACAATGTAAACCATTTTAATGCATTGCCTCATTTAATTAATAGGTCTAGCAAAAATCAGTGCCCTAGATTTGCAAGTCTCTAGATGATTGTAGTTATTACTAGAATTTTTACTCAAACATTTTTACTCTGCTTCTCTAAGATCTAATGTCTTAATCTTTTTCAAGCTAAGTTTAATGCTGAACTTCAAGCAATTTTATTTCATGCATTAAGTAGATGATATCAATATGCAGAAACTACTAAAAAAACTCTATATAAATCAATTTCTGATCAAGTTTGATTGTTACAATAATTACTAAACTCCACCAAACAATATAAAAATCAATTCTTAAAGCAATGCTAGAATAACTTTTTCAGAAGTTCTTGAGTTTTTTTTTTTTTTAATGGGTTTTACAAATAGTGAGTTCTTTTTAGTGTAAAATATGGTTAGGTATCTTTTTATTTTATTTTAATTTAATTTAATTTAATTTAATTTTTAAAAAGATTTTATTTATTTATTTGACAGAGAGAGACACAGCAAGAGAGGGAACACAAGCAGGGGGAGTTGCAGAGGGAGAAGCAGGCTTCCCACTGAGCGGGGAGCCCAATGCAGGGAGCTGTAGCGGGGGGCTCAATCCCAGGACCCTGAGTGAATGAGCCACCCAGATGTCCCTGTTGTTAGGCATCTTAACTGAAGTTTACTTCAAGCTTTTCCTAAAATAAGCTTTGGGGAGCAAAAATAAAGGTAAATGCTTTGGATAAAGGAAGGCTTGATCCACTTTCTCACTATATATTACTTGTCTCCCCCCACCTTGGAAAGGGTAGAGGTCATTAGCATGTCAAAGACTCTGAGAAGTCCTCCAAATAAAGCAGCATGCTTTACCTTAAAGCATGGTCCCTGAAAAGGGTAATCACAGACAGCCTCTTCAAATTATATCTATCACATTGTGAATAAAAATACTCTCCTTTTATTTCTTGCTCATGTGTTGGGAAGATAAAGTGAGCCTGACATATCCAGTCAGAATTGTAAATCCACAGGTAAATTCCCACTAGGTGACCAGATAGAAGGTTTCTTTTCCATACCTTGGATTTCTAACTTCTTAGCAATGAGACATGCTGACAATAGACCTCGGATTTCTTATAGCATCTGCCTAACCTTGGAGACATTAGCATAAGTTCCGTTGTACCCCACCGATATTTCTGGAATGTCCTCCATTATTTATCTCACTTTTCCTTCCATCCTCTTTTCCTTTCCTTTCTGGTTAATTCTACTTTTTCTGCTCTTTTCCTCTCTTAATGTAGCTTGTGAGGCGTATGCCCCTTTAGTTCACTGGGCAATGAGTAGCTTACTTTCACCGAAGATGTAATTTTGAGGCCTTGATTTAAAATAGGCGCTGCAGGGGCGCCTGGGTGGCTCAGTGGGTTAAAGCCTCTGCCTTCGGCTCAGGTCATGATCTCAGGGTCCTGGGATCGAGCCCTACATAGAGCCCTGCATCTAGCCCTGCATCGGGCTCTCTGCTCAGTGGGGAGTCTCCTTCACCCCCTTCCCTCTGCCTGCCTCTCTGCCTACTTGTGATCTCTCTGTCAAAAAAATAAATAAAATAAAATAAAATCTGCGCCGCAGATGTTTTCCCTAAGTGAGCCCTTTAAAGCATCTCCTTGGGTGCACAAGGTTCTCTGCTTTTGTGTTTACCACTGGAACAGAGTTAGCATCCAAATTAATGTGCAGCTATGACTACACTGGAACAAAGCAGGGACTGTTGATGACTCATCGGGTAAACTGCTTCGACTTCCTTCTAACAATTCATATGTGTGTGTTGGGTTCCAGGACGACATACACAAATATTCATAAGCAGAAGCCCACTCACACGTACCACCCCTTTAGGTAGGCTTTTGGCAGAGTCAAAACGGGACTCTGTATTTAATAATACCTTGCTTTCAGGCTTTATCAGGGACCACTGTGTGCATTATATTATCATGAAGTCACGCCAGCATTGCTGGTGTATCCTTCACACAAAAGAAATTAAATGTGTCTCATAACTAAAGTCTAACGTTAGCTTGTGTCTGCAAAAGGGAAAGACAATTAGAAAGTTCCCAAATTAACATTCTAATAATATAGCAGTAATCAACCCTAGTCTGGGGTTTGGTTGAAACAAAATGACCTGCCTTTATATATAATTAGTGCGTATAAGGAAATGGTGTGAAGTGCGAATTTTACCAGTGATGTAAATTTATATCTTTTTTCTTTTTCTTTTTTTTTTTTTAAGTAGGAGAGTAGACTTGGTCCAGGCAGTTATAGGGTAAGATCCACAGTAGATAACAGATTATAACTCTTTACAACAGAAAGAGAAAAGGAATCTCAAGGAGGAACACATGCTTGTTTTTCCCAACTATAAACATAGCACATTGAGCAGACTTCCTCAAAGTGTTACATTGCAAATGTATACATATATATGTGCTATATTTACACACACATCCACATACCTACTAAAATACAAAATTGGCACATCTCTGGTGGAAACTTGCTAATAATTAAATAAATTTATTTCAGGTAATTTTCATACTTTAGGGTTGACTCTCCCTACCTCCCAAATATTTATTCACCAAAACTCTATCTCATATGCTATAAGAATCCCCTAGGCAGGGTTTTTAAGTAATAGATGCATATCTGTTAATATCTTATATTCTCTCCTATGCCAGAATTTCACTCTTGTGGAATAATACTGAATATTGGGTCCTCCTTAGACCTTACCGTGCCTTAGAAAAATAACTCAATATTATATATTCCCAAGACCTTATGTTCACGTACAATGTATATAAATGTATTTATATAAAGGTACGTAAGTCCATGGGAATGCATACTCATTAGTTTTTCTGTTATTGTGAACGGAACTGTTTTATTGCAGTTACTTTACAAAGGCAATGGTTAGAGTTGCTCATACAAAAGTTAAAAGGGAAAAGGTGAAGTAAATATGAGATCCAGGTGACTCCAATCTTTGCCCTTATGTGAGGTAATGTAAAGGTGATGGCTTTTAATTAAAATGGAACTGCTGTGTCATGGCAGCCCTGATTTGATTTTGCCTACCTGCACTGCTCAGAAATTATACATTTAAAAGATGTAATTAACAGAATATTAAAGATTCTCCTTCATTCTTGTTATGTAAAAGATTCCCTGCTCCCTTCCTCCCCCAGCCCAGACTTCTTAGCTGGTGTGGAGCCTTTTAAGTGTGTCTTCACACCACATGAGTCAGTGCATTAATTAGCTAAGCAGGACTGTGATCATTAACTCCGATACGAGGTCTCTCTTCCCCAGCTGACCCTTCACAGGGCAGGAGCCTTTGGCTGCATAGAAGGCAGGAAGCCTTTGTCCTGTGTGCTTCCAGCTTTAATAAGCTCAAAGGAATGCCCTTGCCTACTGTGGAGATTTTCAGGGTTCTTTCCTTCCATTTAATATGACAAATCCACACAGACGTGAAGTGGGTTCATTGACTTGAAATATCAGGAGGTTTGGAGCCAAACTAGAGCAAACCTCAGAGAGCCCCTCAGCCTCATTAACCATGTTGCA
The DNA here is from genome assembly GCA_028534135.1 of Potos flavus. Lineage (NCBI taxonomy): Eukaryota > Metazoa > Chordata > Mammalia > Carnivora > Procyonidae > Potos > Potos flavus. The sequence continues at coordinate 78,583,385 of CM052884.1, read as the reverse complement.
CCTCTGGCCACTGGGTATCCCTATGCAGGACCCCTTTTCTTTTCACTCTTTGCCAATCTATATGGCTTTCACTTAAAAAATTAATCTTTTAATGATCTTGCACATCTTGTCATTGTTCCTTTAAACGTTGTCCCTTGTCATTGTCCCTTGTCATTGTTCTTCTTTCAGCAGCACCATATAGTCCCCATTTGATTGTGCCAAGAGCATTGAGATAACCTCTATCCCTCCATAAAACAGGCTCCCTCTCCAGTTATGTTCCCTCTTCTGTTTCCATATTTCAAATCTCCTTTCTTTGGGAAAGAATATTATGCAAGTGGGCTTGAGGTGAAATGGCCCCCGCCTCAAGACACGGCCCTTTCCTACCCTGCCGTCATCTGAATTTTACCAGGACTCCCGTAATGAGCCTCACCCCACGCAGTGGTCCACCCCTTTGTTCTGCCAATGCTGCTTCCCCGCCCTCTCTCTGGAGCCTGTTTTGTCATAGAATATCACCACTGCTGATTTCTGTGGGTAAACATCCCCGCACTGGAAAATGGGGAATTACCTAGGCCTGCCTTCTGCTAGTGGCTTTTTTTATTTTTCCTTAGTGCCTTGTATTAGTGACTAATTTTCACATTGACACATTTATCCAAACATAACATCACATGTTTACAAACATCTTAGCTGGAATTAATTAAATCAAGGGGTATAAAAATAGCTATTAATTATTATCTTCATCCCATTATTTTGGGAATATGCAAATGAGTAATATTTTCCATTCTGCATGTTCACTGATACACAGTGCTACCACTTGCTACATCTGCTACAATGTTACAGGGAAAAATGGTTGAAACAGAGTCTATGTACTTTCAAGGCAAACCTTCCTTTTGGGGGACAGCAGTTTTCCCTGTTATGGTAGGAATTTGCAGAATTCTAGGTCATACGCTGGGGGAAAGTTTTAGGTGTTCAGGCAAATGGCCAGGAATGATAGATCCAATGGTTGGTTTTACTGATGGATATATAGTATATATGTGGATATATAGTAGAAGTACTTTCATGGTACCCTGGGATTCCCCCAGTGAAATGCCTCTTCACTTGGTTGATGTGGAATGAGTGAATTCTCTGGTCCAAGGGGTCATAATGTAGGGATGGGATATGCAGAAGGCATTCAGGGAGCCCAGGATGCTACTATATGAACTTATATCATGGGTATGTCCTCGTAATAATTCCAACTTTTTGGCTTTGACCCATAATAAAAGTACATTTTACATCTCCACCCTGTTGTAAACACATTTATTTATAACCCAGTTAAAAATGCATGTATATTACAAAACAATTTCCACTATACGAGGCACTCTGATATTTTCTGTTCTATTCTCTTTCATTTTACTTAATGCAGGTCATGATCCATAAATTGATTTCATGACCACCTAGTGGTCATTACCTAGTTGGAAAACCATTTTCTTCTAGGGCAGCAGTGTTGCAAATTTTTCTCATCACATTCATATGGATTAGCCTGTTACCTGACACTACGAGAGTTTTAAAAAATTTTACATTATTCTAATAAGAGAAGTGTACATATCAGAAGCATACATATCCATGGTATTTCACAAATTGAATGCACTTAAGTAACCAGTGCCCACGGTACGAAGCTGACAAATGTCCTAATCTCAGGTGCCTCTTCTTGTATACTCCCCAAGGATGATCACTGTCAGGACTTGTAAGGGACCAGATTTTTTTTTATGTTTGCCTGTATAGATTATATTTGCTTGTTTGTATACTTCATGTAAATCATATGATGCTCTTTTTGCATCTAGCGTCTTATGTTCATTCACTGTATTTATGAGACCCATTCATATTATTGTGAGACTATAGGTTGCTTATTCTTATTTATGTGTTATATTCCATTAGGTGCATACGCCGTAGTTGATCCACTCATGTGTTGATGTTCATTGGAACATTTCTAGTTTGGATCTCTGAGAATTAAACACTGAGGCTCTATGCATTCATATGTGTGCCTTTGGTAAAGATATGTACACATTTGTGTTCGTGATAGACATGTAGGACTGGAATTATTGGGTTATAGGAATGAGTATGTTCAGCTTTATTAAAAACAACCAAACAGTATTCTAAAGTGGTTGTACCAGCAGAGGGATGGTTTTCTTAACATATTTTTTCTCTAGTTTACTTTATTGTAAGGATATAGCATATAATATATATAACATGCAAAATATATGTTAGGCAACTGTTTATGTTATTGGTAAGGCTTCTAGTCAACAGTTGTCTATTAGTAGTTAAGTTTTGGGAGGTCAAAGTTATACATGGATTTTTGACTGTGTGGTGGGTTGGTGCGCCTAACCCCACATTGTTTAAGGGTTAATGGTATATTGCAGAATTAGAACTAATACTAGATTGCAGAGGCCAAAGTCAATGGTTTTTGTTTGTTTTTTCTTCTCTATTGCTTATCAATATTTATAAAGGCCTCTAAAGGGGTATATTTGTCTTTTTTTCCCCTTTTCCCCAGGCTTTCTGGGGAAACACACACAGACACATACGCATGGTTTGCGCCCCAGGCAGATACACACGTAGACTCCCACAGCACACATACACAGACATAAACAAACAAAAAGGCATATACACAGACACATACACACAGATACACAGAGGCATCCATAGACACATACAACTATGGCATAAAGACACTCGCAGACCCATAGCCAGATACAAACATACACACATCAAGATACACATGTGAAAATGATATACTTGGTTATATGTCATTTTCTTTTACATGCTCATGCTTTTGCCAACAACAGAATAAATTCCTTAAGGTTGTATTTGTATGATGATGCATGGTTTTCCAATAAATACCTGTGTATATATTTGTTTTGAGGGTGATTTTATTTTTATATTTTTAAGATTCCTGGAGAAATATATTTATACCCTACTTTGGTAACATACCCTGAACTTAGTTACCAGATTGATGTCAATTGTAAATTGTTCTTGGAGTATCTACAGGACATATCTATGTCCACTTAATTCATAATCTGTAATATCTAATTTGGGATATCTTCCCCTGCCCCCCACTGAAGAATATTATCTATTCATAGTACTGAATTATCGAAAGGAGATAATTTTGCTAAAGACTGAAATGTGGGCCTTACAATTTCAGGAAATAAGTAGGGAAAAATATATTTATATATCTTAGTTTTCTATTGCTGTGTTATACATTATTACAAATGTATTAGCTTAAAACAACATATATTTATTATCTCAGTTTCTGGGAACAGGATTCTGGACACAGCTTGACTAGGTCTTCAATTCAGGTTTGCAGAGGGCTTCAATCAAGGTGTTGGCCAGGCTCTAGGTAGGGCTTGGGGTTCTATTCTAAGCTTAAGTAATTATTGGCAAGACTCAATTCCTCGTAGCTTCAGACTGAGGTCCTGGCTTTATTGCTGGCTGCCAGCCAGGCCACATGCTCAGCAACAAGAGGCCACTTACAATGTCTTGCCACGTGGCTCTTTTATGACAACATGGCGGCTTAGTGCTTTAAGACCAGCAGGCGAATCTCTTGCTACAGTCTCCTAAGACAGATCTTACATAGTACCATGTAATCATAGGCGTAACCTCCTGTTACCTTTGTTGTATAATGTACTTCAATCAAGATAGCGACTACCCCACCACTTTTGTAATTTAACTTTGGTTGGAAGCAAGTTACAAGCCCTGCTCAGTCTCAGAGGGTGGTGTGGCATGGGGTCGTCTCAGAATTGTGTCTACCACACATGGCTTGCGAGTTTTCTTTTACTTGGTATTTGTAACCAGGTAGCCATAATTGCTGTTATGCTATTATAGGCAATTTCTATTCATAAGTTATATTGACTCTAGAAGCAACTTACGGTCCAATTTATCTATAACAACATATTGAATTTCAGATAATACACATATTCACACATATATAGATACAAGTACGTGTGTATAATTTCTTTTAATTTCACATCCTACTGTAGAACTGAAATCAGCCTTGCCACCAAATGTCTTTATAGTGTAGGCATGTTACAACCCAGGGATTTCTTTAAGAGGGAGTTTATATTACCTTACTCTCACCTCCAGTAGGAATCAGAAGAGATTTAGAACATCAAAGGATGTGGTGACTCCTTTTGAAATGCCGCACACTTTGTTCTAAACCCTCTGAGAGACAGCCAATCCTTATTAAAATCAAACCTTCAAGATAATGTGAAACTATCATTCTCTCTGGGCTGTATTATAAAATTTGGTTCAAAATAGATCTGAAACTTTTAATGGGAATAAATGTTCTTGCACATGGTATGGTGGATTGGGTATGGATAAGATGCACTGTGCTTTCTGGGAAACGTGCCAAGCAGTGGCTTAAGGGGACCACTATAAGGACTTTTCTTACTTGGCTCCCTGACAAATGGCATGCCTGCTTAATCAAGACTAGGTGCAATATGGTTGCTGCCCTTTAACAAAACTATAATAGAAGACAAAAGACAGAAGAGATAGGTAGTGGACGTGATTAGAGGGATAATGAAGCTTGTAGACGGGGTGAGATGGCAAATGAGAACATCTCATGCAGAAAGGCTATGAGGAAGTTGAGAGTTCAATCCCGTTTCATGAAAATGATCACAGTGAAGATTGTCCAGGCCTTTCTTTCTGAGTAGGTACTTAGAAATACAAGTTAAAGTGCTTCATCTTTGAATTTGGACAGCCTGGACAAGAAAGCTGGCTCTGCTACTTACCAGCTTTGGCTGAATTGGTTAACCTTATTAAGTCACTATTCTTTTGTCACTGAAGTGGGTGGAAATGACATTTCTTACATAAAGAGTTTGGTATAGTACTTGGCCCTAACAAACACAACAAAACAAGGAAATAGGCAGGAAATAGGCAACACAAAGAAATGTGGCTACAGAGTTGACAAAACACTTGCAGGTTTCTTCAAGAAGCTTGCTACTCAGGCAAAAGAATAATTACAGAACAACCTGCTAACTCCCAGAAGAGTGGCAAGAAATTTTAGTAGTATTTAAGAGAGGGCAAAGATAATCAACAGGTTGCTCTCCCTCTTACCCTGGGCCTAGAGGAAGCAATTTTTTTATCCATTCCATTTGTGTCGTTCTCTAGTTCTATACCAAAAATTATTAGAATCCATTTTCCTTTAATCTTTCCACCAAAGAAAAATGCCAAAAGGAAAAACAAAAGTGAAGAGAGTTTATATCAGGGATGTTTATGAGCTGAAGGAGGTCAAACAGACTGAGTCCCTCGAGAAGAGACAACAAAACTGGCACTGGAAATGACATCTGGTACAATAATGATCAAGTGGTTAGTCTTTTTTTTTTTCTTTTTCTTTTTCTGGAACCAGTTTTCCAGATAATAAAACGATGATGATGATGATGATGAGTAAGAAGTTAAATAAGTGGAATGATGAATATGACCCATTGTCCCCTTGCATTCATTCATGAATATTTAAAATACTGAGTTCTTAACCAAATTAGTCTTTATGGAGTTTTTCCGGTCTTGAGAGATAAGTGCGAGGGTAAATATACCTTTGCTTTGCTTCCCCATTTTTCTTCCTCACCATCAGCAATGGTTTCTAGGATTGCAAGTCAATAATGAGGAAGGGGCAAAACCTATCACAATCTCAAACGCTTTTGTCTCTGTAGCTCTGGACAGACTGAATATGTGGCAGTATTTTCAAATTGGTTAGTGTGAGGACGTGAATTAGAACAAAGGATTTCTAATTAGGGTGAATTTTGTCCACATAAATTAGGACATTAATGTTTGGGTTGTTTTTTTTTTCTATTAATAATGCTTCTAAATTGCATTTCTCTTGGCTTGCCAACTTTTAAAGACACTAAAAGACACAGATACTAAGTTGGGATAGATATGCAACTTGCCTATTTTTCAACTTTTTGACCAGTCAGATCAATTGATTATTCTTTATTACAGGAAATTGATGTTTCAAACACTCCCATAAAAAGAGTCAAGAAAAGGGAAAATATGGGCAACCAAACACAACTCTTTCTGGTCTATTATTTTATAAAAACATGAGAACTCACAAAGACCAATTGAGGCTAACAAGTAGTATTATACTACAATGGGAGAGTTCCCTTTTAATGCCTATTTTTTTTTTTACCAGAAGTATTTACTGTTTTGTATTTTCCTAAGCTCTGTGTCTTATGTATTTCACTCCCTCCCACATCCACACACGCATATACATAGATATTTTATCTCATTCTTCCAGGTTCCTTAAATTGTTCTGTAGAGTAGTATTCTTTCCAGGTAATATGACAAGACTTATTGCCTCTAATTTTCAAAGGAAAAAAAAAAAAACTCCTGAATGTACCTTTTAGAAAATATTTAAACTTTGGGAATTGTTTGTTGTTGATTATGAAATAATTTATATGTATCAATTCAGGAGCCCTAGTCTCAATTTAATTATTTATTTAACTGCCATTGTCTTTATTATCACTCATTAGCAAAATGTGAAGCAAAATCAGACAGAAGTAAGGTTAAAGCTTGAAATTTAATATTTGAGAGGGGATTTATATCTGAAAATTCATACTGTGGACCCACTGTGATTTTGAAATCAGTAAAATTATTGTAACTATTATTTTAAATAAATACAAACTGTAGATGTAATTATAAGGCAATTTCATTTTTCTCTCACATTTCAAACTTACTCTTTGGGACTAGTTTTGCTTTGGTCCCTAGATGAAAACTTTCTGGAAATGTTTATGTAATGTAACGCACAGTGGTAATTGACATATCCAAATTATATAATCCAAAACTTTGAACTCATTTCAATATTAGGATTCCTGCCTTCCTCAGCATAGGCCTGATTTCAGATAGGAAGCCTCACATCACAGACTGGGGAATGGACATGACTGGTTTCTTCTCTATATTGTTGTAGAACCTTCTATTCCCTCTCTTCTCCCATCCGCCTACTCCTAATTCTGACTCTTACTTGTTATAATTGTTAGGGAAAATAAGTTAACTGTTGGGTGGAATAGCTTTTCCTTGCCTGGTACTGTCTTGAGTTGACATCAATATCTTTCAGTTTGCCAGACATTTGAAATTGACTTTCTTAGGGTAACTTCCCTGGGTCTGTGTTCTTTGGTGACCCACCCCTTCTCTCTGACTCCTCCCAAATTTGCCTTGGTGAGAGTGAGACTCTCTTCTCTGACATATCACTTACACTGTCAGCAGCTCAGTATCCAGAAATACTTTCAGATTCTCTCTGGGAAGCTGCTTACTTCTTTAAGAAACCCTTTTTACACAGAATCTAAAATATCTTTACGACTTTCTCATCAACTCCTTCATATGTGTGATCAACATTTGGTCTCTTGCTTTTGAGATTTTTCAGGTGGGATTTAGTTACCACCCCACCCCCCCATGTCTACTATACTGTGCCATCACAGCCTTATCCTTAGTCTTGAGGTAAGGGATAGGAATCCTTGGAATTCTTTTGGGGATTGGTCTTGGAATTGGTAATAGTAAGTCATAACCCTCTGATGATTCCTTAAAAAAGTCCTCTAATGATCTTCCTGAGTCCCTCTCTAACTAAGCTGAGGATTAGGATGTAGAGACTACCCACCACTTTCCTTAGGAGTAGAACTCACAAGATAGCTCTCTCCAAAGAAATCCTCTTCATTAGCCTTCTCTGGTTCATTGATGTCTTTGCTCTGTGTAAGAGGTTATGAGCTATGCAAACATGACTGCTCCCACTGTAAATTTGTGCCATCTTTGGAATGTATCATCTACTATGTCTTAATTCCTTAGCCAAAACCTCCATTTCAATATTTTCATTCATACAACAATGCAGAGAGGTATAGTTTAGGTAGTGATTTTATGAAGACATAAGAAAGGTTCTTCATTATTTTCATTTAATAATTATTTGAGTGACTTATCATGTGCCAGACATTATTCTAGGCTCAGGAAATAAGATCCTGAACAAACCATATAATTTCCTTCTACCCACGAAGCTTGTATTTTTTTTTTTTTTTTGAAGCTTGTATTTTTTTGAAGGCAGGAATATAGTTTTAAAAAGAGAAGAGTAAATAGTGTAATGTCAGAGAGAGGAGATGTGTCACTGTGTGCAAGTGAGTAAAGGGTCCTTTAAGGAAGTTTCTGAAGGAAAATCTGCGAGAAATTGACATTCTGTACAGGAGTTATTTAAATTAATTGGGAATAATTGAATCTATGTCATGGTATAAAATATATACATTTTAATATACATAAGCACATCTGGAGAACTATGAATAATATTCAGTGGAAAGTTTCATATGCATTTCTGGTTCTTCCTCCCTTAGGACGTGGGGAGAAACTCTGCTCTGTCCCAGGGAAGATTTCTTGATCTGGTCCAGTTAGGTTCCCCATCTTTCTCTTCACTGGGTCCCACACAGCTGGCCTGCATTGGGATGTTTGTGACCTTGTATCAGGGCTCTTATTACATTTGTAAACTATTCTTAGTCTCTGCTAATGAGATCGCTCAGAGTTCGCTTTGAGTATCACATCTTAATCACTTGATTTCTGCAGACGTTTCCTTTCTCCAAATAAACTCCTCAAAATGCCTGCTGCTCTGTGCTCATTAACCTGGCAGTGGCTTCTCTAACTCCAATTTGAAAATTCTCCCTGACATCTGAGAGTTCTACCCTGATCAGGATTCTCCAAGCAGTCACAATGGGAGGAGCATTGCAGACTCTTGAGTGTGAAAAAAAAATCAATGACCAAATTTCTATCTGTAAGGGGATTTTCCCTTTATATAGACAGGGACTTCACTCTTTTGCAGTGCAGCATAATTAAGATCCACCCAACTCCACCGTCTACCCAATTCCCACTTAATCATATGCTCAATAAGGTTTAGGTGACTCAAAGATAACAAAATAATTAGTTAATGAGTAAATGAATGAGTAAAGAGATAAATATTCATCAACTAGGAGGGCTTTTTTTTTTCTCTCTCATACTCTTTTTCTACTCTTAACCCACAATGATTTGATGGAAACTTCATGATGAAGACAATAGCCCTCATTTAAACAAACCCAACATAAGAATAAAACTAAACAACAATGTAGACCTCTATAACGTTTTTCCACTTGCTGATGGATATTAGGTTGATGACCTGTATTTCTATAGAATTACCACTTTCAATTATATTAGATAACATTAAAGGTCTTTCAGATGCACAGATGGTCTAATCCAGAGCCAGAGAGCAGCAGCTTCTCTGTTCACCCTTGCCAAATTTCCACATGCCCGGGAATGTATGGGCATGCCCCCTTTTATTGTGCTCTGCTTTATTGTACTTCACAGATACTGAGTTGTGTGTTTTGTTTTGTTTTTTGTTTTATTTTTTGTTTTATTTTATTTTATTTATTTATTTTTTTACAAATTGAAGGTTTGTGGCAACCCTGAATCAGGAAAGGCTGTTGATGCCATTTTTCCAACCGCATGTGCTAACTTCCCGTCTCTGTCACATTTTGGTGATTCTCACACTATTACAAACTTTTTTGTTATTATATTTATTATGCTGATCTTTGATCAGTGATTACAACTCGTGGAAAGCTCAAATATGGTTAGCATTTTTTAGCAATAACATATTCTTAATTAAGATATGTATATTTTTTAGACAATGCTACTGGACACTACACAAACTAAAGTGTAGTGTAAATGTAACTTTTATATGTACTGAGAAACCAAAAATTCACTTGTGCTTCATTGCGTTAGTCACTTCACCATGGTGTTTTGATCTCCGAGGTATGCCTCTATTTTCTTGGTATGTTTTAAGCTTGCTCTAATAAGACTATTTCTAGATACTGTTGGTTTTAGAATGCTAAGTTCCTAAAATTTACTTTGCATTTAAAGGACGAAAGAACAAATTACATACCATAATTGATAAATTGAAAATATGGTTGCAGATAAATGGGGTTTTGAAATCAAAACTGGAAGTTAAAATCATTCCAAAAAGTTGAGCTTATTTAAAATAAGTGCTTATTTAAAATAAGTGCTTGACAGGCACTTACGAGAAGAAATACTATGCAGACACTCTGGAATGTCTTATGGGAATAGCTCATTGAGGAACAGCCTAAGGTCAGGGAATAATGACAAGGATCTCATGTTGCTTTATTCATCCCCTAGAACCCAACAGTATATTATTAGCCTGCCAGCCACATTCCCATAAAATGGTTTGCTCAAGATGAAACTTTGGCCTTTATGAAGGGACTTGAATTTACAAACTATAGCACACTGTCATCTCTTATCTCTATCTTTAGTGAACTGCTCAGAACACTCTAAAACTCTGCTCTATCAGAACTTCAATCTAATGAAGGAGATAGATTATACTTGAATTGAATTATTGAAGGAGATAAATTATACCTGACTTGAAATCATAATTTCTTCAGAAAAACATAGCTAAGAGAATAGGTATTATTTTTATTAGGCCTATCTCTTTATGTATTCAAAAGGGGTCCCTAAAGTAAAAAGACAATCTAGAAACTATAGTTCTGTAGAGATTTAAGTAGAGAACACATGCAGGCCACTGACATAGTTATTGTTATATAATGAAGCTCCAAAACTTTGTTAGACCTGTTCCCAGAGAGTTTTCAGTCACCTTGACCTGAAGAGAATGCATGCATCTCTGACATTTCAGGGTAGAACTTGAATGATATACCATTTTCAGGGTATAACCAAGTCACTTACATTCTGCTTGGATGCCCCAGGGAACTGCGTTGGAATGAGAAAGAATTGGAACAGCCTTTTTAAAAACAAATTGGTCACTGGGAAGGGCATACTGTTGAAGTAAAGTTGGACAAAGCACAACCAGCCATAGGAACTGGGGCAAGGCCTAAACTCACAGAAAGGATAATATTCTCAAGGGTCTAAGAATAGCCAGGGAAGTGGAGGTGATCCCTTCACACAAGTACTCTCACAGGCATATGGAGCATGGCGGTGGGGGGAGTTAAGGAGCAGATGATATTTGGACAGCTGTATTGGTCGGTGGCATATGGTAGTTTTGGGGTTTCTTTTACCACCATCCGCATATGTCATCCCTAAGCAGATATTCTTGATGCTGCCTCCAGAAACAATCCTTAATTTTCTACTTCTCTTCATTCTTGCTGCTGCTACGCAAGACCAAGCCATTCTTGCATGCACTGCTCATCTGCTATCGATCCCTTCAGTCAGTTCTCACACATAGCCAGAATGATAGTTTAAAAGTCTAAATCAGACTATATTGTTTCCCAGTGTGAAACTCTGCAAGAGTTTGTCATTGCATACAGAACACAAAGAAATTGCTGTCCCGGGCCCACCAGGCCTAACTCTCTGTAGTGAATTGAATTGTAGCTTCCTAAAAGATATGTTTGCATCCAGACCCTCAGAACCTGTGGATGTGACCTTATTTGGAAAATGTTCTTTCCATATGTAATTAAATTGAGGGCCTTGAGATGAGAACATCCTGGATTATCCATATGGGCCCTAAATACAATAGCAATTGTCCTTATAAGAGACTACCCATAGGAGAGATGTATGGAGAAGAAGAAGGCCATGTGAGGGCTGAGGCAGAAATTAAGGTTATATGTCCACAAACCAAGGAAAAACTAGAGCCACCAGAGCTGGAAACATCAAGGAAGAATTCTTTCCTAAAGACTGGAGAGTTCTGCTAGCATCTCAATTTCAGGCTTCTGACTTCCACAACTGGGAGAGAATTGATTTCTGTTGCTTTAAGCCATCAAACTGTGATCATTGTGAAAACCAAAGGAAACTAACATACTCTTCATCTACATCTCCTACTCTTATGCTTGCCTACTTTAGTCCTACTAGACTAGCCTAATTCTTCCCCTTGCTATTCTTTAAGTATAACATGCTTCTTTTCTTCATCTGTTTGGCCTGATGTAACAAAACACCATAGACCAGGTAGCTTATAAAGAACAGAAACATATTTCTTCTGGAGGCATGAAGTCAGAGATCAGGGAGCCGACATGGTCCTCTTCCAGGTTGTGGACTCCCATCATGTCTTCATATAGAAGGAGTGACAGAGCTCTCTGGCCTCTTCTAATCCCACTCATGAGGACTTCATCCTAAGGACCTAAGCACCTCCCAAAGGCCTCACCTCCCAATAACATCACATTGGGTATTGGGATTTTAACATGTGAATTTGAGAGGGGACACAAACATTTAGGTCATGGCACTCCCTCAAACTTGGAGCCTTTAAATTAGCTGCCTTCTCTGCCTGGAATGTTCTCTTCTAGATCTTTCTGTGTCTGAGTTCTTTCTTGTCATTATGGAAGTTAAGTGTTTCTTTTGCAGAGGGATCTTACTAGACCAAATCTAGTTGATACTTCCCCTCAGGCATCCCCTGTCTCTTCACTCTTTTATTTTCATTTCAATACTTAACTCTACCTGATCTTTTTTGGTCTATTGTCTAACCCCTAAGAGGGATGATCCCTGAAGTGAGAGTTCTTTACTGTCTGACTCACTACAGAATCCTGAGTGTCTGGAATAGTCCCTTCTGTTCAGTCAGCATTCAGTTAATGTCGGATGAGATGTGTATCAAAAGACTATCAATTCTGATGGGGATTAAGGTGATAATGTTTGATATCTAGAAATTTGAGAAACAAACCAAATCCTTAGTCATTGAGGTCTAGATTGGGGTTATGTTATACTACTGAAGACTTAGACTTATAGAAGAGGACAGGAATCCCATAAGAGATCACAAATATATATGGAGGATGGTCTTGGCACTAAATTGGTACATTTCCCAAAGTACTATATTGAGTCTAAGCTATTGGGGCATAAGATCAGAGCTAAAACTGGAGCAATGATGTCGTGAGGCTGAGTGTGAGAGTGAGGCTACGGAAGATGGCCAGGATTTGTTCTGCCTATAAGTGGAGTCCATTGCCCACCTTTAACTGAAGAGAAGGACTAACAACATGGGCAGGGGGGAAAGTCGGGCATGGGCAATAGGAGGCAAAAACTATAATTGTCCATTTCTCTGGCAAAAAGAAGACTTAACTTTCTGATAATCCAGATGTAATTTTCTATGAATTAGGTCTAAGGGATGAGGTCCTCCCCAATAGGGCGAGCTTCAAGTTAGGTTTAGGTTTGAATGCAATAACTTAAAATGATCCCATATATTCTCAATGATACTACAGCACTGTAGCCTAAAAGAGGCCATATCCAATGGTAGGCTGACACTGAGTATTCACATTCTAGCTATGAGGGCTGAGAGGGGAGAACATCCCTGATGATGCCATTATTTAGCCTTTTGTATCCTGTCCACCTTACTAGCAATTTAAGAACGTTAATGAGGTCATCTTAATCCAACTCAGAAGTTAAGGGATGCATATCATCTGAGGATAATGAATATCATTTGAGAATACAGTAAACCAGAATATATATGACCTGGAGGTCTTGGAAGCTACTCTCTTAGAACCATCACTGTGTGAATCTTCCCCAGGTGGGGGAGTAATCTAGAGTAGTATCCTTGGAGGGTCTTTGTGACTTTCTCATAACATTACATTAATGACAGCAGTCAGAGACTGGCGGAAATCCTATTTGGAGGCTTGCAGCCATTTTAGAGTTCCCAGAGATAAGGATGTCTTGATGTAACCTCTCACGGCATATAGCTTGTCCTATAGAAGTCATTTCAGCATTTTTCATTGCCTCTGACTTTCCCAGAGGTTCTCTCTTGTTATTGTTAGCTGTATATTTTGAAAATGAAAAACAATCAGGTTGAGGAAAAGGCCTCCTGTATGTTTGTGTCTCTGGGAGTAAATGTGGAATAAATATATATAATGTATGGTGGTTGATATTTTGTGTCATTTATCTTCACTTGTGAGGAGAGATGGGATAAGTCACTCATGACTGTGGCAGTCCTGATCCATTCTTCATCACTACACTCATGAAGATAAATGTCACATTTACACAGACCACAGCTATCATGTGTCCGTTCAGACCACAGATTTAGATTGGTTAGAGCAGGAGGTCGACTTGGTGCTGTTATTTGAAAACCAAGGACACTTTTGTTGTACCATCTCCTATTCCCACACATCCTTATCCCCAGTGTTAAACTAGCATACGATTGCAGCTAAAGAGATTTTAAGTAGCATATATATTTTCATCCATGTCTATGCTTCAGATACTTCACTTTAATTTAAAATTTTTATTTTCTGTGTATGCCCAGCACAGTGTTCTACAGTGGCAGTTGATTAATAGGAATACAGTTTTGGTTCTCACATGGTGATAAGTGGTATAATGAAGAGTACTATGGACAAAATGATAAGTAAGTGGTTCTTACCACTTACTTATCACAATTCTCTCTGTGGGCAAGTCAGATGACAAAGGAACAATAGTTCTATTCTATTTCAGAATAGAACTATTGAAAATTAATAATATTTGAGCAGCTTTATTAAGGGAAAACAGCATGGACACCTTAATTTTCCATGATGTACAAGTGGCTATACTATTGGATTTTAAGGCAATGGCAGAGCAAGTGTCTTCTTTGCTCTGTGCTTATGGACTCTGACGCAGGTAATCAATAGAGAATGAACCCTTAGCGTGGTACCAAATGTACTTATTCTGGTTTTATCTGTAATTACTGTTCCACAACTTGAAGGTCTGAAGTTAGAAGACTTTCCAGTGAAATAAAATTATTGGCTCTTTTTCCCTTGGTTGGTACATGAACATATCTATAACCAGAAGTAAGCTGAAAAGGATTTCCACAAATTCCAGAAATTCAGTTGGCAAACTGGACATTTCCAAAATCACTGTCCCTCTTGGAAAACTGTAGTTTGAACCATATAAAATTGTTGTTATCAACAGTTTTTGATTTAGGATATGTCAATTTTATGCTTTTCATTCTAATCATACAGATGAATTGTGTGATTTGGATTAGGGTGTACTTTCATTCGGTTCTTTCTGATATAACCAAATAAGCTATTTCATTCACTTAGTCAAGAAACACTTATTGAACATGTACTAAATGGCAGTAACTGGGTTATGCGTGCACATAAAATGGAATATAGTGCCTGTCCCAACAAGGCCTGTAGTCTAATGATGCAGAAAGACACAAAGGTAGGCAAGTACTATGTGGATGACTAACACAATCATTGATAATTGCTCAATACATATTCTTTTTTTATTCCCATATAGTGCAATGTGTTTTAAAAGCATACACACACACACACACACACACACACACACACACACACACACACACAAAGAAACCAAAACCAAAACCAAAAAAAACCCAAAAAACCAAGTTCCAGGGCATCTGGGTGGATCAGTCAGTTACACATCCAAATCTTGATTTTGGCTCAGGTCATGATCTTGGGGTTGTGAGATTGAGCCCCATGTCAGGCTCCATGCTAGGCGTGGAGCCTGCTTAAAATTCTCTCTTCCTCTTCCTTCCTCACCTCCTTCCCTCTCCCTCTCTGAAAAAACAAAACAAAACAAAAAAAACAAGTTCCTACAAATTTTGAGAACCTTAGAACAATTAATGGCATAAGTACCTCCTTCCATCCTTTAACATGTTCATATTGAAAGATTATGTATTGGGCAGGGCACTAGCCTAGAGCTCTACATGCTTATCTTCTTGTATTAACAGTTATCACATATCGGTTTTGTTCCTTTTAAATATAATCATATTACTTAACTTCCTTATACTTTAACATTTTTATCTGCAACATGGAAAAAATATAATCTATTCTCCTTACCTCCCATAATTGTGAAGGCCAGACAGAATAATATAAATGAGACAATTTTCTAATCTATAATGTATAAGATAAGCCAAAGGTAAGATTCTCATGACTATCTTTTTTATTACCAATCTTTTTTTTTGGTGCTAAGTAAAAGATCAAGGTGGCATATTTTCCCATGTCTAAGCTTGATCATGTATTTGGGGATGAGTACCATATTCAGCACCAGATACTCATTTTATAACAGTGGGTAAATTGTTTAGTCACTCCCCAAGTCAGTAGAGTAGTACTTAATAAACAATGAATGAAACTCTCTCAGATAACTATAATCATGCCTGTTATCTGAGAACTTACAATATACCAGGCTTAGTGGTTTATGGACCTCATCTCATTTCATGTTCGGAAAACCTTCTAAAGTTGACTCTAAACTTTACTCCATTGTGTGGAGAAGAAGCTGAGGGGGTGCACACATAGAAGCAAAGACATCAGATATTGGACCAGGCTATTGGACTGACTCAATTATGCAGACAGAGAATGGACTAGGATGTAGCAGTGGAAGGGAAGAGAGATGACGAGACTCAGGATACTCACAATATCCAATGTATAGGCAGTAAGATGTAAAGGTGATAGGCTATAGAGGTAACAGGATGCAATAGTAAGGATGAGGTGGAAAAAATGGAGATTCAAGGGGACTTTGGTCTGAGTTACTAGGAGGATGATCCCTGGAATGATGCTTGGCATATGATAGGAACTTAAAAATTTTTTGTCAAATGAAAGAATTAATGAGTGACTGGAGTTGCTATTAGAACAGTCTTTATCGGGGACGGAGGTTCAGTTGGAAGCAAGGGTTTTATACTGGCCAGATTGACTTTTGATGCCTCCAAGTGGAGGTCTTGAGTTAGCAGTTAGATGTACACGTCTGCATTACAGACTGAAGATGTATGTTTGTAGATGGTGTTTATAGCCACTGTGGGATCCCATGGAAAGTGAGTCTAGACAAAGACTAGGTCCACTAACTGAGCTCTGATACACTCCAGGGTTTTAATGGCCTGACAGATGGGGCATAACCAGTGATGGAGGTAGAGCAGATTAACCACTGAGGTAGAAAGAGAATCAAGAGAGTGGTTTCCCAGGAGCCAAGTGCTGACAGTGTTTCAGAAAGGACAGGTGGGTCACTATGTCAAAACTGCTAATTTTTGTCTAATATAAGACTTGAGAGTTGGCTATTTGATTTAGCAGTGAACATGAGTTTTTTCCTTCTACTCCTTCTTTACCCCCTCTACACACACTGTTACCCGCTGCCTTGCTCTCACATTATCATAAATCCCTGACATGTTAACTTGTCACTCATATTT
The DNA here is from genome assembly GCA_028534135.1 of Potos flavus. Lineage (NCBI taxonomy): Eukaryota > Metazoa > Chordata > Mammalia > Carnivora > Procyonidae > Potos > Potos flavus. The sequence continues at coordinate 78,566,350 of CM052884.1, read as the reverse complement.
CATGTTTCATAACTCAAGGGTTCTTGAAACCATGAAATTTGGGAAAACTTTCTAGAAGATCGAGTTATACATCTTTTAAAACCAACAATGGAAAATCCACAGATCATCTCTGAAATAAATTTTAATTATATTCAGTTTTACTTATGTAATAATAGTAATATTCACTAGTAGTATATTGCTTTGAAGTTTGAGAAGCACATTTACTTACATTCTGTGTTCCACAGAGAACCATCTAACACAGTAAATTGCCCAGCTTTGAAGCTTACGCCATCAGACTATGCCACCTGCTAACACCTCCTTGTAGGAGTCACCAGCAGACCCACACTTCACTCCTCCTCATTCCTTGAAGATTTTAACACCTGCCTCCCTGCTGTTCTTTCCAATCCTACTGCTGATAGAATTCTTGGTGATTTCAATATCCATGTCAGTCCCTTCATCTTGATTACTAATTGTGTGGGCCTTACCCATCTGGACTTGGTCAGGGTTTCCGCTTTATACTGTTTGCACCAACTGTATGTTTAAGCTTTGGCTGTAAAGATCTGTGTTTGTAGGAATTAAAGATTCTTTAGTTTACTTCATTATACTTTGCAAACTGCCAGCACTGTCTCTCTTCATGTTTCTTTTCTCTAAGTACTGTGTGGCCCTCAAGCTCAGATTCTAATTTTTAATGTGCCATTGCCATAGGAGTGTGGGAAGGGGGCAGGGAATAGGAATCAGGATGGATAGGAAGGGGAGATGTTAGCATCTCTTTTGTGTTTGGCTGCAGAAAAAGAAACAACTGGAGTTCACAGCTCTTGCCTATGTCCAAACTCTTAGCATCCCATTTGACTTTAGTAATTTGTTGTGTTCTGTTTAACTGTTTCCTACCCATCTTCAAAATATTTTATCTTGTTTGATCTTAAGAGGTGGTTTTGGTCAAGACACTGGATCAGAGAGAAAATGTGACTTGTTGAAGGTCATGCATCTGCTAAGTCAGAACCAAGTGTAGATGATAGGTCTTCTGATTCCAAATGCATTTTTTCATTGGCATTAAAAAATGCATTGTTCCAAACGGCCAGTGGTTAAAATAGCTGCCTTGGCTCTCTGCCCGGGAGAATGTTAAAATACAGTGGCAATTCAATAAATATTGTCACCAGTGTTGTCTGTAGTGATGGTGGTGGCAGCAGATCCAGAAATGTGCTGAATTGTTCTAATGGATGCTTTTTTATTTTTTATTTTTTTATTTTTTTAGATTGGCAAACTCGTTGCTTGTTTACAGCATAGAGACCACAATGGAGAGCTAGGTGGGTGATGATTCATGCTAAATCTTTCCCACAATATGCTGAACACTACAACAGCAGCTAATGTGAAGTGGCTCATTATACACTGTCAAATCCAATAACAGCAACAACTGGCTTTGCTAGCACGAGCAACTTGTAGGAAGCCCAGCTACTGCAAGCCACTACTGAATTTCAAAAAATAGGCTGCAGTATAGTAGAAAAGACATATTCCCTGAGTCATATTTGCAAATTTCTTGTATGTTTCTCTTTGCCAGCTTAGAAACAGCCTTCATATTCCCAGCTTGACACCAGAGATGAATCTCCTTGGTATTCATTTCTCTTGTGAGTGTCCCCTCCTTCAGTTATATTTTATGGGCTAAAGATTTTATAAGAGTAGGGGTGGCTCATAGATAGATCTGGAAATGTGGTTTTCCTACAGAAATATTCCCAAAGCTCCCTCGTCACCCTGTCCACCAGCCGATCATGTCATACGAATAAACACATTTCCCTTCTGGGGTACAGCATCCGTAGGTAGCTTTTCTACCTCTACAGCGAGACACCATGAGGCAGCAGGCAGGAGCACTGACTCCTTGCTCTATGACTTATGATTATGTGTCTTTTTGTCTCCATTTAATTGTAATCTCCTGGAAGGCAGGGTCCTGGATTTATTGATCTCTTTAGTCTAATGCCTACGAGCCGTAGTTGTCCCTCCATAAATATTTATCAGTAAAATTAATGCATTCCCTTCTAAAAAGTCCATAATTAAGCTAGGGACTGGGATTTAATCTTCTTGCCTCCCTTGTCCCTAGCACAGCGCCTGATCTATATAGTAGGTGGAAACTCCATGTTCCTTTAGTGAGGGAACAAGGGTATGAATGAGTCCATCAATCACATGGTTCCCTGTGGCCAAATTAAAGGCTAAGCAAACCTTTTCCAATCATCAGGGACAGAAAAGTGATGGCTTCCAGTCATTCTTCTTTGGGCCACCAGGAGTAATGCCCTAAAAGTGGTTGTTTATTTTGGAAGGCAAAAGCTAATCTGAAGCTATTTTCTTTATTTTTATATTCAAATATCTATAAAACAGAAAAACACCAGAGACCTATTCATTGCTCACAAATGATCTATGGGGTAATAATGTGCTTGCTTTTCCAGCTGTGCTGCACTTTGGTGCTATCCTGGGTTTAATTGAAAATATGCTGTGACCTTGGTTTTGTTCACTGGGCATGGGGGGTATAATTGGCATGAAGCCTCTGAAGAACTCCCTTTTAATGAATGTCATTTGGCTAATTTGGGGTTCGCCTGCGGGAAATAATGTATGAAGTCCTGTAAAAGCAAGATACATTTTATTTGCATGCAACTCACATGAAGGTAATGATTTAAAAAAATTTTTTTTTACTTTTTATTTTATACCTATTCATTGAATTCTAAATGCTATCAGTATGATAATAGTATTGTCCCTAACAGTCTCATGTTTCATCGTAATTAAATAAACAGCTTGTGAATTGCAGTCCAAAAATTGTCTGTGTTCCACTCTTAACTTAAGGGGTTTCCATAGAAACTGTGGGCAGCAAGTTTAACTGACATTCATTGGACTTGAGGCGACATGCAGTGTTGCTATCTCTGTTTTTCTGTGTATACATCTCCTTCTCTTCCTTTCACCCTCTCCCCCTCCATCCTCCTCCTCCTCCCCCACCCCTCCTCCTCCTCCTCCACTGTTCCTCCTCCCCCTTCTCTTCTTAGCAATGAGGAAGTAATTTGGACTCAGTTAGATTTAACAAATGCAATAATACTAAAATGAGCTCTGATACTTAAGTGTAATTGTGTTATTAGCTGGAAATGTTTTTCTTCAAAAACAAAAGAATTGAGAGTGAAGTTTACTAAGGAAGCACATGCTGGTAAGAAGGAACCTTTGGCTGCCAGCTGAAAGTTTGCAGGCTTCATATCATGGTCCACATTTCCACCCCAGCTACGGCTTTTCCTTGATTTACGCAACCCAAACTGATGTTTCTTTTTCCCCAGTTCTGATTTCCAGTCTTCCAAATGGAGCATAAAATCATTGTGCTGATCATATTCCAAGAGAAAGAAGGAGTTTATTTAGGAAAAAAAAAATACTATATATTGTGTACCTACTGCGTGCCCGATATTTGCTAGATACTGGCATTTAGTTTGTCTTAGTTGATCCCACAACATTCATTGCCAGGCAGTGCGCTGGAAGGAAAAATGGATCTGGAGCTGGTAGTTGAAGTCCAGATCCCACAACAGGCTGGTTGAAAAGCCTTGATTATAGTGTGTAGATGCTCTGTCTTGGTTTCTCAAAGGCAAAATGAATATGAGCACTTCTAAGAAATGGTGTTTCATTAAGATTAGTTATAATAATGCAGCCAGTATGCCATAGGAGTGGCGTTTTCTTCCTCCCTTTAGAAATGAGTTGCCAAAAGAGTAAATTGCTTCTCAAGAGCAACATAGCTAGTAGAAAGTATCCATCTGGCACAATGGTTAAAAGGGTGTATCAAGACAGACTGGAGATCAGTTACTAATTGTGTGATTTGGGGTAAACTACAAACAGCGTCTACTGCATGCAGGTGTTGAGGATTAAGTAATGTGTATGTAAAGTGCAGGAGAGTATCTGCCACATAGAGAGCTGTGCTTTTTACTCTTTCTGTCTCCCTCCCTCCCACACCTTTCTGATTATTTGTTTTTTCATTACGGATTCAAAATGAAAAATGATCAGTCTCCAGTCTATCGAATATGTGTAGTTTTATAAGTTATAAGTCATCTCACAATTCATAAACTATCTAAAGTTATCCTGGTAATGAGAGAGGAGGGCAAAAAATATCATGCCCACTTTACAGGTGAGGAAAAAGGAGATTCAGAGTTACTGACCAGATCTCCGTTTAGTGAAAGAAGAGTGGAGTTTTCACCTAGGTCTGTGGGGTTCCTTTTAAAATTAAAACTCTCAGAGTCTATGATTCTTAATTTGGGTTTTATGTTCACGAGTTTTAAAGCTTCAACCAGCAGATTTTAAGTTGTCTTTCCAACAAATGGTGAGAGGAAGACACTTTTAGCAGGGGGGTAGGAAAGGAAGGAAGGAGAGGGTACTTATAAAGTCTGTCTCTTACAGACCTGTTTTCAGGTCATTCTCCCAAGATCCGAAGGGGCATGCAGAAATATGGTTCCCAATCCCAGGGACAGAAGAGGCATTGATTTTGCATAGCAGTATGCTTTAGTGGGGTGGGGTGAAATGGGGAAGAAAAAACTGAAAAGAAGGCATGTATCAGTCAGAAATGTTGGTGGGCTTCTAAAGAATTCAGGAAAGAGTAAAGAGGTTTGACAAGAGTGGGACAGGACATGATTGCTGGAAAGCATAATTGTTACCCCCTCCATATATACATATGTGTAGATGTATATACATTTACAAGATTAATCACAGTGAACATTTCTTTAATATATAATCATCGTAAGGCTTCAAAGAGCTCATACTAGGAGAGATCTTAGCTCTGTCATTTTTACTTGTGGTGTGCCTATGCTTGCCTTATTATTAGAATATTCATTCAGTGTTGTCTTTGAAAGATTCCCTTTATGTTCCTTTCTCCATTTTGGGTTAGTTTAAAAAAAAAAAAAGCTGAATAAAAGAGTCCCTGAAGCCACTTAGCCAGACACACAGAGATTGTCGTATGTCACCAAGTGCTGAAAACATATGAACAAGTAATTGTACCACAGATCACCCTGCTGTGTTATGGAACTCCCTCTTTTGTTCAGAACTCCTCACGTATGTTATGTGATACCTGGAACCATTGCCAAATTAATGAAACTGAATCTCCTTATTTGCGAGATGAAAGTTATAGAGGCGCCTGGATGGCTCAGTCAGTTAAATGTCTGCCTTCAGCTCAGGTCATGATCCCAGGGTCCTGGGATGGAGTCCCGCATTGGGCTCCCAGCTCAGCGGGGAGCCTGCTTCTCCTTCTCCCCCCTGCCTTGTGCTCTCTTTCAAATAAAAAAAAAAGTCTTTTCTAAAAAGTTAGTTATAGATAGAAATTTTAATATTTCTATTTATAGACCCTAATGGATCATCTTGGCAGGTTTAGGGCCGAAGAGAGTGAATAAGAAAAGAAATTATTATAGAAACGCCAGAGCAGGGTCAGCAAACTTTTTCTGTAGAGGGTCAGTAAGTAAGTATTTGGGGCTGTGCGAGCCTTATAGTCTATCACAACTACACAATTTTGCACCTTAAGGCGAAAGCCGCCATAGAGAATACGTACATGAATGGGTGCGGAAGTATTCCAATAAAACTTAATAAAAAAAAAAAAGCCCAAAAAACAACATCAACAACAAAACAGGTGGTGAGCCAGATTTTGTCCATGGGCAGTAGTTTTCCAACCACTAATCTGAGAATTTTGCCTACATCTCTATCAACGTTGCATTTCTGTTCACATGGCAAGGTGCAGCTTAAAAGATGGGGCTGGGGAGTGTAAGAATAACAAAAGTATCATAATTTACCCTCATCTTGTGGATTTTGTGTTTTGTTACACTTATTCTTGATTAAACCTTATTTTTCCAGTATTTCTTTGGCATGGGAAGAGCCGGTATTCATTCTGTCTTCACTTTACAGAAGGGTACAGAAAGTTTAAGTGATTTGCATTGGTGTCACCCAGCCTGTGTGATATGTGTATTAGGATCTGACTCTCACTCTTGTGTTTTTTTATTTATTCTTTCTAGGATGCATCTTTTAGAGAATAAAAAAAGAAAATAGTGGGAGAAATAACCAAGAAGTAATTTTCATTATCCAAACCAAGGAAAAAGTTAATTAATGACTTAAATAGGGACATGCACGGTCATCCCTACTTTCTTATTCCATTAATATACCAAAGGGGATCCAGTTCCTTATTGCTTTTCATGGATTTTCCTGATCTTTTTTCCCACAGTATGTTTTTGGAAATGATGGATTTTAGGCCAATGAGTATCAGATAATACTCGGAGTTCTTGTTTTGCACAGTACTGTGTTAACTGAAGCTTGTTCATACTGGAACGGAGTCTTCATGTTGCAACGTTCCATGGTAACTGAGAGCAAATCTGCTATAAGAGAACTGTGCAAAAAAAGAGGACTTGGTGCCAGCATGCATGACCTATGTGTAACACGGCACCAAGCAAAATGAGGACTGCCTTAACCTAATGACTAAGAATCCAATTTCCAAATGTCTGCATCTGCCATATAATTCCCTCTTTTGCGGTCATTAGGGGGAAACAAAGAAATCACTGATTACAGTCATTCCCATTATCTGACATGTCCTCACCACGCTTTTGTCATTATGCAATGTTAACAGTGTTGAGGTTACTTGAAACCAGCTCTAGTTCCAATTAGGAGGCCATCCCTGCTATCTGCATTCTGATTAAAGGACGTTGCCTGGAAATCACAGAAGGAGTCTACTCTGTTTCCTCCCCTTGCTCAGATCTCATAAACACAGACTCAATTAAAGAGAGTTTCCTTATCAGGTTTTTGTGGGTCATTTTGGTGAATTTATTAAACTCTTGAGTCATGCTGAGAACTGGCAGGTGGTTGTTCGGAGGTCTTCAGGAAGGAGGAGCCAGGACCTGATGGACAGGTTTCCTCTGATGTTTTAGGGAGTCTGAAATATACAGATGTTAGAGCAGCCAGTCATGGGTCAGGAACCAAGGAAGCCGGTGAAATACGAAGGGAGTCTCACGGCGTAAGGATTGCAGAGCAGACATGTGAAAATCTTCATGTCATGTCAGCCTATATTTTAGCTAAAAAGGGGACCCTAGTCCAGGCCCTCATTTTTTTATTCCTCATTTATTGAAATAATTTCTTAGTAGGCCTTCAGACCTTACAGTGTACTCTTCCCTATCCATGTTCCATACTATTGCAAATTTGCTTTTCCTTAGATACTCTTCCCATAATACTATTTCCTTCCAACACAGGGAGAAAAATCAAGTCCCTACAACCCATCTGATGACTTATACAGAATCTAAGGTGTTTTTTTGTCTCTTTTTCACAACATGGTATTATTTTACTTATCCTACCTTCTCTCCTACTGGTTTTTAGTATAGATTCTTCATAGGGTTCACCATGTACCTCTCTGCCCAACGTTCATGTTCACTTTCATACATTTCCCACTAACCACATGCCTCTTCTCCAGGAAACTCTCGCCCTTCTCTTTTTCTCACTCTCTTTTTCTGTCTGTGATTGTGTTCTCCTAAAACATGCTGTGCATTCTTGTCTAACACTTTCTGCTGTATTAAAATCCCTTATTTACTCCTTATGAATCCCACTATACTGCGAGACACCTGATATCAGGGAGACACTGGGTCCAGAACTGAGAACTGTGCTTATTCGAATCCACATCTCCTATTAAATCCCATGTCCACATAGCCTTTTCGGAATGTTCACATCTTCCTGGTTTCCTCTGACTACCAGGCTACTTCTAATGATCTGCACAACCACCTACACACTTAGTGCAGCATTTGGCATTGGTTCATGACTCTGTGGTTTATGTTAGGCTTGTCACAGCACAGTGTTTCAAATGATTGGTGATGGGGAGTTACTAAGTGAAACAGATTCCCTCATAGGGAAAGTTCACATAGTATTGGTACCCATACTTGGAAGCATATATTATTAGAGCTGAAATGACTTTAATGGTCACTTTCCCAGCATCCTACTATGAAATGAATCCCAAACATCATCAGTACTTTGCCTGGGGAGATTATGCATATGTGTATGTATATGTGTGTGTGTGTGTGTGTGTGTGTGTAGTTACTGTCAAGGAAATTTGGGTTTTGTGTTGTTTAAGAATAAACAGGGAAGAAAGTACTTGATAAAACTTTGGAAGGTGATTTTAAAATTGGAATGACTCCTTATATGTGGTATTTATTCTCTTCATATTCCCAAGGATGGCAATTTAAATTGCATTACTCATTACAGAAATCTACATGCCTTTTGGATGCTATTGTTGGTTTGTTTGTTTTCAACCTATAAAGGCAATGATGACCTTGCACAGGGCATTTCCCAAGGATTAATGAGCAGTTGAGGGTTAATGGCTATCAACTCCTCCTAGCTAGTGATCAATCCAAAGAAAGCATGGGAAGCAAGGTCATTAACTGCATTACCAACTTTCTGAAATCAAATCCTTCTCTACCTGCCTTGCCAAGGTCTTCTGTTAAAGATGGACTTGTTAGATTTTCAAAGTTTCTTTAATTACTTGCCTGTCATTAACCTAGACATAAGAATATATAAATATTAACGTAAAATATGAATATATAAAAGAATAGTCATTAGCCTCTATGGACTGATAGAAGAATGCCATGAGAAAAATAATTTTTCATACTTTGATTAAACGTAACTTGCAATGTTCAGCCTCTTTTATCTGTTTTCTTTTTATTCCCTTTTTCAAACTGGAAGTCTAGAATCATCCTATTGTGTGTCCTGAGAGGCTAAAACATGTGTCTAATTTCTGCAATTTAACCTCATTCAACAATAGATTTTGTGTTTTTGTGTGTATGAGGGGAGATTCTTATTGGGATTTTGGTGGTATTATTTGTAACAGAATATTACTTTTTTGGTTTGTGCTTGTTATACAGATGATCTTCACTAATATTAATGAGCATGATATTTTCTCTTTAGGCATCAGTCAAAACTACCCCAAACATTCTAAGAGATAAATATTAACAATTCAGTTGCACTATCTTAGTGCATTTTCCTTTAAGGAATAAATGATGGCTAAATGAGGGACAGATGGTTCTGGAGCAGAGAAGTCCTCATTTCATCATGCAGCATTCTGATTCTTACATTGACACAAATTCCTTAAAAAATGACAGGGAGTGACAAATTGTCACCTGAATACCAGTGTTAATGAATGTGGCAAGGATCACTGTCACAAGGGAAGATGGCATTCCAAGACCTCTTCCAATGGACATTTGTCTTGCAGTATTTACTCAAGAGATGGGTCTGATGGTCCTTAGTTTTATACTCTCAAAAATTTGATTTGGGTAGTTCATCATGAGAAAGTTGTAGTCACACTTATAAACACATAAGACATGAATATAGAAAGCAGAATGCCAGTTTGTTAACTTACAGTTAAAACTATAACAGACACTTCAAGTACTTCAGTCTGTCAAATCTTTTTATGTAGAACTTAAACTTTTTTGGAGTCATAAATCCCCTTGAGAATATGATGATAAAACCAATGAATAATCTTCCTATAAAAATATACAATCTCCACATTTATACAAAAATTTGCATATAATTTCAAGAGATTCATAAATGGTTTAAAATCCTCTTGTGAGCTTCTTAGGAACCCTTGGATTGAACTATGCGTTTTCATGGAAAAACATTATAATTTAATAAGGTGGTTGATGAGAAATCAACTAAGAAAACTTAATTGTATGATTCAAATTGCTTTAGCATCAGATTATAATTGTCTGATGTATCAATCATTCTCCATAATTGGACTTCAGCTGTCACTGGGACTAGACAAATAACAATAAAATAAATGTAACAACAAATGTTCATACAGTATTGGCTATATACCAGGCACTGTTCTAAATCCTTCTATATATATTAAATCATGTATTCTCACAATGATAGAGTATATATATCAGAGTATCCAACCTCTAGGCAGTTTCACAGATGGATACTAGACACATTTTTATCTCTGATTTTTTTTAAAAAAATCTCTATATTCCATTAGCCTTCACTTAGTTATGTAAGTAGTTGGTAAGTACCAACTTTTCTTGAGCTTTCTTTCTTTCTTTTCTTTCTTTCTTTCTTTCTTTCTTTCTTTCTTTCTTTCTTTCTTTCTTTCCTTATGTCTTTCATATATATGTAAATATATATGTAAATATATATATATATATAATGAAAGATACAATGTTATAATGTGCCATGTACTCTGAGTATAATATTTAGGATACAGCTTATTGCTGGTAAAGAGAAATTTTTACTTAGTCTATGGTTTTCAATCACACATTTACATGGTGATTTTGGGCAATCTACTTTTACAGAATTTATTTTTATATTTTTGTTTGTGTGCATGAGAGGGCAAGGAGTAATTACGGAACCCCTCTCTTTATCATTTGTACTAAGCTGTATACCATTTTAACTTTTTTAGTTCTCATACAGGTCTTATCAGTGAACCTTCATATGTTATTTGTTATTATAAAATCAGCTTATCATCCTGGCTCCTGACTGTGAACTAAAATACGGGCTACATTCAGTAACACAATGCAACAAATATTTACTGCATGCCTAGACATCATCCAGGTTCTGTCTTTCAGAAGCTTATGATTAAATAGATTGAATACATACCCAAACATTTAGATTCAAACACAGATTTGATAACTGCTATAGTCTTAGCATGACAGGCACTTATGGCAGGATAGATTAGTCCCAGCTGGTAAGACCAACGAAGGTCAAATAGAAATGGTCACTGTAAAATTGGCTCTAAGATTGGGTACAATTTTGACAGAAAAATCAGAGTAGGACATTCCTGGCAATGGAGACAACAGGAGCAAGGCTCTGAAGAGGAAAAGTAGAAGGCATATTTTTAGAATCAGAAACAGACTGCAGCCCAGACTGTGTTATGGAGAACAGTGGGAGATAAAACTGGGAAAGCAGTATGGCGTAGGATCATGGAGTGTCCTATGTGTCACACTAAGGCGGTAGTTTTTAAGAGGGCAAATTTGCCCTCCAGGGGACATTGCAGTGTCTGGAGACACTAGATCCTCACAACTGGGGGTGCTACTGGCATCTAGTGGGTAGAGGCAGTAAGGGATGTAGGCTTTATTCTCCAAAGCAAATGGAAACTATTGGTGTGTTATGTTTTCTTGAACTGTGATCGCCTAGATTCCTAGGGCTTGTTACACTAAATCTGCGAAGGGTTAACTGCGTAGATCTCCCCCAGGAAAAGTATAAGAAGCAAAGACCAATTCTGGAGATAAGGAATAACATGTATTAATTGGGTTGTGGTCCTGAACCTGAGAAAAGAGAAAGAATTAAAAGGATAAGCAGAATAATGAAGTTTTTATGCATTGGTAGGATCTACACTTAAAAATATTAGTACAAAAGAGAATGCAGGCATTTCTGATAATTGGAACAGTCTGATTTCATTTACTGAAGAATGAAATATCAAGCAGTATATGGAGCTTAAGGTTTTAAGCTTTTTTCCTTTGGTTTTTCATTTCACGAAACCAACAGAGCAAACATCTATCATAAAAATACAAACATATCTCTGAACACCTCAAATCCCACCCTTTAATTTGAGAAACAAGTCAGTCATCTATATTTCATTTCTTCATAAATAATAAACGTCAAAAAGTGAATATGATCAAAAGGATTCATAACCAGCCAGAAACTTCATGCCAGGTATGTTTATCTCTCTTGCATCATGTGAGACTAAACAAGCAGGAAAAAAACAAATTAATTTTATTTTTAGCCTTGCCAAGTCATTGGCTATATTTCTGGGTCTGCTTTTCTAACATGAAGTAGATTTGAGTTTTTGTAGCTAAGAAAGAGTTAGAGCTGCGACCACCTACCATAATCCCTTGCCTATTCCATCGTGTTCCTTTCGATTGTGACAAAAGAATTAGGAGGTCTCTTTTCACCCATGGATTTTCTAATTAATGGTTCAAATGAGTTCCAAAAGCAGAAATGTGATGATCAAGAATTTCTTCCATTTTAAAGGGGATTTGAAGATTACTTAACTTTTTGCTATACAAATTCTTCTTCTCTGCTCTAAGTGCTCTGATCCAATGGAGTGACCCAGAAACTGAGCCAAACCTCCCTACCTCTGATGTAAATGTAGGTGCTATGTGAAGAAGCCAATCAGGAGAACAACTTATGCATTATCTACATTAGAATTTTAAGGCAATCATGTTATTTTAGGCACATACAGCAGAGGGCATCGTTTGGCCAAACTTAAACAGGGCTGCTATTGACAATAATAAAGAAGGAAATTGAGAAGACTTCCCCTGAAAACAAACAAACAAACAAAATAAAAAAGAGAGCTTGAAAACAATGAAATGAACTTTATATTGCATTGTGCTCTCTCAGTTTTCTTTGTAGGAAGGACTTCTGTGAACATAGTTAAAAGCTAGACAAGCATCATTTCAGAAGTTGATGAAATTCCTACTGTGTGAGTTGGACTCCACTAGATGCTAGGGATCAATTAGTGAATGTGACATCATTTAGGTCCTCAGTGAATTTATAGCCTTAACTATCTATGGGCTGCTTAGACATCAGCTCATTCATTTATTCATTCATTCATTCATTTAGCAAATATTTGATGAACATTATCCCAGGTGAAAACTACTGAATAGGACAGACAAGTCTCTGCTCCATGGAACTTAACATTCCATTCAGATGAGACAGAGAATAAGAAAATAAGCATCTAAGTATGCTTAGATACTTACAACTGTAAATATCAACAACTGTAATAAATATTAAATATGGTGATGTGATTGATGGTGATAGAGGTGCTTCTTTAGGCTGGATGATCAAGAAAAAACTTTCTGAGAAGGAAAAATTTAAAGAATGTTCTGAAGGACAAGGAAAACCAACCACTCAAAAATCAAAGGACATGTGTTGCAGGCAGAGGGGACCCTACTACAAAGGTCCCCAGGAAAGAAAACCTTGGTGCGTTTGAGGACCAAAGGAAGTCCAATGTGGTTGAAGAGAGAAGGGGGATAAAGAAAAGCTGAAAGTTACGAGACACAGGCAGGCATCAGACGATCTTGACTTGGGGACCAAAACAGTTTGTATTTTACTCTAAAATGATATGGAGCTAATAGGAGCATTTCAGCAGAACATATTTATGTTTTAAAAATTCACTTTAAATGCCATATGGAGAATTCATTGTGGTAAGGCAGTTGCAAAAGTAGAGAAACTGGTCATAAGATATTTCAGTGGTCCAAGTTAGAAATGAAAATGATTTGGCCCAGAGAGGGTCAAAAGGAAAAGTAGACAGATCCAGTTATATTTTAGTGAATCACATGAATAGCATTGTGTTGGATATAAATAAAGAAAAAGAAAAGTCAAGGAAGAGTCTTACATTTTTGCATTGAGCAATGGGGTGTGTGGTAGTGGCATTTTGGGAGTCACAGGGGCAGGTTTGGGGATTTGTTTTTAGTATATGCCATGGCATTTAATTCAAGTAATCCTCTCAATGTCTATTTATTAATGTTATTACCATCACTCCCCTTTAGAAAGGTGCAACTTGGAGAAAACCAATTTGCCAAAGATCAAACAGTCAGTAATGCTAAGCCAACCTTCCAACCCTCCTCATTCCATTCTCAATCTGGTTTTTGTTCCTCTAGGTTTTGCTAAAATATAAGTTTCTGGCTTTTCCTGTGCTTCAGCATTGTTTCAAGTTTGAAAGTATAGTATTTCTTCAGGGACCCAAGATAGAATGTGTGTTTAGTAGTCCTTTGTGTGCCATTTACAGAGTAGACATGAGCAGCACCAGAGATCCGAGATGCCTCTCTCTTGACATGCACATCAGAGTTTCCAAAAATCATACCCTGATCTCTCTGTACAATGATATATTTTTTTAATGTGACCACATACAGAAGCTAATTTTGCCGTCACTGGTATTTTGTGCTCTACGGGATTTCAACTAGGGTTAATTAATTTCAACCTGTACACATCTCAGTCGTCAGATAATCAGATTGAAGATAAGTTTCATTTAGTTTTAAAGTAATGCTAGTGGGGGCGCCTGGGTGGTTCAATCATTAAGCGTCTGCCTTCGGCTCAGGTCACGTTCCTGGGGTCCTGGGATCGAGCCCTGCGTCAGGCTCCCTGCTTGGCGGGAAGCTTGCTTCTCCCTCTCCCACTCTCTCTGTTTGTGTTCCCTCTCTCACTGTGTCACTGTCTGTCAAATAAATAAATAAAATCTTAAAAAAAAAAAAAAGGTAGTGCTAGGGATGTGGATTACTGAAGTCATAGGACTCTTCTGTCAACCATCCTCTCTCCAATTTCTTTTACCCACGAGGGCAGATCATTCTTTTTATACACAGTGCTCTCTCATCAAACCCTCTCCTGCCTAAGGGGATTGCAGTTTCTTCCTGTCTCTTTATTGAAGCAAATCCAAACTTCCACAAGGCTTGCGGTGCCCCTCAGTTGGAGCAACTCAACTATCTAAATTCTGCAGCATAAGCCCTCTTCTACCAGTAAGTCAGTTTTCGTTCATTTCATGCTCCTACTCCTCTGCTTTTTTAAGTAATCTCTTACCTCCTCCACCACCACCCTGCCTCAATGCAAGTTTATGTCCCCTTAAAGACCTACATATGATCCTGAACCCTCTTAAAACTTTCTCTGATTATGTGTGATTTCTGATAATCCTTTATGGCATTTAAATATCGACTATGTTGGTTTGTGTTAGTACCGAGGACACCTATATGTACACTTAAAAAAAAAATCTTTTTATATGTATCTGTACATTTGTATCATAGCACCAACAAGATTATAATATTCTAGAAGTCCTGGCCAATTTCATTCTTAAAATCCTGACTATACCGTCCAAGCAATAGCAACATGTTGGCCGCATGCTTTTTTTGTTTTCTTTGCTTTTCTTTTTTTTAATACATAGTTCTCTCAACTAGCTGTTTCTTTTCACTTGATGATATTGTAATTGTGTCACATCTAAACCCTGAACATATGTATTCTTTTACTATAAATCAGATAAGTCTTAGAGAAAAATGAAAATGCAGACTCAGGTGTCATCATCATCATAATCATCATCTTCTTCAATCTCAATTTCTTTCAATTTTCTAGAAACATTGCTAGGTCAGTGTGTTCAGCCAAAGAACCTCCTGTTGACTTGACAGGTTGAGTCCCTGGTTTACAGCCATTTAAATGTTGTATCACTTCCATTACATTTGCCTAGAGGGTCAGCCCTAGGCACAGTTACAAAAATTTTCTTCTCCCTGAAAATCTGCAGAGCTATATAATACTATATAAGGAGTAGAGAAAACAGACTTATAAAATTGGGTTTCAATTGGGAAAAAAAATTGAGCTATATTAGAAAATATTTATAAAGTAATTTTGATTTGGAGAGGTAAGCTATCTTTGATAATGGTGTTATTTGAGGTGTTGTTTTTCCTTCTCTGGTGTATTCTAGCACTCTTTAAAGTTTAAAGAGTTATCCAGAGAAATGACTGCAATAGAAAGCCATTTAGCGTGATAGGGATGAGCTTCACCTCCCTTCTGACAAACAATTCATGTTGCCTCAGCTTATGCTGTTTCCTTTGGTATCCCAAATTTATATAATGGTACATGAAATCAGAATTTTTCTACTGTTTTACCTGTTGTTTCTTTGCTGTTGGTTTCAGGAAGGGGGAAATAGTAAGAGAATAAAAGAGAGAGGGAGGGAGAGGCAAGGGGACAGGGAGAAAGGAGAATGAATATATAAGTATCAAGATAGGTTTGACTGTAAGTAACCAGGAAAAAGTAATTATTTATACTGTAAGGAATTGAATATTTTATATACTACGAAAATATTGAGGAAAGATACTTAACAGGATTCATTAATTCAGTTGCCCATCACGAATATCAAAAATACAAATTCTTCCCCTCTTTCCATTTTTCTTCCTTGGCATAACCGCTTTATCCTCAGGCTTCCTCCTTTCTTGGCCACAAGATGGCTTCAGCAACTCTAGGCATCTTATACTCACAACAATATCTGGAAACAGAATAAATAACTATTTCTTCCCCCTGTTTTTCTTCTTATTATTGGGAGAAAAAAAATTTCCAGAACCCTTCAGCTGACTTCTCACATCTCATTGGCCAAATTATGTCATGTGTCCAGACCTAACCAGTCTCTGGCAACAGAAATGGTTCAACAATAATTGTTTAGATAAGAGCTCAGCAAACTATAGTCCAAAGGTTAGCCCTAGGAGCCAAGAATGTTTTTGAAATTTTTTTTAAAGATTTTATTTATTTATTTGTCAGAGAGAGAGAGAAAGCACAAGCAGGGGAAGTGGCGAGCAGAGGGAGAAGCAGGCTCCCTGCTGAGCAAGGAGCCTGATGTGGACCTCAATCCCAGTACCTTGGGATTGTGACCCAAGCCAAAGGCAGATGCCCAACTGACTGAGCTACCCAGGCATCCCTGTTCTTGAATTTTTAAATAGAAAACAATGTTAAGAGTAATATTTTGAGGGGCACCTGGATGGCTCAGTTGGTTAATTATCTGCCTTCAGCTCAGGTCATGATCCTGAGGTCATGGGATCCAGCGTCACATTGGGTTTGCTGCTCAGTGGAGAGCCCTCTTCTCTGTCTGACTCTGACCCTCCACCCCACCTGCTTGTGCTCACTCTCTCTTTCTCTCTCAAACGAATAAATAAAAAATCTTAAAAAAAAAAAGAATAATATTTTGAGACATGCGAAAATGGTATAAAATTCAAATTTCAGTGCCAATAATGAGTTTAATCAGAACCACAACCATATCTGTTCATTTACTTTTTCACTACAACTACTTTTAGGCTACAATGGCAGAGTAGAGTAGTTATAACAGGAGACTATATGGCCTGCAAAGCCTAAAATATTTACTATCTGGCCCTTTACAGGAAAAGTTTGTCTAGCCCTAGCTTAAACCAAATTCTGCTTACCCAGCAGTCCTGGGTCAGACTCTTCCAAAGCAGATAATATAGTTTTGTAATTTTTTTTTTAGGATGGGAGTGAAGATTCCTGAACTCTAGGGCAAGAGTAAGGGATGAGAGTGTTGGGTAGGCAACAAACAAGAAGAGAGAAAGAGAGGTTCAAGCACAATTTAAATGAATAACCCATTCTTAGTGCTGTAAAAAGCTGATCCCAACACAACCTATTGAAAAGACAGAGCAAATTTATTGATTACTCTGTTAAGGGAGGTCACCATCTCACAAAGGTGTGGGAGTATCTGTGAGTAGAGTGGTAAAGATTAAGACAGAATTTATGGAGAATTGGAAGTCTGATTTGAGAGGAGTTTTCACTGTGGGAGGTTGATTAGGAGAGAGTAAGGATTACAGAACAGCTATCCAGGATTTGTGAAAATAGCAAGGGGAGGCAAGAGGTTCAAAGAATCTTAGAGTATGAGCTGCCATTAGATGCTTTCTGCGAAAGAATTGATTGGTCTTTGGGCAAGTTCCTAGAGGGACAGTGAAACCATTTGCTTGGACAGGAGAGTCCCCACAGATAGAGAGGCTAATAAAGGCAATGGAAGAGCAAAATCATGGCTATGTCAACAGCAAGGTATGGTATGGAGGTATCAGTTTCCAGGCTGAGTGTGGGGCAAGTGGTTTTGGTTCTCAGAATTTAGGAGGTTTGTTGCAGATTCATATGAGGGTGAGTGTGTGTTCTGTGGGGGAGAGCGGTTGTGGCTAATAAATTCACCTTTCTTTTACCTGGCCTCCAAACTAGTTCCGATACCTACACCCAATTTCTGCTAACTGAGCAATGAAACTGTGCTAAATAAAGCACCTCCTGTATCTCAGTGCACTGAAGCATGGGTAGGGAAAGAAGAAAGGTCTGTTGACAAAGTCAGAATATGCTCTGGGACAAGGCTAAAAGTATTACAGTTTAATTCAAAACCCATACAGATCCATTTGTAAATAAATGCTGTCAGATGACATTGTAATGGATAGAGCGCACTTTTAAATTGATTTCTTTTTGATGTGATAAAAACATCTTATGAAAGAGATGTTGAAACATGGCTTTTAATGTAAAGTAACATAATTTAGGTTTTAAAATAGAAAACCTTTGTTGATAGTAGGTTATTCAATTCAGTGCACGTACCAAGCGTTATTTTCTGTGGGTTATAAATTACCTTTGAACCAGCTATAATTCATAAATCGTTGCTTATGACTGACTTATAGGAAGTCTCATTAATAGCAATTGTAGAAAGACCTTGAAGTAAGCAAGAAATAGAAAATAAAACAGCCTGGGGATTGAAAAGGGAGAGACACATGCACTCTACAATTAATTGCAATGTATTGGATTTGCATATGAAAGCATGCTTCTGATCATTACAGTTAATCCTTACCATAACTTTAAGTAATAGATATTAGTGTTATTCCTATCTTATGTAAGAGGAAGAAACTGAGTGTCCCATCACTTTATTTTTAGTTTGAATATGTTTTACATATTTATTATAAATTATTATGAGCTGGTAAGTTTATATATATGTATATATAATGTGATATTGCTAACAAAAGCCATTTCAATAGATGGAAAAGTAAAGTGAAGAGAAGTGAAGTAACTTTCCCGGTTGTAGAGTCATGGAAGTTTAAGCTGGCATTTAAATTTAGGAAGTCTTTACCAGAGCCTTCTCTCTTGACCATGGGACATGGCTGCCTTTGTTCTTTCTTATTTTAAAGAGAAAAGGATAGCAAATGGCTTATCTTAAGCAAAGAACTTAGCTTCTTCACTTCTGTGCTATGTCCAATCAGTTATTTCTTTATATCTCTATTGCCAGAGACCCCAGGATTCTGAGAGTCATAGGGTGGAGAGGTGGGAGGTGAACTAGAGGAGTAGGATCCTTGGACCCCAATCCTAAAAATACCCATCAGTTAATGTATCAGAGATTTTATGTGCTATTTTCTAAATGCCCAATTACCTTAAAAAAGTGTGTGCTGGAGAGAAGGAAACAAATGTAAACTTACACCAAATCATATGAATAAAAAATTTTCAGTGGTCATGTCACTGGAAATGTAAGTAGGATTCTATTTAAAGTGGAAATCCATAAGGGTTTTTAAGGTCATGTTTAAATTTACAATAAAAAATAACTCCTAATCTAGCTCAGGGTGAGAAGCCTACCAATCACATTGTTGTCACTGTGTAAATGGGACAATAGAATAGACCTATAAAGCCATCAACAAGATTAATAAGATGAGCAGGGCCCTGCTATTTAGTGATTAGTTGTTTTAAAATGTAGATTTTATTATTATTTCAGTATAATGAGACAAACAAATCAGGAGACAATTGTCATTGAAGAGATACATATTTTTTTTACTCACAGTTCCCAAGAGGAGGGAGTATGCCGTGTGCCACGGGGTCAGTCACAGGGGTAGAAGGAATAAGGGAAAATCTGAGCAAGAGCCTTTATCATGCATGGTTGGTGAGAGAAAGCAAGAGAAGGCAGGGTAAGCAGGCTTGCAACTGGCTAGCCCTGTGAGATCCTGAGAAAGGCGCTGATTGGGGTATAGGCTTCAGGTTGATTGATTTGAATATGAAAGGCATGCTTGTGGGCAAGTCCTTTACTATTTCAAGGAATTGGCTAGCCCTTGGAGGGGTGTCTCTGGGACAACAAGGCCCCAGATACCAAAACATCAGAAAATATAGAAGATAGGGCCACCTGAGTGGCTCAGTTGGTTAAGCGTCCAGACTTTTGATTTTGGGTCAGGTCATGATCTCAGGGTCATGAGGTGGAGCCCTGCATCGGGGTCCATGCTGGGTACGGAGTTTGCTTAAGATTCTCTCCCTCTCCCTCTCCTTCTGCCCTTCTCCCCCAACTGGTGAGCTCTCTCTTTCTCTTAGAAGAAAGAATGAAATAAAGAAAGAAAGAGAGAGAGAGATGGGAAGGAAGGAAGGAAGGAAGAAATGGAAGGAAGGGAGGAGGAAAGAAAGAAAGAAGGAAGAAAATATAGGAAATAGAAAGTCATGATTACTATATTAGTGTCTATCACTACACATACACAGAGTTGTAAGTAGATAGTAACTGTTTCTGCACATTTACAACAACGTTTTTACCCAGTGTCTAAAGTGTGTCAGACATGGCCTCTGTCCTCATGGTGTTCACAGGCTAGTGAGAGAAACAGGACTGGAGACGAATGATCATATACTAGGTAGTGTGAAAAGTCAATCTAGAGCTGCAGCAACCCCGAAGAAAGAACTAAGTCTCTTTCCCAGGCCCTCCATTCTCATGCCACAGGGAACTGTTTACTGATCCTTGGATGTGCTAGCATCTTTCATGGGTCCTTGTCTTGGCTCCAGATGAGAACCTAGATCGGATGATCCTCTTCTTTGAAAATTCTCTGATTTACCAGCACAGACTGAGCTGATCTGATATCTGTGCCCTTGTGCCAAAGTGGCCTGGTCTCATACCAACAAACATATATTATTGTAATTCATCTTTTGCCTATCTGTGTCATCTTTTAAATTATCATTTCCTCAAGAGTGAGGATGGTAGTCTTCATCTTTATATGCTCAGTATTCAGCAAGATGTCTGGATAAGGACGACACAAGAACACTTATAATAATAGCTAACATTACTGAGTTTTTACCATGTGAGAGGTGTTATTTGAAGCGCTTTATCTGCATTAACTAATTTTATCCTCACAACAACACTAAGGGGTATGTACTATTATCATTCCCATTTTGCAAGTGAGGAGGATGTGTTATGGAGAGAAGATTAGTAAGTTGTCCAAGGTGACACATAATAAGTACTAAATTAGTGCCTTTTTGAGTTGGAAGGTAGTGATCCCCCATCCCTTTTTTCATTGGTTTGTTTCCAAAAGATTCATAGAAGGGACACTGTTTCTTGAGATGAGAGATTTAGAAGAAGTCATTTTACAGGTGCCCAATTCATGATAAGAATGGGACATATACTGGGTAACCCAAGCTCCTTTAAAATTCCTTCTTGTGCTGGAAGAGATGCAGAAAGTGAGTTATTTCATTCCCCTTCCCACTTAAATCTACTTAAAATCAGTGAGAGTAGAGGTACAAGATATATAGTATTTCTGTTATACTAAGGTATCCTCAGTACATAAAAGTTATGTTTCATGGAAATGATTTAATTTGTGGTATGTCTGCCTATAGGTAGCAGTTGCTATATTATAATGAGTTTGGGTATTTTAAAGTCTCTAAAAGTTTATGTACATTTTTACATGCCATTGTTTCAGTGTATTTTCACAGTTGCCAGAGTTTAGAGCTGAGGTCACCTCCCTAGAAAAGATATTTTAGAGAAATTAATCATGAAAAAATATTTTGTCTTTGCCATCATTCTCCCAGAAACTTTTTCATGGAGTGTTTGAGATCATATGCTCTTGGACCAATCAGATGAGTGTGAGTCCTGGTTCTGTACTTACGAACTTTGTGACTTTGTGTTAGTTTCCTTATGATTAAACTTCTTCATTTTGGAAGTGGAGGCAGTAAAAGTCCCTACCTCAGAGCAGTGCTGTGAGGATGAGAACGGATCACCTATGTAATTGAAAAGGACCCCATTCACAGAAGGGCCCATGCTTGGTTAATGCCCTGTTGTTACAGAGTTGAAAGTCTTCATAATTTTTAAGAAGCCATCCTCCAGTTTCATTTAGCACTGGACCCTGCAAATTATGGAGCTATTCCTGGATAGGATTGCTTGTGAAGTCTATGGCCCACAGTGACTGGGACATGGAAGAATCCTCAATAAAATCTCAGCTATTACGGGTTTTGCAAGGGAGCTTTTAGTTTGTTGGGTATAGCCCCAAGTCTTATTTTCTGAATTTTTCCAATCTGGTCTGGCCATTGAACCTACTGATGGGGTACATCTCATATGTCCTCACGCATTTAAGTCATACTTGTTTGCTATTGTAAGGTGTTTCACCTCATTCTTCCATTCCTCTGTGAGTGCATACTTGATAGATATGGGCTGTGGACGACTGCTAATTTGAAGTACAGAAACATTTTCTCTATAAATATGAGCCACCTTGCTCAATAAGGGACATTAGATTTGTTGTTTGCTTTGCTTAGTCTGAGAAATGATGGCTTTAGCTGATACACTGTATCACTGACATTGCTCCAGAAAGACATTTGGAGGAGATCTAATACTCTTTTTTGCTCTTATATTGCAGATTATTTGAACTCCAGAAGGACCAACACCAGATAAATTATGAATGTTGAACAAGATGACCTTACATCCACAGCAGATAATGATAGGTCCTAGGTTTAACAGGGCCCTATTTGACCCCCTGCTTGTGGTGCTGCTGGCTCTTCAACTTCTTGTGGTGGCTGGTCTGGTGCGGGCTCAAACCTGCCCTTCTGTCTGCTCCTGCAGCAACCAGTTCAGCAAGGTGATTTGTGTCCGGAAAAACCTACGGGAGGTTCCAGATGGCATCTCCACCAACACGCGGCTGCTGAACCTCCATGAGAACCAAATCCAGATCATCAAAGTGAACAGCTTCAAGCACTTGAGGCACCTGGAGATCCTACAGCTGAGTAGGAATCATATTAGAACAATTGAAATCGGGGCCTTCAATGGTCTGGCAAACCTCAATACTCTGGAACTCTTTGACAATCGTCTTACTACCATCCCAAATGGAGCTTTTGTATATTTGTCTAAACTGAAGGAGCTCTGGTTGAGAAACAACCCCATTGAAAGCATTCCTTCTTATGCTTTTAACAGAATCCCTTCTTTGCGCCGACTAGACTTAGGGGAATTGAAAAGGCTTTCATACATCTCAGAAGGTGCCTTTGAAGGTCTGTCCAACTTGAGGTATTTGAACCTTGCCATGTGCAACCTCCGCGAAATCCCTAACCTTACACCTCTCATAAAACTAGATGAGCTGGATCTTTCTGGGAATCATTTGTCAGCCATCAGGCCTGGCTCATTCCAGGGACTGATGCACCTTCAAAAACTGTGGATGATCCAGTCCCAGATTCAAGTGATTGAACGGAATGCCTTTGATAACCTTCAGTCACTCGTGGAGATAAACTTGGCACACAACAATCTAACACTACTGCCTCATGACCTCTTCACACCCTTGCATCACCTGGAGCGGATACACTTGCATCACAACCCTTGGAACTGTAACTGTGACATACTGTGGCTCAGTTGGTGGATAAAAGACATGGCCCCCTCCAACACAGCTTGTTGTGCTCGATGTAATACTCCTCCCAATCTGAAAGGGAGGTACATTGGGGAGCTTGACCAGAATTACTTCACATGCTATGCTCCTGTGATTGTGGAGCCCCCAGCAGACCTCAACGTCACTGAGGGCATGGCAGCTGAGCTGAAATGTCGGGCCTCCACGTCCCTGACCTCTGTATCTTGGATTACTCCAAATGGAACGGTCATGACACATGGGGCATACAAAGTGCGGATAGCTGTGCTCAGTGATGGCACATTAAATTTCACGAATGTAACCGTGCAAGATACAGGCATGTACACATGTATGGTGAGTAATTCCGTTGGAAATACCACTGCTTCTGCAACCCTGAATGTTACTGCAGCAACCACTACTCCCTTCTCTTACTTTTCAACCGTCACAGTAGAGACTATGGAACCTTCTCAGGATGAGGCACGGACCACAGATAACAACGTGGGCCCCACTCCAGTGATCGACTGGGAGACCACCAATGTGACCACCTCTCTCACACCACAGAGCACAAGGTCGACAGAAAAAACATTCACCATCCCAGTGACTGACATAAACAGTGGGATCCCAGGAATCGATGAGGTCATGAAGACCACCAAAATCATCATTGGCTGTTTTGTGGCCATCACACTCATGGCTGCAGTGATGTTGGTCATTTTCTACAAGATGAGGAAGCAGCACCATCGGCAAAACCATCACGCCCCGACAAGGACTGTTGAAATCATTAATGTGGATGATGAGATTACAGGAGATACACCCATGGAAAGCCACCTGCCCATGCCTGCTATAGAGCATGAGCACCTAAATCACTATAACTCTTACAAATCTCCCTTCAACCACACAACAACAGTTAACACAATAAATTCAATACACAGTTCAGTGCATGAACCGTTATTGATCCGAATGAACTCTAAAGACAATGTACAAGAGACTCAAATCTAAAACATTTACAGAGTTACAGAAAACAAACAATAAAAAAAAAAGACAGTCTATTAAAAATGACACAAATGACTGGGCTAAATCTACTGTTTCAAAAAAGTGTCTTTACAAAAAAAAAACAAAAAAGAAAAGAAATTTATTTATTAAAAATTCTATTGTGATCTAAAGCAGACAAAATTATGTGTATTCCTCAGAACCTGTTTTTGCTGCACTTATTTACTATTTTCCCATATCTCATCCCTGCCTTCCCTGGTTGCCATATTTTTCATAGGAGATCTCAAGTCCCTAAAGAACTGGCCTAGTAAATTTTGTAAGAATTCTGTTACACTTTGAGATTTTTATGGTGAATTCTAGTGGTGAGATCCAGTCTATTTCGTCTTTCTTTTTTTTTCTCTTGCCTTTCTTTTCCTCATGCCCTTATGAAGTAGTCCAATGGGGAATGCGATATTAGAAATAGATTTTTAAGAGAGAACAAGATAAAAAAATGCAAGATCTTATATTTTTCATGTAATGACTTGTTCTGTATTTATGAGGAGAACCATTCAATGGCAAAGCAAAAAAAAAAAAAAGAGAGAGAAAAAAAGAAGAAAAAAGTAAGCAAACAACAGATTAATTTACATATGAGCATCTATAAAACCCATGATCTTTTAAACACCTCTAGAACCAGAATTTGTAGTTCAAAAACTAAAAAAAAAAAAAAAAAAATAAGGTTATAAATAAAATATTGTTGGTTTTTCTGTACCTGGACACAACTCATTTGTAGTATGGCTCAAATGTGAAAAACCTGAAGGTAATTAGATTTCCTACTTTCTAAGAAAGAAAAAAATATTGTATTCTTCAGTCCCAGCATCAATCTCTATGGGGTCCTATTTCATTAGCTGACTAGAGTATTGGATCTATATTCAAGGATGCTGTGGTATTTTTTTTTTTCTTCTCATTAGGAGCACCCTTTGTAGAATGCTCAGATTAAAAAATAATGATTTTGTGAAGTAAATTCAATCCTACTTGGAAGAAAGTTTCATTATAATTTATTCACTGTCTCCTAAGTTAAGTCCTACTGGCTAAAGTACAAGAGAATGCGAAGGTATTCTAAATTATCTAAGTTGAAAAATAATTTTTGCTGCTGAGTATCAGCAAATTCAGTTCAATTCCACAATAATTATTAAAGACCTTCTATGTTTTAAACACTGATTTTAGTGCTGTGGGTACACAATTGACAAGGCCTGCTTCTTGTCCTTAAATCATTCAGGATCTATATGAAATATGATTAGAAAAATAGAGTGCTAGCTCTAATTTTACTGATAAGTGGAAGGCTGTGAATTGGGAACCTGAAATTTCAAAAATGTTGGGCTACTATTATTACAGAAAGCTCCTTGATTTATGGTTTCTTCTGTCCTTCTGGAAATGTGGATTGCAGAGCTATAAAGTTGTGTGAGTATGAATTTGCCATGATGGGTGTGTGCACACCAAGAGGTAGCAATGTTAATACAGTAGTAATTCACTAAAGGTACTTGAAGGAACTGGAGAAATTTTAGGTATGAGAACATATACTAGCTTCCAAGTAAAAGAGGAACTTGCTGGTTCTTAGTACCTCGGCACTCTCCTGATATTTTAACATGGTATCTCTATGACTTCTGTCTTGATCTATGTGAAGCAAAGTGAAAACAGACACCTCTTATTACTGACTTTGGAACCTACCACCTCATTGGTGAAACGAGTGATGCCCAAGCTGTAGAAAACTTCATCTCCTAATGGAGGAACAGCTTGTATACTCACCCTGAAGTCTGCAGGCTGGAGCTCACACCAGGGTTTTGTGTTCTCCAGGTGTGGAAAAATCAATCATTACTGGCGAAGTAGGTCAGAGAACTGGAATGAAGGGAAGCAAATGAGTAAGACCGTACAAGGGTTTTGTCTTTTTTTTTTTTTTTTAGATCACTAAATCTCCAGTAGCTTTTTCATTCCTTGTATTTTACCTCCCTTTGTTAGGAACACAATTCACATTTACTTTCACTGTGGAGAAGACCCAAAAAGAGGAAAACACATGTCACCTGTCACTGGCCAAGCTATTCAATATAGAATGTACTTAATATATTCCCAAGCTGCAGATCACAAAGCAAACAACCCACCAAGGGATATCCAGCAAGCGCTAGTCCAAAGAAGAGTGGTATAAGCCAAGAGGGAAAAGAATCCTGCCTTCTCTACTTGATTTGTGTTCACTGAGCTCTCTCTTTGCTGACTTTAAACCTTCATTCACTTCGAGCTGATAATTCTTATGGAGTTAGTCCCAGCACACAACTCCCTTTGGCTGTGAGGGTTGGCTGAATGATTGGCAAAATTCTGCTAAACAGAATGAAAGGTGAACTCAAACTAAAAATTAAGTAAGAAAGCATACATTTCACTCCTGTAGGAGATTATAGTTGCTCTAATAAATACATTCTAGAAGCAGAAGTATTGATGAAAGACTAGTTAAGCCAAACTTCTTCACGGTAAATTTAGAAACACTTTTGACCCAAAGGTCCTCATTGCAGGTTGTGGGGTTGAAGGGTGGAGTGCTATAAATGCATTATCTAGAGGTATGTGTCTAGAGGTTTATGATTAGCAGTGTCTGTATTTGCTCTGCATAGCACACTTGGCTTTTGGCCCTTCAGTACAGGAGTTGCACTGTGTTAGACGTGTTAGAGATCATCATGCACTGTGGACTTCTTGGTCCAGCAGAAAGTTCATGTGACTGTCTAACATCTGGTATATCCTGTAGCAAAACACAATTCTATGTCAATCTCTCTTTTTATTCTATCCGAAGGCAACCAAGGGGTAGTACTCTTGAATACTCATGTGCATCAAAAATATGTCATTTACAAGTAACCAGGTTAAGGTAACCTGATGATAATGTGTGTGTGTGTGTGTGTGTGTGTGTGTGTATGTGTGTGTTTCTTTCTTTTTTTTTTTTTTTCCTTACTAAAGGTATGCAGTTTGCTTTAGGGAAACATCAAGGATGTTTTAGAAAGAAGATTCTGCAACATTTCCTTTTTCTATAAGGAATCCTATACACCTGGCTATCACATCAATCTCCTAAATCCTTCTGAATGTGTTTGAATACATTTTCAGTGGCAAAATGGGAGAATTTGGTATAGTTCACGCACATAAGCCCTGATACAGCTTTACTAATTGTTCTCTCATATTCTAATATTCTGTAATCAAATATCATCTTTTCCCAAATTGAAATAGGTCATTTGATCTTGGAACGTTGACCAGTGTTCGTTTGAGGAGAAAAATGTTGCTACTCCATGATTGTTCTGAGGCCTTACAATCAAAGAGTTAAAAATCAGAATATTTGAGACTCCACTCTATGAAATTCTGAATATGTATTGCTGGAAAATAACTTGACAGTAGAAGGGTTATTTGCCCGGGGGAAGGAAAAGACATTTTTTAAAACAGGAGTTACTGAAAGATGAAAAAAAATTAAATGGATGGTCCCAGAGTATCAAATATTTCCAAGGTAAATAAAGAAAATGGAAAAACATCAATAACAACCCCAAATCCTTTATCCTTTTGGGATAATCTTTGAGACGCTTAGATAACTAGAAGGGTCAGGTGAGTGGTTGTGAATACGGTGCAGTGCTCTAAAGCAACGTTAATTTTAAAGTATTCAATTGTTGATTTGGTCTTTGAGTTGCTAGTTTCAATAGGGATATTGAAGATAATAATATCATTAAATACCACACACATAACGTGTGGGAGCCTGAGGAGGCAGACTCTTTTAGGAAACCATCCCTTTGTTTCTCATAAAATATATTAGCACAGAGTTAAATCTCTTATAAAAACATCTCCCTCCAAACTCTATGCATATCACTATATTTGATCAGAATGTGATTTCTGTACAAAAGCTACTTTATTTATTTGTTTTTTAAAAGATTTTATCTTTAAGTAATTCCTACATCCAACATGGGGCTCAAACTCGCAACCCTGAGATCGAGAGTCACATGCTCTTTTGATCGAGCCAGCCAGGCACCACTCTACAAAAGCAACTTTAGATAAAAATGAGTTTCAAAAGTTGCCTTAAAAAAAACCACGAGGTATTTTCTATTCTTTTGCTTCTGCCATAAGGAGACCTATGAATTCCTAAAGACTCTGTGTTGGATAGAAACCAGCTGTGACACTGTTGTGTCTCCATGCTCCAGCAGGATACAAAATAAGATACGTCTGGCTCCATGAGAGGAAAAAAGAAATGTCTAATAAATGAGAGTGCACTATCAATTAAGATCCAAATTTAGATGCTGAGTGAAGCATTCTTACAGCACAAATAGGCTCATGTCCTTTTGTTTTTTTCAAGTGCTGCCAACAAAACTCCTGGGGCTTCACCCTTTCTTAGTGTTATTTAAGAAGTATATACACATTACATATACAATTGTATGATTAAATTGGATAACAAGTGTTAGCAGCAGTAGGTGAGACTGTCATTCATTTTGTTTTTGCCCGAGATGAATAGACAGAAAATAAAAGCGGGGGGTGGGGGGGTGGGGGGGGCGTTGCAGTGAGACAATCAGTTAAGCCGTTTTCATGAAAGCACACAATGCTGGAAGATCCGTCAGTCTTGAAAATTTTGTCAAGCCCAGGAAACAAGGATTCTCATATACCCACTGCACAAAATACAGAAAGTAAAGACCTCTGAAACTGCAGACCATAAAGCCTTATCTTTCAATATTTGGTCCAGTAATTTAATTTCGCTTTCCAGATTATTAAGACTACACTTTATTATCCATTTGATGCTGAATTGCTGAGTTTGAATTTGTCCAAATGGCGTCAATCTTGTCTTTATCCAGCTGGCAGAGGTAGTGAATATATGGCTTTTAACTCAGATGAAAGGGAAGCTTCAGTGTGGTTTGAAGGAGAGGGACTGGTCTCTGTGGTGGCAGGGAAATCCCTCCTGATTTATGTCCCATAATCCTGAGAACTTGGCAGAATATCCACTAGCTCTGCCCTGGGATATCATGATGAAAACCTATTATGGGAACCCCTAGCATTTATTATGTCCATATATCAGTAAGGCTTTCTGAACGACAATTAGTAAATCTCCTTACTTCTCAGCCCCTAGTTCCACATTGGAAGAGGTAAAAATAAAGTGGCACTTAATTTCTATTTAAGCAGAGCTGCTAGTTTTGTAGGGTGTATGATTCTCTAAGAGAAATAAGTGACATGTCAATCCAACTAAATATATAAAACATACACAAAAGTAATTATGATATATTTTATGGTATATGCTTTTTTATGGGAGCTACTAGAAAATTTTAAATCAAATAATTTGTAATACTAGGGAAATCATGAATTTCTTTACTAACGGAATCATTATGAAGAAAAATTAACCTTAACAAAATGTGTAAAATGCCTCAAAAGTCAAATGTTGAAGTGGAATTCCCAGTCCTATGGCTAGTTCTGTTTTTAAGAAATAAAGTTTTGCAAAATGAAAGAGAGAAGTAATAAAGTTTCTCTTTCCAGCATTCCTCAAGCAGAACAACTCATAATTGTAAAGATATTTTTCAACATATATTGACTGTTAAAGAATGGACTTTAGTTCACTCTGACCATAAAAATGTCATGTAGCTATGTATTCTCACCTAAAATTTTGTTAAGAGTCTTGCAAACTAGTCACTCTTAAAAAATCAGTGCCAGCTTTTATGGGCTCAATTGCATTTTCGTTTTTCAATATATATCCTTACCCTATGTAGAAGTATATTTTACCCCAGCATATGTTCGGATTCTCCAGAAGTCCTCTAAAATCAGGATCTGTCACTTCTACACAGAAGTTAGTTAAACGATCTGGAGTTCAACCCTAACAATATTGAGGACAACTCATACAGGTGAATAAATTATTTCCTAGGCTTTGTAGGTGTGGTACCTCTTTTAATTTCTACTTTTGAACTCCGCTTAAAAGATCTGGTATTTTTGTTATGATTAATATAACCTCTACCTCCAAGAATATTGAAGAAGCCAGGATTTTCACAATACTGAGAAATGCTTAAAAAGCTGCAGAATATGTATGTGTGTGTATTTATATGTGTGTGTGTGTGTGTGTGTGTGTGTGTATACATATATATGTGTATATATATATAATTTTATATATGTAATTGATCTACCTAATCTATAATTTTGTAAACACAAACATGTTATCATACTTCCTATCAAAGACAAATACCAATATATATTGATTATTCATCAGAAAGTATATGCTAATGAGATAAAAATCTCATTTATTGGCCAACCTGGTTTCAACTTATTCACACTACCATTAAACTCTTATAAAACTCTATTTATAACAAATCTTGAGAGTGATTTGTAATAGGTACTTAAAAGGCATTTTATTAACCAGAGGAAGCACTGACGTTCAGGAGTAAAGATCCACAATTAATGTCAGAAATAAACTGGGCTTGTGGATATTAGTGAAATACCATTAAGTAATCCTAAAGTAATTCAAAAATAAAAATTGTGTGCTTTATAGCTTAGAAAGGCTTTCATCTGCTTTCTTATTTGTTGAGCCTTGAAAGGATGGTATGTGAGTGTATCTTAATTAATGTATCAAATTCCCTGAATTGTGTATTTGTCTTTAGGTAGAACTATTAATATTTTGAAGCCCTAAACAGAATAAAAAGAAAGAAAACAAAACACTGGAAAAGAGAAAAAAGGAAGTGGTATAAGGAGAAAATATGGTTAGGGTATTTTTAGGTTAGAATGGGTTAGTTTACATAGTGAGAATGAATTGAGCAACCTACTTAAATCCAGGCATTGTTCTAGACTCTGGATATGCAATAGTGAACAAAATAAAGCCATGCCCTATATGATAGTGACCAATTCATCTTGGTTTGCTCAGGCTTTCCTGGTTTTAGCAATGAAAATCCTGTGTCCTAGGAACCACTTGATTCAAAGCAAGCCAGGATGGTTGGTCACCTTCCTCCAGACCTTACTTTTCTGGTAATTGTTACCTTGATTCCATGATTCAAATTACTGTGCTTATCTCATTGCTAATGGCAATGCCAGTAACACTGCCCACAAGTAAGGAGTGGCCAGAACACCTTGTCTCTAATTTGGACAAGGTCATCCCAAGAGCAAATGCTGGTTATATCAAATTCCTAGAATAACTTTGAGACAGCACTCTGTAGAGTTCAACAGAAGTACAGAAAACAGAGCTTGCCCTCAAGGAGCAGTTATAGTCTAAGCATGTCAACAATCATATTATCATGGCTACCATTTACAGGACCTCTACACTCCTCATCTCCAGTACTTACACAAACCTATAAGGTAGACATTGTTTTCTTCCTTTTTAGGGAGGAAGAAATTGAGAGTAAACTCTTTCCACTGAACAAAAATTAGGAAGAAAACCAAGGATGAAAGAAGAGAATTAGAATTTTCAGATGGCAATCTCAAGCCTTAATTTAGCAATGACATTTGTTATTCAGAATAGAAAACCACTGACACTCTCTTCAGAATAGTTCATGTATTGTATTCTATTAGGTTGTCTCCTCCTGGAAAACAGCCTTCTCTTGGGGACACATTTTAGTAATTAGTGTTAGTCTTATTTGTTTCTTCATTCAAAGTTATTTGTGATAATATTGATACGTTGAACTTCACAGAGGAACTTTTTTTTTTTCCACAGAGGAACTTTAAATGGAAAACATTATGGATTAGCTAGCATTCAAAGATGAAATGAATCAATCAATACTATTATCATAATAATCAGTTTTAGGTATTTTATTTTTATGGTTTCATTATGATTCACTTTTATGTTCTAATCAAATGCCATTGATGGATATAGTCATGAATGAAACGTAGCTAAAGTATCATATTCCAATTCCCTTCCATATTAAAAAAAACCACCTCAATAGTTCTTTAGCATCTCATTATATAAACTGTTCCATGACATCAATAAAAGCATCCGACTTATCTTTCTTAGAATACAATACACTGTTTAAAACTTTATAAACTAAGAGGTAAACACTAGGCAATATTTTTTTAGGCAATAATTTTTTACTTGCAAAGTAGCTGAAAGAGACAAAATAAAAAAAACATAAAAAATAAGTTATACATCCAAAGCCAGAGGCTTAACTTTTGAAAATTGAAGATTCAAATGAAAAATTCTGAATAAAAAGTGATTATTCCAACCAAATACCCCTTACAAATTTAAGCCTCTATACTTCAACTTTTGTAGTTAATTTTCACACTAAATAAAAGCATTCCCCTTGATAAATGATGAATATACCAAAGAGAAACTATCATAAAAATAGATGGATACATGAAAGATTTAATTGGTTATATGAACCAGCATTAAAATATACTTGGAAAGTTGTCTGTCCACATAAAGGTATGAATGACAGACTTCAGAATGGGACTCTTAGTTGTATATATACCTTTTAATATAGCACAAGTGGTTAGTTTTAAATCTTTGACCTTAGTCCGTATCTTTTCATTCCCAAATGCTTGTAATCATGTATTCAAAAAACATTCATTGAGTGCTTGCTATATGCCAGCAATGAGTAAAGTTGTCAGGAATACAAAGAATAAGGACACAGTCTTTGCTTTCAAGGAGTACTATATTACGGTATTGCAAATACAATATGATACATTGAATGGAAGAGGCAGTGCATGTTACCTAAGCAGAGAGAAGGGAAACAGACCTAGGCTGTGTGGTTGAAGGAGGGGAAATCATGGTTGCTTCTCATATAAAGTGATGCCTGGCTTGAGCTCTAATGGATGAATAGGAGTTAGCCAGATGGAAGGACGGTATACATTAGCTTTTCCAGCACAATGTACAGCAAGGTCAAGCAACAAGCAACATCCTGTATGAGAGAACTGTAAGTGGTTTAATGTCGTTAGAGCAAAATATGGAATTTGGAGATCGCTAAAAACAAAGCCAAGACAATGGTTAAAGACCTTAAAAGCATGATGACCCTAATTGAATTTAGCCTGTAGATGATGAAGTATGAACATTTTCCAAGTAATTGAGTGGTCTCCTCCGATTTGAGCTTTGGATAAGTCACTTACACGGCAGAAGAAGAAAAATTTAAGGTTAACAAGACTAGGGCAAAGAGAAACTCATTTTGGAAAGTGTTTCACGACTATGGTGAATAGATGATTAGTGGAAATAGTCAGGACATGTTAAAGAATCCAACTAAAAAAAAATCAAGCTTAGTTACCTGGACTTGTCTCATTAGATGTTGGGGAGAAGAGGAGAGGAAGTCAAGATTTGTTATATTTGTTAACTAGTAGAAATATAGAGGTGAGTAGGAGATAGAAGAAAATGTAGTTGGCAGCTGAAATAGAACATGCTTTTCTGGATGGATGCTGGGGAAGGAAGTTTATGTGCTCACTAAGTTTTAGTCATATGGAATTTGAATACTGTCTAATATCAAACTCTTCATAAGGAATAAAGGAAAGCAGAAAGGTGAGTTTATTGGAAGACTTTCAACCAGCAAGCAGAGAAAGTCAAAGCTACAGGAACAATGAGTTCCTGGATGCTCACAGGCTAAGGGATGTTTATGGAATAAATGCAGAAATTATTTGTCTATTTTAGCTGCTTCATTGCTTACTGGTTTTCTTCCCCATTTGGATCAGGATAGCTGAATCAGGAGAACAAGAAAGTCCGGAGATAACTTGAACAGAATTGGTGTTTGGGGATTGGCAGGTGTTCTTTGCTGATTTCTGAGAAGAGCTATAAATTCCTGTAAGGTTAGGTCAAGTTTCCTCTATGCACCTGTGTTGACTATCTCCCATTTTGTCCCTGACATAAGTGGCTTCATTTTAGTTCTACAATACCTATGACAAATCCAGGTAGAGTTGTCCAGCAGGAAGCTTCTCCGGACTAGCAATAATAATATTGTCATCATTTATGGAAAATTTGTAAAGAAAGCTGAGTAAGTGGGTGGGACTACCTAGTGTGTGATACAGGAAGTCCAGTGGGTAAAAGATAGAACCGTGAGAAACACCATTTGATAGGTGTGGAGAGGAGGAGAAAACCATTTATTAAAATCCATTTAAAAAATTACTCATTGAGTCTTTGTTGCATGCCAGGGCCTATGCTAGATTTTGGTGTTATCGCTTTAAAGATGAGGCTCAAGCTAAAAAGGGAAGACAAACGACAAAGATAATCATTTAATTGCAGCTGTGGTAAGAACTATAAGGTAAAATCGCAGGATCACATCATTGAGAATGTAAACCAAGGGAATTTGCTCTAGTGTGGCAGATCTCTTTAAAGTAGTGGCTTTTAAAGGGGGGACAGGAAGAGTGGATTGTTATAAGGCAAAAAAGGGTGGAAGCAAATGTTCTTTGAAACAGAAGCAACTGGTCTGGGTTAAGTGCCTGGGCTTAAAGAAGTGCATGCAAGAGAAGATGGGAGGTGGGGAATACAAGAATCAAGAGAAGATTTATGATAGCCAGACAAATAGAATTTTGTGAAGGGCATAAATCCAATTATCTAAGAAATTTGAAAACATTTACTGAATTTGGCAATTGGGAAGTTAGGGATAGCTTTAGCAGAAACAGTTTTAGGAAATGATGTATGCATTGGTTGGGGGGGAGTGGGGACAAGAGAAAAGGAGGCCATATTATAGTGAAGAGAGGAAATTGATGGGACAGAAGTGGAGGCAATGAGATGGATTCTTTGGAAGGAGTGAAAAGTCTAAGTAGAGAAATTAGTGGTGAATGATGTTAATTAGAAGAAGACAGAGGGCAACAGAAGTTGCTAGTCTGAGGAATTGAGACTTTATTGTAGAGGCAAGAAGATAGCCATAGAAAAGAAAAGTATATATGGACCAACATTCATAGCACCATGATAAATTTATTAAAACAAAATGGGACAACATTGAAATTATAAATCCCCATCTAGACCGGCTTGAAAAAATGACAGGAAAATGCCATAGATTTGTTTTTTCAAAAAATCAGCTCTCTACTTTCTGATCTATATCACGAGTAGACTATTATTACCTGAAAATAAAGAGAATTTCCTGAGGCATCATGGACTCAGGATCTCTATAGTCAGACTAGTTTATTTGCAATAGTTGAAAGAACACAAAACAAATACTTCTGATACATTTCTTGAATGGCTAGTTAATCGATTTTAGGAGATTCTTTCATCTCTTGATATCCAATGAAGTAATAAAATTTGCAATTAAAGGAAGAACAATGAAACATGAAATTTAAAATACTTCAGAGTCCATTATGGGAGTGAAATTAGGTTATCATCTATTAAATAAATTAATTAATGCCATAATTGCTTAGAGCAAAAGAGTACAGTGGCTGTTTTCTAATGCCATCAGATAAGAACTATGATGAATGAAAGGAATAAAGGCTTTTAAATTTGTGAGTAGAATATAGAAGAGAATTTCAAGGAAAGTAGTAAAAGTTCCAATATGGAATAAATGAAACCTCTAGAGACCACATTACAGGTAACTGTCTTGCTGTGAACATGAAGACATAGACAAGAAGTGTCGTAATACATTTCTTCCATCTTGTTAAATGTGTAGTGATCGTATGTGATGCTAATCCAACCATCTGAAAGCTATTCAAAATCTTCTGGTATTCCAAGAGAAATGATATTAAATCGGTAAGTAAATGACAAGATTTCTACTTTATTTTTACATAAAACAGTATTTATAAGTGATCTGCTCATGCTGGTATAGCAAGATATACCAAGATATATATTTATCACACAATAATAAATTTACTTTTGTATTAATAATTAACATTTTGAAAAGCATTTAAGATAAGAAGCCTGGAATCTCCCTGCTGAGTCATGATGATTGGGTTTTCCATGCTTGGCATGCAGATCAGAGTAAAATGGTTCTATCTTAACCATTAAGGGATTAAAAAAAATGAGCAGATTAAAAAAAAAAAACGATGTGTAGGTAACCTCACTTGAATCAAGATGATAATTATTAGAATTGGGACAGAGTTTTTAATTAGACATGGTGTGTTTATTTTTTATTTTTTAATATTTAATTGACTTTATTAAACTATTCATGAATTGGGCAGCAAACTTTTTAGCAAGTAGAGAGATGCTCCTCAGACACAGTGTTTAAAACAAATATTATCTCAGTTTGTAAATTTTTAACCTTAAAAATAAAACTGGGAGGTCATTTACCAGCAGGAATAGGTTTATTTGGGAATGGCAGAGAATTGCAATTGGTGACATGCCAGCTATGGGAAAACCATAGGCAAGTCCAGAGAACAAAGGAGAAGAGCCCTCTTTTATAGAGGAGGGGGGACGATAGGAAGGGCTGTTATAAACAAGAAGTCCATTGGAGTAAACTGGGTGTTCAAAGTGTAGGGGCTTTCCGTTGCCTGAGTTGTGATAGTTTCTCAGCTACTGAGCTGTTGCTGGGTAAAGAGAAAATCCTCCTGCTGGGGTAATAAAGTATAAGCTTCCTCCTGTAGAGAATGCAAGGTACTGTCTCTTTCTATCGGTTCTGCAATGATGACAAGTGATAGGGAGTGAGCACTCCCTTTTGGCCCTCCAACTCCATTTTAGTGAGGTTTGTCTTTATTAAATTTCACAAATCCTAACATCAGGGATTTGGACTCTGTGTTACTTCTTTTATGATTCTCCAATTGGATACTTACTAGCATAGCATCCATGGAAGTCCATCCACTGAAATTATTTCATTCCATGACTTCTTAGCATGTCTCAAAGTGGAAAATTTTGTGTAGGATTTTGATAAAGTCCCTGTCTAAAGTCAATCATCTTTAATTTTACTTGATTAATTTAAGTAATTGATTAAAATTTAATGGATTAATTAAAATTCCATAAGCATCTAAACTCTGTAACCAATGAATCAAATATATGTATTGAGTTTTGACTTTTACCCTTTATCTTTTTATTCTTTTGGTCCTCAAAAGAGGGACCGCAAACATATTTGCAAAACAAAGGATTTTTATTGTGCTTTATTTTATTCTATACCTGGAAATAGTTCAACTTTTTCATAGTTATGGAAAATATCCTACATTTTAGAATATTTGTTTTGTATGCTGCCTTTAAAAATTTGGCACAAACACTGTGATTTAGCCATAATTTTTTTGGATCGGGTCATACCCTATTAGATTTACCCATTTGTCATGAGTTTCAGGCATAAAAAATTTTGGAACAGGCATATCATCCTGAAGGAAAGGGATAAAATATCATCAAACCACTATATCTGTGCTAATTCCAACTACTCAAGTTCTCAGTTTCAATTTTTTTTGTCTTAGTAGCCACCCACTCACTAATTGCAATTTTTTAGCTTTTATTTTTAGTTTCCAAATTTCCATTTAGAAAAAAAGATTTGACATTTTTTTAAGCTGCATGACTCTAATATTTGTGAATGGCTATATGTGTGTGCATGTATGTGTGGGTATAAATCCATGTGCTTCTTTCCCATACTTATAATCTCCTTTTTCTTGCTATTCATGAACATGGGTTTCTTCAGTTTTTACTGAATGTGTAGTATAGTTTTTCTCTTCCAGTAATTTCATAGCTTAAAACTTCAAAACAGGAGAGGGCCATAGTATGTGCTTTTTCTTCTTTATTAATTTGCGTGGTTGCTTTTGACAGATTCAAAATATTGAAGGTACATGATATCAAATTTAAAGCCACATTATTTTTCAATATACCTTTCTTTATTTTTCATTTCCTCTGAGAAAAACAATTCTTTCCCAATATGTAATTTTGTATATCTACATTATAGATAATAATAATTATCATTAATTAAAATCTTAATAAAATTATTATAGCTAACATTCACTGAATTCTCAGCTCAGATCACTCTTAGGTTCATGAATTTGATTCTACATTCCTCAACTTTTCTAATTGCCTCCAATATTAAGACTAAGCACTGTATTCTTTTGAGAAAAATAAGGAATGAGTTTAAAGATTTCACCCCAGTTAGAGAAAATCAGGACCAGAATTGCACATCTTTTTTATTCCTTTTTATTAATGCCTATTTTTGAGGAATAGGAATTTTGCCACCATACTTGTTGTTACATAAAGAGATCGCTTCATTAAATCCTATTTAATAAATAAGTCCTTCAAAGAAAGAACTGAAAAAAGTGGTTAGTAAATCTATACTTAATTTCACTCAGCCGCTCTTAGGTCCATAAAAGGGAACATGACCCACAGAGGTTAATCACACACAAAATCTCTGGTTCTGAACTATTTGTGTGTGTTGGAAATGTGTTTCAGAGTTACAGAACCCTTTCAGGGACCTAAATCTGAGACCCTGAAAATGTAGCCCTGAAGAAATTCATTAGGGATGTAAAAGGAATAGATGTGAAAAGCACAGTTTATAATTTTGCAAAGCTGATACCCAGTCCTTCTCTCTTCCTGATATTTCTAATAACTATCTTGCTAAACAGAACTGAGTTAATATGGGCTCCTGGGACTTCACCTCCTGGCCTCAATCATATTTCTGCCAAGGAGTGTGTTTTCAGGCTGAAGACTTTCAGAAAATATATAATACGATGCAGTTTGAGAATTTTTAGTTCCTTTCATTTTCCTCTAAAATTTGGGAATCTTGAAAAGTGGAAAACTTGATTATATTACACTAAAACACAAAGGTGTCACACATAAAGATGCAAGAGATTTTAAAAGTAAAATGCATGCACCAGTTACCAAACACTATAGAATTATGTCAATGAATTTAAAAGAAAACTCTTGCAAAACTCAGCTACATGTGTTTCATGGCTCCAAACTCTTATCTATAGTTTATAGGTATTTTTGCCAGATAGTCTCCCTACTTTTTACTCAGCTTTACTCTGAAACCCCCTTTTAGGGGTTAGAAGGGACCGTAACAGCCCTAGACCTATTTTTAAATGTGACCTCTTCTCTCCCAGTTCTCCCTGTAGAATTATTCCATCCTTATAGTTTTTCTAAAATAGAAAGCTTAGAAGAAAGCCTTTGAAATTTCAGATCAACTGACTAGAAAACAATGGATACATCAGAAATCTTGTAAACTATATAGAATCAATCTGCAGATCAGTTACGTGGCAAAATTTCACTCTGAGCAAAGTTTACTGGAATCAGGGTCAGCAAACTACTCCCCATCTGTCAATGACCACTGCTAGTAAACAGAACGTCATTGGAACACAGTTATGCCCATTGGCTTATTATGTATTGTCTGTGGTTGCTTTCATACCACAATGGCAGAGTTCAGTAGTTGCAATTAGGACTGTGTGTCTCCAAAAGCCTAAAATACTTACTATTTGTCTCTTTACAGATAGATTGTCAGCTCCTGGTATAGAAGATGGAAATTAATTAGTCTCTGCAATCATGAGCAATCACTTATGTAGGATTAAATGATTTGTAATAGTTTGACTCTGAAGTCCCATATCTGTATTCCTCAAAACTACCTTCTCTTCCACTATCCCATTTCTACACTGCTCATTAGTACAGTGAAGGCCAAAATAGCATGCTGTTTATGAATAAGTGAAATTTTGCACTGGACATGCCTCTGTGACTTAAAATGTTGTCTTTGAGTTTACTTCAGTGTTTCATTGGTTGCGAAACTTATTACCACTTTCAATATTTTTAATTGCATCAGAGCAAACCAACAAGAATGTCACTATCAAAAGAAAACTAGCCAATGGGTTTTGATCAAAAGTCTTTCTTTTTGTAAAGAAAGGAATAAAACCAACGCATCTTCAATGTGAGTGTTCCCTAGAAACTTTCACAGTATCCTCTGCTAAGCTT
Source organism: Potos flavus (assembly GCA_028534135.1). Classification (NCBI taxonomy): domain Eukaryota; kingdom Metazoa; phylum Chordata; class Mammalia; order Carnivora; family Procyonidae; genus Potos; species Potos flavus. The sequence goes on along the minus strand of CM052884.1, from coordinate 78,526,618 downwards.
GTATGTTGAATAGATTCTTCAGCTAAATGCTGTTTTCCTGAAGAAATATTTATTTTGCTGTGTTGATGATTCTCTTTCAACTAGAATTATTAGGGAAATACAGTCAGGCCTAAAAATAAAAAAGACAGGTGTTCGGGCAACCATGACAAATTTAAATGGCTTGATTACTTCTCTGTGGTAGATGATTTGTTTTATTGTCTGAAATAACACAATTACATTGCGTTCTACTTCCATCTATAGTTACATCAAAGGGAAGATAAAAGAATAAATTAAGCTGGTTTCAAGTACATTTTGGATAATAACTGCAGAGGATTTGAAAGTTGGCAGGGCAGTTGAAATGTGCCCACAATTCACTAAAACCAATATCTAATATTTTGAGGAGTCTGACTTCACATCTATCTTCCAAGTGCTTTTGAAAAAGTTCCAGATCTCCATTTGGAATAATGAGCAATAAGGAGATTTTTCTTTGCCTAGTAATCCAAGAAAAGCAAAGCTCCTTTTCAGATCATTTTCCCATGAAGAATCTATCCACAGCCTCCGCTTCCCACTTAAACGTCTAACTCAGGCTCTCTCAATCCTGACTACATTAGAAACACCTTGGAAGTTTTTACATGATAGTGTATTCCAGAGCCGTGCATACTCCATAGATTCTGACTGAGCTGGGTCTAGGGTAGCACGAAAGCATCAGTATTTTTTTTAAAGGTCCCTTTGTAGTTATAACACAAACTAAAGTTAAAATGCTTTAATAACCGCGGGCAGTTAGATTCTATGGGATGACAAACCCAACAGACCGTCAGTAGTAGCAAAGCATAAAGTTTCTGATGGAGGTTGGAATGGACTTGAAATAGCAAACCAATGCATGGAAACTTAGTTTCTAGCACTGCACGTAAGCAGATGACCAGAATTGGCTTTCCAGATCAACAATATTATCATACATGTATATGGCACACCATTTGCCATGCAATTTTGTACTCAGCCAATACTTGTGATGGCTTAATGGATATAAATGTATATGAATATAAACTGACTACACGTGCAAAAAAACAGCTAGCTGTCAACTATATGCTTTTATCATAATAATGATTTTAAATGGCTGTCCTAATCCTTGAGGTTACAAGTAGTTAATACATTTCTGTGAGTATAGATAGGACCTGGGATATAGGAATAAAGGAAGTTATAATTCTCATTAGCGGACATCTTTGAGAATGAGGCAGTCATATGCCTTTTCTGGGATAAGAAAGATAGAAGCTTCATGGAAGACAGGAAGTTGAATTTCCTAGATAACCAGTCAAGGGTTCCCCTATCATATATCTCTCCTGGGGCAGAGGAAGATAAGTGGAGGGTGGCAGAATGAAAAGCTTAACCTTCTGCTGTGGCAATATGGTATGATCTTGTGATTCAATTCCTGGATTTTCTAGTGAAATCTATGCTGAAAATAATGTCATATAGTGATCAGGTAGTAGATGAAAATAAGAACACCTCAAAATAGCTTTATTCTTCCACAAAATGTAATTCAATGAATTCTAACACCTCAATATTTTTATTGTCCTTTCTCATTAAAAAATATTCGATCCTTAGCTCTTTTTGAAATATTGTGTTTTATGCCACTATCAATGTTGACATTTACGTGTTTAATACTGTTACTATTTTTCCTTCTTTCCTTTTTTTTCTTTCCTTCTCTTTTCCTTTGTCTCTTTCTTTTCCTTTTTTCTTTATTTCATTTTTTAAATTATAACATTAATACACTCTGTTATAATAGAAGAGCCAATACAATACAAGAATATGTAGGGATGTTGGGGCGCTTGGGTGACTCAGTTGGTTAAGCCTCTGATTTCAGCTGACTTCAGCTCAGGTCATGATCCCAGGGTCGTGGGACTGAGCCCCACATCAGGCTCTGTGCTCAGCGGAGAGTCTGCTTATCCCTTTGCCCCTCCCCCTGCTCGTGCTCTCGCTCCCTCTCTCCCTCTCTCTCTCTTATTATTAATAATAAGTATTATTAATTAATAATTAACAAATTATTAGTAATAAATAATCTTATTTATTATTAGTAAATAATATTATTTATTAATAAATAAATAAAATCTTTTTTAAAAAGTTATGTAAAGATGACACTTATTACCCATGTGTCCCAGGTAACCAACATTAAAAGTCTGGTGTTCATCTTGTGCACAGTTTGCTTAAGCTACTGCCATGATATATATAATATAATAATTATTTCATTCAGGGGAAAGAATATTCCCTGTATCAGCAACCAAATAAACGAAGTAAACTAAGTGAAGTCCTTAAAAGTTAGCCCCCTGGATTTAGAATGCTTCTTTTTGAATCTTGCCTCTAACACTCACTAGAAAGGAACAATTTAAGCTCTGAAGCCCCGGTTCATTCATCTGTAAAATGAGAATAATAGCCTAAATACATCATAAAGTAGTTGTGAGGCTTTATGTGAGGTAATAATGGATGTATATAAAATATTAGGATGGGGTCGGAACCTAGACAATTACAAATTAAGTATGACTTTTATTACCAATCAACTATCACATTGATTAACATATGCATTTTAGGAAACAGAAAATTCCCAAGTCGTTTTTCTCTAATCGGTGCAAGAGATATTTTCCAGTGTACTAAGATAGGACAGTCTATACCAAGTCCCCAGCAGGCAAGTGCGGACAGAGCTTGAGCTCAGGGAATTTCCTGATTTTAGTTGGAGGTGAGTGGGTGTTTTAAAATCCTTCTGTATAGAAGGATATTCAAGGCGAAGATAGATACTGGTGCCAGCGGAACTCCACAGTGATTATTTTTCAGTTATTTTGTTTAGCAGGGCAAGGGTGTGAGTGTGTTAGTGAGGTGAGGTGATTGGCCCACCTGAATAAAGAGGCAGACTAATGAGAAAGCAATGACTTTTCATTTTTTCAAACCCTTTCCTGAGAGAAAGTTTTACTTTTCAGGAGAGAGAGGCACCCATAGTTAAAGCACTCAATACTCTGTTTCTTGTGGCTAGTGTTTATCTTATCCTCAATGCTAACCATAGAGTAGGTTCTCAGTAAACATGGATGAGTGGATGGACAGATGGATGAACGATTGGATGAATAAAATGTTTGGCCTCCCATTTCACTCCTGCTTTCTACTAAAAAGACTAAGAAAGTCCATAGAGGGTTGTGTGTAAAATCATGTCTTTGGGGTTGCTCAGAATCTCTAGTAAATTCTCATTCTTGATATAGCTTTAAATTTTCTCATCTCCTAATTGGAACTCATATTCCTTCACTGTTATGGCATATGCATTACTTAAGGAAAAATAATTTCCCATATAATAAGTATTATGAACTGGGAGTTTTGTTAAAAAGAAATGGAGTTATATGATGCACTAAAAAATTGAGCTTTACATGGGCCTGACACAATGTGGGAGACAATGAAATATTTCACAAATGAGTGAATAAATAAGTGAATGGATGAAAACATCTAGATAAAATTCAATCAGAGCTGAGCCTCTGCTAATTCATACTATGCCTCGAGTTAGTGGCGAAAGATGATTATTCACACACTATACCAGGAGTCATCAACCTGTGGGCCAGCTATGGGACAAATCCATCCCCCTACCCTGTTTTTGCATGGTTCATGTTGATAAAAAAAAAATTATGGAAATTTATTTTCCTTCTGGATGTTTACATGCCTGCATAATAGCCTCAATTTTGCCTCTTAATCTACAAAGCCTAAAATATTTACTATCTAGTTGTGTACAGAAAGTTTGCTGAGCCCACACGATACTATAAGCTCCAAACATGGTGGTCTATATTTGATATACATACCATTATCTCCTCAGCACCTAGCTCTCTCTGCCTGGCTTACAGCAGACACTCACTCAATGACTATTTAATGGATTATTAAATAAATAAATGTATGAACCTATTCTTCACTTTACTGCTCGACGCCACGTGCACCAAACTTCAGCAGAGAAAATATTTGTCATCAGCGTTCTCCAAAACAGAGATTTTAAATTTTTCCAGTATAGGAAAAGTAATTCGAAAAATATGGCCACGTTGTTAAAATGCAAGTTGTTGAAGAACATTTCAGAAACATAGTAGATGTAATGATGGGAAATTATCTTTCAGTTGCCTCTAGAGACAGAATGTGCTTCTCTACTTCATGGTTGAATTTCTAGCAGCATGCCCTTCCGCAGGTGGATATCGTATGAAAAATGATTTTAAAGAGCAGAAAAGCTTCTTAAGCATGGAGTTTACCTGGGAGCATTTGTCTTTTTCTGGCCCTTCCTCTGCTCTTGAAAAATTTCAGGTGGGGAGAATTGCATATCCAATTATGCTAATGAAACCACAGAGGAGGCTCCCTGGCCTCATTCTGTGTGGTATTCACAGTTTGGAAAGATTTCCTCTTAATACAGTTCTTGGGACTACAAGAGCTGTGTGACTTAAAGCTAAGTACTTTCAAGATTGTCAACATAAATAGAGAGAGTCTATTTAATTCTATGTGCCCTTTATTGCTATTTATAAAATCTATCAGCTATTATTTTCATATTTCTTTCCCTCTGTTTTTGTGATTGGAAATTTTTTCCATTCTGATTTCCTCCAGTCTTTTAATATAAATCACTTCAAATCTTTTTTTGAAGAAGGCAAGGTAACCGTAATTACTAAATATATATAAGCTGTACTTATGATCTTACCCCTGAGACATATCTGAGTTAGTGATTTTCTCCCCTAAATCAAACAAGCAGTATGTATTTATTTACAGATAATAACCCCAACACAATATCCATGGGGTTCTGGGTAAACTTACTAATGGAAGCCACACACCATATATCTAAAGAGTTAAAAGTTATAAACTAATAAATTGGTAAATAAAATATATTCTATTCCCTTGCATTGACAAATATGACTTTATTCACTTATATGCCTGGAAGGCAGATGTGAATTTAACTTTCTTGCCCTCTCAGAATGTTGTGGCTCAGGGAGAGTCATGCTGAAACCCTTCACTTTCTCTTCTCCCTCCCCTGTTCCGTCAGCTCTTCCAGCGACCACAGAGACAATGAACCTCCTAAGTCCACCACGCTGACCCTTCACCGTTTCTGAGGGCTTGAGGTGTGCCATAGTCTACCTTAAGTCATCCCAGGGATGTTTGGGTAGAGAAATCTAGGGTCCTACATAACCAAAGTGTGGATTAAAATGTGGGTGCAGGCTTTGATGGGAATGTTCTTTCAACCTTGTGTTCTTTTCCACTCCATGAGAAGGCAGAACCAGAAGGTCAGAGTGAGTCTTCTAGATCCATGGGATGCTGGCATGGGCTCCTCCAGAGGGTGGTACTATGTAATGCAATGGAAAGAACCTTGACGTTGAAGTCAACTGTAGGTTCGAATTTCAACTCTGCCTGTTATTAAAATTCTGACTCTGGTCAAGTGACCTAAACTCTCTGAACTTGGTTTTCTATTTGCCAACTTTCCTATGAGTTTGTTGTGAGATATAAAGATGATAATGGATGTAAAGAATTATTAGCATGTGGCTTTACGTCCAGGAGTTTTTAAAATGTTAGTTCTTTTTACTATGTTGCAGTTAATAAATATTTAGTAAATAGCTATAAAATGCCCATATTTGTGCCTGGCGCAAGCTAGTATACAAAGTATTATAAAGAAGTAATTGGTAGCTTTTGAGAAAAACATATATAGAATGCTTGCTGTGTGCAATGTCAAGCATTTCACATAAATGACATCAAACTAACCCTAAAGATAAGTGAATTGGTAGTCACTTTATAGAAAGGCAGATTGTATGGGCATAAGGCTAATTGAGTTAGAAAGTAATAGAGTGGGGACTAAAATCCAAGTCCAACTCCATACTCCATGTTTCTAACTATTCATAAACTCAAGTAGTTTGGTAGAGCAGGACTAACATAGAGCAAATCCCTAGAAAACATTAAATAATTCATTATTAAAGTCAGGAAAGCAAAACCCAGCTTTCAATTTTTAGAATAACAGTTACAGCAAAGCCTTGTTCAAAAGCATTGCTTTCAATTTAAAATATGTTGTTTTCTGAAATGGGTTCTTTCCCTCAATCTAATTTTTGTGACGACATCTCCAAACTCCATAAACCTTTTAAGAAAAGTATTGAATCCTGGCTTAGCTGTACACAGACGCATTATGCAAGACACTAAACCCAGCACTGCCATTTCAATGTGAACTCTAAAGATCGTAACCTAGGCAGTACTTTTCTTAAAATGCAGACTCCAAAGCCCCACCTAAGCATCGTGAATCAGATCCTCTGACTGTATGTCCCAGGAACCTGAACTGAATAAGCATTTCAGGATAATTCATACTTAACACTCATCTGTGACCCTTGAGTCTTTCTCTGACTTAATTGATGTAGGGGAGGAGCCAATTTGTTTTTTTAATTGCTTTCCAGACGATTTTAATTTTGTAGCCAAGGTGGCGAACTCCTGGCAGGAGAAATGTTTCCCTTTAGAATGAAAGGTCTCAGGTAGAAGGAAGTTTAAGGTACCAAAGATTGGCCTGGTATATTCAGTAAGTCTGTCCTTTAAGGTTTAATTGTTTACTATGTGCCAGGCCTCCTGCATGAAAGTGGGCATAAAGAAGAAAAGGACAAGATACCTCCTTTCACATATCATGAAGCTGAAGGAAGAGACCTGTGAACAACTAACAGGTAATGAAATGATATGAAATTGAAGAAATGGAAAACATCTTTTCTACCTGTATTCATGGAGGGAAGTATTCATTTTTTTATAAAAGGGGTGGGGGCATGTTATGCCATTTCAAATACAAAACCCTTGAGATAAAAGCTTAGGACCAGGGTGCCTGGGTGGCTCAGTCGGTTAAGCAACTGCCTTTGGCTCAGGTCATGATCCTGGAGTCTCAGGATTGAGTCCCGTGTCAGGCTCCCTGCTCAGTGGGGAGTCTGCTTCTTCCTCTGACTTGCCCTTCTCATGCTCTCCCTCTCTCTCTCAAAAAAAAAAAAAAAAAAAATTAAGGCCAAAAGAAGTAGTGGTATTCTGATTTTTAACAGATTTTTTTCAATGGATTTATTGATTATTGACTAATGACTTCCATTTTTGTTGATTTTCTTATTGATTATAAAATTTTACTTGCATTCCCTTGCATAATTCATATCTGGCAGCTTAAATCAGGAGACTGTTGCAGTTTTTACGATGATGTGAATGGAAAGTTCCTCAAGAACCTCAATTTTCAAGGCTGTAAATGCCTAAGCCCTGGTATTTGGTTACATCTGCTTGCTTCTCACTTTTTAATCAATTGATACCTGATTTAGATTGGTAGCTGGCTGACTTGGGACATGTTTGATCTTAGAGTAAGGTCCGATAATAAATAAATACCCCATGGAGCCTTTTAGGTTTTATCTAGGTGAAAAATCTCTTTTATCATCAGGATTCTTTGATGTAGATGACTCTCTGGTCTTTTGATGTGCCAAATGCCCAGAAGGAGAGATAGTCTTAATAAAGGGGCAAGTCCAGGTTTGGCTTTGTAGAGGTGAAGAACTAAATGATTTCTAAGCAACTGAGACCTACATATACATGCAAATCCACACTTGAATTCCTTCCTTTCTTTATATTCCTGAATTGCCCTATCAGCATAAATCGGCTAAAAAGCCATTGTTTTAGGTTTATTTCTTCCATTCTTTATATTTTTTCCCTGTATCACACAATTCACTGTTATACATTTTATCGTGGCTAACAAAATAATTGCTTTTAATTTTCACAAGTACTTGACACATTTTTAACAGTAATGATTAAAAAAAGTGATGACTATACATTTTGGACCAATATATACAAGGCATGGAGACACAATTATAAAAAAATATAGAGCTCTAGTCACGGGGGGTGGGGTGCTGATACCTACCTTAGGAAAAGTGCACAGGAAAGCCTTCTACCCTGCACTTACAGGACCAGATAAGACTGGAGGAAATAAAGAAAAGAGATAAGATGGTGACCATTTGAGTATTAGTATGAGTATGGACAAGAGTGGAATGATTCAAGAGATTATTTGGTCTTCAATAAGACATAGGATTGAATATATTCTAGGTGTACAAGGGAAGGGAAGATTAATGGTGAAACTTAGTTTCTGACTTGGGGAAATTACTGCAATGTTGTTGTACTCCCTGATTAGAGAGCAAAGAAGGAATGGGTTTGGATGGTAGAGAAAGTGGCAACTCTTTGGTCTGTTTGAATTTTAAGAACTGTGAGACATTGAACTGAAGAGGAGCTGTAAACATTTGAAAACATGGTCTGGAGCTCAGAAAGGAAAGCTGAGTTACCCATAGGGATGTGAACATCTTCAGCATAATGGTACCAACTGATGCCATCAGAATAGACAAGAATTCACACAGAGTGGGGCGCCTGGATGACTCAGTCAGTTAAGCATCTGACTTTCACTCAGGTCATGTCAGGATCCTGGGATCGAACCCCACATCAGGTTCTGTGCTCAGTGGAGAGTCCGCTTGTCCCTCTGCCCCTCCCCCCACTTGTGCACGCTCTTTCTCTCTCTCTCTCAAATAAATAAATAAAATCTTTAAGCAAACAAAAAGATTTCACACAGAGGGATCAGCACCCACAGACGCATGCCACTGTATTTTTTTTTTTTTTTTTTTTACACCACACGAGAAGTCACAAGAGAGGAGGCTGGTAAGGAATCAGGTTATGCAAAGCTTTGTAATCAGCAGTAAGAGATTTGTACCTTTTTCCTTTATGCATTGGAAACATCTTTCTACTTGATTTTAATTACCACTATATAGTGAATAAGCAGCTGTCTGGGTGGGGGGCACTGTTTGTGTGTTTGTGGGGTATCCTGAGAGTTTCTTTCCGTGTTCATGAGACAAAAAGACCAAGCAAATGGCAAACTATCGGCAAAGAGATATTGAAGACTCTAAGTTCAGTGGTACTGGACATGTGGGGGAAACACTAGCAATGGAATCTCCTGCATTTGACTCAATGGATATGTTTGCCTTAGACAATGATAAGTAAGAGAAGGGAAGAATCATACTCAGAAGCTGGGTTTTACAGGTGGAACAAAGCAGCTGGGGTGAAGCATTCCTTCCTTTAGAAAAACTAGATCAAAAGTATGTTCTCTTTTGATGGTACAAATGTCTGAGGAAGCTCACTATAACATTGGTTTTCTAATTATTGACTGTTTCGTCAAAAGTGTTCATTTTCAAAGTAGAACCTGTCACTAGGTTTGGAGCAAATATTTGCAAATGCAGGGATGAAATTGTATCATGATAATTAATAATTACACTTTTCCTTTGGGTTCAGAAATTCAGAGTTGTGATTTTAAATTGTACACCTATATTATAATATGATAAAATATGGTTTTTTTCCCCCCATGGGCACAATCTTTTTTTTTCTTTAAGCAAATAAAATTCAGTAGTATACACATGATTTAGTTTAAATAGAAATCTCAGAAATATGATCAGTTCCCAGAGCAATTACTGCTAAGAAAACAGAGAAGCGAGAGGAATAATCCAAGAGGACCAACCACAAAATAGTCTTGGGGTTTTTGGATTTGGTAATATGGGAATGGTTAATATTTTGAATAAATGAACACAGTGATTCTGGGAAGACAAAAATTTGGGCAAGGAAATTGGAATTGTTTCTGCCCAAGTGTTTGCTTCTCAAAATTATTGTGCTCGCTTGTTAAATTTATTTTTTCATTTTTAACTTTTGATACAGAAAGTCACAAAAACAGAAAAAAAGATTCCCATATACTCTTTAACCAGGCTTCCCAAAAGATAACATTTTGTGTAAGCACAAATAATAAAAAAATTATGAAATTAACATTTACGTAAGAATACTCAATTTTTTTTCTCAATTTTTTCAGTAATTCTGAGTAATGTCTTTTTGTTTACTTGTTTTGATGTGCATCCAATTCAGGGTCCCACATTCTATTTAGTTTTTATATCTCCTTAATCTCTTTTAATCTGGGAGAATTTCTCAGTCTTCATCTTTCATGACCTCTATATTTCTGACTGGCCAGAAATTTTGTAAAAGTCTTCAATTTTGCTTGGATGTTTTCATATGATTAAATTCAAACTATGAATTTTTGGCAAAAAAATACACAGAATGATGTGTCCCCTTAAACATTGGGGCTTCTGAGGGTTTCCATTTATTAATCCTTATTCTCTTTGCTATTAGATTTTTATCAAATGGAGAAATAGTCTTTGAAGTTATATAGATAAAACATATGCTTTATTATTTGTAAAGCTGAAGTAGATAGTAGATGTTTGACTTGAGTTCTCTTTCTCCTGAATTGATCTACTTGCTCAGTGAAAGGCAGAGCCAGTAGACAAATCTATAGGATTTCCTTTGAAGAGGTAGAGACTCTATAGGTATGCTTAACTCTGTGAAGGAGGAAAGCAAACTCTAAGATGTTGTACGTGACCAGTGAAACCTAAGGGCCAAGGCAAGTTACATTGTGGTAGTCATCAGGAATGTTCATGAAATACATTTAATTTGCTTTTAGCCATGGTAGGATTGCACTATTCTGTCCCCCATGGAGTTAGATATATACCCATGACTTGCTTTAGCCAATAGCATGTGAATAAAACTGATATAGGTCATTTTTTAATTATTTACATATAATATATTATTTGTTTCAGGGGTACAGGTCTGTGATTCATCAGTCTTACACAATTCACAGCACTCACCATAGCACATACCTTCCCCAATGTCCATCACCCAGCCACCCCGTCCCTCCCACCCCCCTTTACTCTAGCAACCCTCAGTTTGCTTCCTGAGATTAAGAGTCTCTTATGGTTTGTCTCCCTCTCTGGTTTCACCTTGTTTCATTTTTCTCTCCCTTCCCCTATGATCCTCTGTCTTGTTTCTCAAATTCCTCATATCAGTGAGATCATATGATAATTGTCTTTCTCTGACTGACTTATTTCACTTAGCATAATACCCTCTAGTTCCATCCATGTTGTTGAAATGGCAAGATTTTTTTTTTGATGGCTGTGTAGTATTCCTTTGTGTGTGTGTGTGTGTGTGTGTGTGTATCACATCTTCTTTATCTATTCATCTGTTGGTGGACATCTAGGCTCTTTCCATAGTTTGGCTATTGTGGACATTGCTGCTGTAAACATTCGGGTGCACATGCCCCTTCGGATCACTACATTTGTATCTTTAAGGTAAATACCCAGTAGTGCGATTGCTGGGTCATAGGGTAGCTCTATTTTCAACTTTATGAGAAACCTCCATACTGTTTTCCAGAGTGGCTGCACCAGCTTGCATTCCCACCAACAGTGTAGAAGGGTTCCCTTTTCTCCACATCCTTGCCAACACCTGTCATTTCCTGAGTGGTTAATTTTAGCCATTCTGACTGGTGTCAGGTGGTATCTCACTGTGGTTTTGATTTGTATTTCCTTGATGCCAACTGATATTGAGCACTTTTTCATATGTCTATTGGCCATTTGTATGTCTTCTTTGTAGAAATGTCTGTTCATATCTTCTGCCCATTTTTTGATTGGATTATTTGTTCTTTGGGTGTTGAGTTTGATAAGTTCTTTATAGATTTTGGATACTAGCCCTTTATCTGATATGTCATTTGCAAATATACACTAGCCAAATCAGAAGAGACATGAAACCAGGGGCAGAAGAAAAGAGGAAAAAAAAAAAAAAAAAGATTAGGCTGGTGAATAGAACAGAGCCACACACTTGATTTTGAGTGTATTTTGGTCTGTTAGAAGAAACTGCCTCCTAAAATTTTAAAGAAAGAAAAATTCATATGTATATAAAATAAGGGTAAACATGATGAAGGGATGGAATATAACTGTAAAGTTAAAAATTAAAAAAGATTTTAAAAAAGGAATTGATAAATAAGACGGTTGAAAAAAGAAAAAAAAGAGGAGAGAATGTGATCAGGCTGGAGACTAGAACAAAGCCATATACTAGATTTAGGGTATATTTTGGTCTGTTAGAAGAAACTGTAACTCAAAATTTTAAAGAAAGAAAAACTTATATGTATAAAAAAATAAGGCTAAATACAATGAAGGGATAGACTATGACTGTAAAATAAAAATTTAAAAAGATTTTTAAAAGGTATTGATAAAATACTTAAAAAAAGGTTAAAATAGGAAAGAGGAAAAATTAAAAAAATAGAATAAGAAAAAATAAAATAAAAAAATTAACTTTGAAAGACTAAAGAATCATGGGAAAAGAGCCATGAAATCTATGTACTGCTTTCCACTAGCTCTGGAGTTCTGCAGTTCTCATTGATCAGTAAACTTGGTCTTGGCTGGATGTTCTTGTTGATCTCCATTGAGCGACGATGCTCCAGAGGCTAAGCGGGGGGATGGAACCCTCGCTGGGACAGTGTGGTCTCAGGTCCCTCAGGGTCACAGAAAGACTGGGGGTGCCTGAGTGCAGCAGAGCTCCCAAGTATCAGAGGAGGGAAGCCAGCTGCAGAGACGGAGGTGGGGCCTGTTGCCATGATTCTCAAATGTCTTTGCTCGAGGCGGAATCGCACCGCCCTTACCAGGAGCCAGGCTAAGCAATCTGCTTGGGTAGCTTTTGTTCCCTGAACGCTTTCCATACAGCTTTGGAGGACGGGAATGAAGATGGCGGCCTCCCAATCTCCGGCGGGTAGGAGCCGAGAGCTCGGGGCCCCACTCCTCAGTGCACCCTCAGAGAAAAGCAGTCAATCACTCCTGTCTCCCTGGTCTCCACCTGCACTCCGAAATCACCCAGCCTGTGACCGAGCATTTCTATCTGGTGCACGGCCCCGTTTGGAGCCTCCAAACCCAGCAGATTCCTGCAGCACACTCCCGCGCCACTCTTTGGGGAGGAGGAAGGAGGAGGTCTCCCCAGATCTGCCGCATGTGAGGTCCCTACTCCACGAGCTGTGGCCAGTCTGTGCCTTGATTCATGGTTTAAGGTACCCCCGAGATGAGAGCCCCCTTCCCGGCTCTTTCTGTGACCCTGAGGGACCCAAGACAGTAATGTCCCAGCAAGTTCCACCCCCTGCTTAGCCTCTGGAGCGACGTCCCTCAGCAGAGCAGACTTTTAAAGTTCTGATTTTGTGCTCCATTGTTCTCTCACTTGCGGGGAGCCGGCCCCTCCCCCCACGGTCTGTCTTCCCGGTGCTTCAGATTCACTTCTCCGTCCGTCCTGCCTCCAGTAAGTGGTTGCTTTTCTGTTCATAGAAATGCTGCTATTCTTTTCTTCGATCTCCTATTGAGTTTGTAGGTGTTCAGAATGGTTTGATAACTATCAAATTCCTGGGACCAGATGAAATTTAGGTCTCCTACTTCTCCTCCATCTTGCTCCTCCCTAATAGGTCATTTCTTAAGGGAAGACTTCTTACCAAGTTCTTACAGAGATGGCAACTACTGGGTCATTCCTAGATTCCTGAATGAGGGAGGTATGGAACAGAAGTAGCAGCTGATCTGAAAAAAAAAGGATGAGTGGAAAGATAATATTAATGATTTAAACCTCTGAGGTTTGGGGTATGTTGGAGTGGGTGAATTGTTAATGTATCATGGTCTAGACAACAAAGACATCTGCTGCCTTATCAGCAACATAAAATCAACTTTCAGCCTGTGGGAAGTAGTTTTTGTCCCCAACAAAAGGAAGGAAAGTACTGATAGAAGTTCTAATTTTGTGAGACAGCAGGGACTTTGCCAGGGAGAAATTAATCCCTTCCCCCAGAAGATGGTGATGATACATAGTAATAATTATATTATTAAAATGAAAATAACACTAATGTCAGCTGACATTGTGGAATACCTATTATGTAGTAGTAACTGAGAGGCATTTTATATGCATTGTTTCTTTTAATTCCCACAAGAACCTTGTGAGGTAGCAATTGTTATATGTTAGTTTTGTTAATGAGCTGAGGCTTAAAGATATTAAAGCTCTACCCAAGGTTTCAGATAACAAGTAAATGAATAAAACTAGAATTCAAACCCAGTTCTATTTGACTGCACATCTAAGTTTTCACTCATGGTGCTGTACATTTAAGTATATATAATATATATAGTTATACATAATTATATATGTATGTATTTTATGTTAATGGATTATGTATGTAATTATATAATAAATCATATATATAAATAACATATAATTTATATAACAATATAATTTAATAATAAGGTATATTTTATATATATATAGATATACATATATCTATATATATATTATGTTTGGTGTGAAACATTTGCATTTAATACCCAGGTTATTTTGTGTTTCCTTAAAAATATCATAAAAGAATTAAAGACGATTGTCCATGACCCTTGAATATGGAATTTCTGTGAAGCACTAGGTAATATACTCATTTCCTAGGGCTGTTGTAGCCAACCACCACAAACCGTGTGCTTTAAAACAAGAAGAATTTATTCTCCAATTTTTCTGGAGGCTAGTGGTTCAAATCAAGGTATCAGCAGCACCTTTCAGGAGCACAGGAAGAATGCTTCTAGAGAAGAATCCTTTGATTCTTCGTTGCTTCTGGTTGTTTCTGGCAGTACTTGGTGTCTCTCGGTTTTTAGCTGCGACACACCAATCTCTGCCTCCATCTTCACATGACCTTCTTCTCACTGTGTGTCTTTGTATCCCCTTGCCTCTCAAAGATTTTTTTTAATTTGTCAGACAGAGAGAGAGTGTGCGTGTGCACAAGCAGGGGGAGCAGCAGGCAGAGGGAGAAGCAGGCTCCCCATTGAACAAGGAGCCTTATTCAAATCCAGACTCTATATCAGGACCCAGGGCTCATGACTTGAGTTGAAGGCAGATGCTTTAACCGACCGAGCCACCCAGGCACCCCTGTCCTTTCCTCATATAACTAGTATACTTGTCATCAGATTTAGGTCCCACTCAGAATAACACCAGCTATCATTATCCTTATTTTTACATTAGAGACTGTCTTCCCAAGCTTCTATTGGTGTCTATTTTAAGGCAAAGTAACCCATGGGAAAATTATTGTTCTGCTACCTGTAGTGGGTTGAAAAGTGTACCCTAAAACTTGGGTCCACCAAGAAACTCAGAATGTGACCTTATTCTAAATAGTGTGTTTAGAGATGTTAAAGCAGTATTATGGAATTTTCTCCTCTGGGAAAGAGTCACTATTTGTAGATTTTAGATGCTGGGTCAAATCGATTGCTTTGAGACATTTTAAAGTGATTCAAGTAATGTCAGGGGAAATTGCAAAAACAAAAATTGCCAAGATTCTTAAAAATATGTAAAATTTGCTATCAGAGGGCATTATTGCATATAAATGCTGTAAGAGAGATGCATTTTCAGTGTTAGAAGATGGAGAAGACTGTGCGTCTAGCTGAGAGAATCTAAAATTGCAAGGTCTTCCAAGTAGGGAAAAGAGTCCATGAATTTGGGTGGCAAGTTTTTATCATTATCTCCATTACCTTCTAACGGAAACTCAGTATTTCTTTAATATGTTTTGGATATCAATGTCTGCAACAAACCTATTATTTATTATCTATGAATTTAGATGATAAATCACAGAAGTATTAGTAATACCTGTCATATGTCAACCTTATAACTAACAGATATTTTCATAAACCATTACAGTAGTTTTGGATATCTCACCAAAACACATTTGCTCATTGTTACTTCAAACTTAATAGCTGTCTACAGCTAGATCTTGTTTTGTAATGTTTTCATAAAGATTAACTGAATTTGGTTAAGTGAATTTCAGTACACATTCCTCCCCTGTGAAAAAAAAATATCAGAATTTTCCAGGGTAAGGTAAAAAACAGTTACAGAAATTGAAATTTAAAATGACTGGAAACCACTAACTGCCTTTTTAGAAATTCTTTAGTCATATCCTTGCTCATATTTCTGGTTTCAATTTACTTATTGCCACATGCGTATAACAAGTGCTTGTTATTGTCAAGAATGTCAAGAAGGATACAAATATGGAGGAAACACAGTCCTTTTTGACCCAACTGGGAGAGAGGTGAGGATATAGGAAACTACTAACAAAGGAATATATATATATATATTCAACAGAGGTAAGACACAACATTTTGAGGAATAGAAATGTGTTAAAGAGTACATAAAGTTTTCACAGACAGAAGAGTTCAGGGAGGACGTTTCAGATAAGGAATGTATTGTGAGCAAAGGCACTGACTTTAGAAAGTTAAGGGGAAAAAAAAAAGTTAAGGGGATTTTGGCTACAGTTTGGTCTCTGGGTTTGGCAGCACCTAGGAGAGGCTTTTGGCAAGGTAGTTCAACAATAGCTAGGAAGACTTGAATGCAAAGACAGAAAAAGCCATCCTTAATCTGGTAGGTATTGAAGAGCTAGTAACTATTTGAGCAGGTTATTGTCAGAGCTATAATTTAGGAAGATTAATCTGGTGGCAGAATGTTGCCTTGGAGACAGAGAAGGCAGTAGACCAGTGAGAAGGCTATTACAGTGACAAAGTAGAAATGTTATAAAGGCCTGTATTATAATGGGTAATGTAGGTGAGAATGAACAAAATATGAAGGACACTGGGAATATAGAATCTATGTGATTTTAGTAAGTGATTAGATAATAGAAGTCAGAAGAGGGAATCAGATCTCTGTGACTGGTGCTATTAGCAGGCCTTTTAAGGGAAAGGTGACAAATTCTATTTCGAACATGATGGGTTTATGGTGTCAGTGGCCTTTGGGCAAGACACCCAGATGGAGAAGTCAAGCAGTCAGAAATGCAGGTCCGGGTTTCTGAAAAGGAGTTGATGTCAAGAAAGAGAGATGCAAAAGTCCAAAGAAGTGTACTTTGAATTAATAAAGAGCCTCCATTCAAATAATCAGGGCTTCAAGTTGTCGTGGAGACTTTGTTTCTTACCATGTGCTGTGATTTTCAGTCATATATTTGTGGTCTCTTCAGAACTTGTATTTGGTTTAATAAGGACCAGCATTACATTTCCAGTATGACCAGGGTTGGAGAGTTTGTTTAGCAGAAAACCTGTTCTCAGGCAGTTTTCCAGTCCAATTTGCAAACCGAGAAGTTCTGATTTGCTTTCTAAACTTTAGATGCTCATCCTACCAAACAAAGATAGATATACTGCCTGTTAATCTTCATACTCAACTCAGCTGTTCTTTCTTCCTTAGAGCAAAATGATTTAGGGTAGTAATATGAAAGGAAATGAACTAACATGATATAAAAAATGGTGCATAACTTGGAACCTTAACTAAGTTCGAAGTTGTTGCTGATTACTTTCCGATCTCATTCTTTATTTGCAAATGCCACTGCCTCATGGCCACTGAGTTCTTATTATATTATTGCATCATTAATCATTATAGGAATCCCAATACAGCTCTAGGATAAACACAAGCATGCTCTATCTTTCATTTGTGTCTTGCAATGTCTCTCCTTTCCTTCATTATCATATTGGAGCTTGCATTTAAATAGCCACTTGTTTCTGAAATATTTTCCAAGTGCTTTGCGATAACTGATGTGAGATTCTTTGGGGAGAGGAAGAAGCAACAAATATTTGGAATTGCATTGGAAGGAGAATTCAGAGACAGGAATAGAAAATTCATTTGAATGGGAGGAGATTCAGTATGTTAGAAGGAATTATGTTTGTGTTTAACAGGGCAGTGAAAATGCACTATCCCAATGGAAAATGAAATTTAATATTAAGTGAAGTCTTCTGGTCACGTATACACTTTAAGTGTAAAGAAATTAATGCTTTACAAATCTGACCTAACAAGAAACAAATAAGATACCATGGACTTAGTCAACAAATACGCGTGAAGTGTGTGCTATGTACTAAGTAATATAGTACTAAGTACTATATTAAGGTACTTGCATTATGTCAGCAAGCCAAAAAAAGCACAGATCATTTTTATTAGGGGAAGACAGGCACTTAACCCTAGATAAAAGGAATAAATATATTATATATCAGAAGGTAATAAATACTTTGGGGAGGAGGAATGTAGAACCAGATAAAGAGGAGATATCGTGCAGTTATGGCAAAAAAAGTTATCATTTGAAATGGGTTGATCAGGGTAGGTCTCATGGCGAAGATCAGATTTGATAATGGCTGAAAAGAAAAGAGAAGTTAGCTGTGTAGATATGGGATCTGGGGGAGGGGGAACATATCAAGAAGGGAATAGCCATGAAAAGTACCAGTATGAAGTCCAATTCATTATGAATTATACCTTATATTAACGGTCTTTACCTATACACAGGGAATAGTCTCCATTAAGCTAAACTATTTAATAGAAGAATTCTCTGTATTTAAGCTCTTCTATTCTAGAGCTGTAGTTAGTAAACCACACCTATGGGCTAATTCTGGTCCACTGCCTGTTTTTGTAAATAAAGTTTTATTTGAATATAGCCATACTCATTTGTTACAGTATTGTCTGTGGCTGCTTTCATGCTACAATGGCAGAGTCGAGTATGCCCAGAGAACATTTGGCGTACAAAGCCTGAAACATTTCCCATGTGGGTATTTATAGAAAAGTTTGCCAACTCCTATTCTAGGCTCTTCAAAACACCATAAAATTAATCAATCAGAACCCCTCTAAGGTCCCTCAATACAAAGACTATGTCTTTTTGTTTTCGTTTTTATGTTTTGTTTATTGTGAAATATAACACATTTGGAAAAGTACATAAAACAAATGAACAGTGGAACAAAGTATTATAAAGTACAAAGACTATGTCTTAAAAAGGACACTGTAGATTTTGAATAATATTTGAGTACTTTCTTCACCAATTCCTGTGTGATTTTGAGAAAGTTACTTCCTTAATCCTGGGTTTCCTTCAACATGTACTTGAGAGAGTCAAATAGATGCTTTGAATCATGTAGTAAAACTCTTGAATCTAAATATATTATAAATAAAGGTATTTGTGTCCTATTACGACTATAACAAATTACCACAAACTTAGTGATTTAAAACAACACTCTTGTAATTATATTAGGTCCACCAGAATTATACAGTATAATTCACTATCTCAAGGTTAGAGCATTAGCAGCTTTTATTCCATCTGCAGAGTTAATTCTCCTTTACCATATAACCTAACGTATTCACAGGTTCTAGGGATTAGGACCTGGACATCTTTGGAGGGCCATTATTTTGCCCACAGCATTAATACCACAAAGTGTCTTACCAAAGGCCATCCAGCTAGTCACTTGTAGAGTCAAGACTAAGACCTAGGTTTCGTCACATTTGTGGAATATTGAATGTCCTTTCAGTGTTTTTATGCTGCTTTCAGTAGTAGAAGACATTTGCTTAATTTGGTAGAAGGCACTGAAGCGGTACTACATCAATAGAGAGAGTATTTTCCTTATAAAAAAGATCCTACTATTTATTTTAAGACTTTCATCCATTAAGACCTCATTAGCATCTGTAGAGATGGTACAGTAAAAAAAAAGAAATGTTTACCAATGCTGTAGAACTTCTATTCTAAGCTTTGACTTAAATAGGCTTTCTTTATTAAATTCTAACCAGGGATTAGGTGAGATAGGCCAAGAAATAGGATCAAGGTGGAAAAAATGGAACTGTATCTCTTCTGAACGCTTATAAATATTTGTCTCTGAAACAATGGGGATAATGGCAGAGGCTGGCATTGCCTCCCCCTCTGTGTCCATTTTTTTCTTATATAGTAGTATAAATCCTACCTGAGCACCTAGCTGTACATCCAGGCCCATACCATACAGTCTTTTTATGCACCTAGGTGTGGCCATGTGACTAGGTTCTGTCCAATGGCATATGAGCAAAAGAGATGGGATTAACTCTTGGGTCATGGCCTTAAAAGAAAAAGATATACTTCTCTCCCTCCCTTTTTCTTTTCATATGGCTCTACTGCAAGTCTGGGGAAGGGGTATCTTTAAACCACAGTCTCTGTACCACATGTCAAGGAAGGCAAAGACCAAAAGATAGAAGAAGCTAGATGCTTTGCTTTACCCTCTGTAATAGCCCCTGTAATAGCCTATGTAAGATAAAAATAACTTTTTTTTTTTTTAAAGATTTTATTTACTAACTTGACAGAGAGAGACACAGCGAGAGAGGGAACACAAGCAAGGGGAGTGGGAGAGGGAGAAGCAGGCTTCCGGCTGAGCAGAGAGCCCGATATGGGGCTCGATCCCAGGATCCTGGGATCATGACCTGAGCCGAAGGCAGACGCTTAACCACTGAGCCACCCAGGCGCCCCTAAAAATAACTTTTATACTGGATAAGCCACTCTGTTTTGGGGTCTTTTGTACAGAGGACTGATCAGAATCCAATGCATGGCTAATCAATCCTCTTGGTAACTATAACTGTTCCCTCAAATATGATTCTAAGTTTATGTCGTCAACAGATCCCTGCTCATATCTAGAAAATAGCAACATAGTTAAAATGGAAGCCAGGAAATAAAGGCAAAAAATAAAAAATAAAAAAAAGATGCCTGGAAGCATTAGATTCTTTTGGTGATGAGTAGCTTTCTAAAAGGAAGGGGACCATTGCTGTTGTTCATGTTTAAAAAGAAAAAGAAGTTACAAAGGCTTTGTGAATGTTTCATCATTTTTAAAGTTATCTAATTAGCTCTCAAATGCATAGATAATTCTAAAAGCTACCAATGTGTTGACACTATAAATGAAACAGAAAGAAATTAAGGGAAATTTATCCGTAATTTCACACAGATTTGCAGTTTGGAGCACATTCCTTCCTGTTGCTCAAAACACAATCAAAGTAGAACGTGCTCAGATGGTTATAGTTGTTATGGAACTATGGAACTCCACAGGGAAGAAACGAGAAGATGGTATCACAGTGTTTTAGAACAGATAGTAGAGTGCACTGGTTAAGATTACTGGACTAGTCCTGCAGTTGGGAGGACCTGGGTTTCAGTCCCAGCTTTGTCATCACCCCACTCTGTCAACTTAGGGGAGTTGCTTCCCTTCTGTGCCTGTTTCCTAATCTGTCAAATGCGATTAGGTATTTCTTCCTATGGTAGTTATGAGAATGCGGCATATATTGCACGTAGCAAAGTGCCAAGCAAACCATAAACACATAGTAAAAATTGGTTCTTAAAATTGTCTTAATATCAGCAATTTTAACAGGTGTTTACTCACTAAAACCCAAAGTAGGCCATCTATCAGAATTCACTGAGGAACTTAAAAAAAAACATTCAGATTCATCTCCAGAAGTTTTGAGGCAGTAAGACTGGGCTAAGCCCCCTGAATTTACATTTTTCCAAATTCAAGATTTGCGTAGTTGCTGCGGTCATCTCGACGACTACATCAAGTACTGAGTAGCCTCTTGTTTAAATACCCACCCTGTGGGATGCCTGGGTGGATCAGTTGCTTAAGCCTCTGCCTTTGGCTCGGGTCATGATCCCAGGGTCCTGGGAGTAGGTCCCTCATGAGGCTCCTTGCTCAACAGGGAGCTTACTTCTCCTTTTGCCTGCCACTGCATTTGCTTGTGTGCACGCTCCCTCTCTCTCTCTCTTTCTCTGACAAAAAATAAAATCTTTAACCAAAAATAAATAAATACATAAATACATACATACATACATATATAAATAAATACCTACCCACACATATGGGCTCAGTTGGTAAACTGTTCGACACTTGATTTCGGCTCAGGTCAGGATCTCAGGACTGTGGGATCAAACCCTGGGCTTCACACTGAGCATGAACCTGCTTAAGATTCTCTCTCCTTCTCCCTCTGACCTTCCCCTACCGCTCATGCTCTCTAAATAAATGAATAAACAAACAAACAAACAAATAAATAATGCTGACCCTGATGGAGCTGAGCCTCTGCAATATTAATGGCATGCACTTATAGACAACGCTTAGGAATTATTTCCTTTTTCATGATCACCCTCGAAGTAAGTTAATATCATCCCAATTTTACAGATAGGAAAGTTAGAAATCTTATTTGCTTATTTTTATAGCTTATAAGCTATAAATATCATATATATGGTATTTTTAAAGATATAGATAACATTTTAAATAGATCTAAAAGAAGAACAGGGCCCACTTAGGAACTTTTACTTTTTCTCTTTTCAGTTCTTATTTTCATAGACACAAATCTTGAAATTTTAAGAAAGCTGATTTTGTGTTTACTGCTCACCAGGAATCCTGTGTCAGTGTGACTTTCTTTCTAATATCCAGTCTGACCATGAGGAAGTGAGGATGAAAGTGAGCATTGAGTGTGAGTTGGCAATGTGGAGGGAAGCAGAGATCTTTGACCTTAAAAGAAAGAATTTGAGCTTCTTTCTTTTGTGTTGTCTGTGTCACAGCAAGCCTCAGTGTATCCATACCATGCCTATTTTAAAGAGAAAGTCAAATTCCAAAGAAGCCTTTAGAAGAAACAGAATGAGAGAGACTTTTCAGACTAATTTGAAACTTGATGGGCTAAATAAAAGAAGAGCAGCATTTTGTTAAGATTTCAGGACCAAAGAATGTATATCCCAAGTGGAAAACATCTTTTAAAAGACTATCATATATTTAAATGTATGTATTCATTACAACCCTATCATCACAAGCCAACAATTGAAAACTACAGTTATTCTAACTGGTGCATCATAAATCACTGTGGTGTTTCATATGAAGCCCACTCAAGACTAACCACAGCCCTTTGCAAGATGCTATCTGCAAGCTGGTGAATGAGGACAGCTGGTAGTATATTTCAGTCCAAAGCTGGAGGCTTAAGAACCAGGAGCTCCAATGTCCAAGGGAAGGCAGACATGGGATGCCCCCATCAACAAAAATATTAGACACACACACACACACAATTGGATGCTCCAGCTCAAGAAGACACAGAGACAGAATGTATCCTTCCTCTACCTTTTAGTTCTGTTTAGGGCCCTTAACAGATGGGGTGATGCCCGCCCACATTGGTGAGAATGGAGCTTCTTTACTGATTTAAATGCTAGTCTCTTCTAAAAGCACTCTCACTGACACTCCCAGAAATAAAGTTTACCAGCTATCCGGGCTTCCCTTAACCAAGTAAAGTTGACACATAAAATTAACTATTATAAAGACAAAATCCTCCAAGTTTGGTTCGCTTTTACCAACTCATCCATAAATACTTCTGACTTGCCTCCTAGTTCCACTAGCCCCAACCTCTATCCCACCTAACCGCATGTTGTAATATGCACTTATCTGTGTGAATTTGGCCTTGAGTGGAGACTTCTTGTATCTAGATATTTCTGTAATCCAGCTCTTCTGTTGCTGCCCTTTGGAAGTCTGGAAATCTAGACTTTACATAGCTTGCTCGCCAAGAAAACTTTTGCAATTGGCTTGTTTCTGCTCCATGGTTTTGCTGGTCTCTCTAGTCCATGTAGTTAACTCTTTGGGCCCCATCTTGCCCATCTTCCTTCCCAACCTTATCATCATCAAATTAGATAGCATGATCATTTTCCTCCTTCTTTCTCCCTTCTTATTGATGTAAAAAGATTTGAATGCAAAATCTAGATGAATCTGACTAAAGGAAAGTTCAAATCCAGTTTTACATTCTAAATGAATTCTTTCTGTATGCCTGGAATGTAGGTATTTGATTGAAGGTCATTTTTAAACCTCTTATGTACAGCTAAAGCCATGGAAAAATTCACTACTACTATACGTATTAAGATACAAAGAAAATCCAGAGTTTTATGAATTTCCTGGGTCATATAACTTTGTACCTAGCTTAACAATGAATTTAGGTAGCGTATTAACTTGTATTAAATTACAAAACTACTTTTTCTGCCTTTATCTTTCTTCTGAAAATTAGATACTGTAACCTAGCCAAACCTAAGTTGACTCTTCCTCCAAAGTACGGAACAGGTTTAACTGACATTGCTAGGGCCCACAGGTGAAATTAAATGAAAAGTAAGGAGGAGACAAAATTGCAATGTTTTCTTCTTACCAGTTGTGTGGTCTTGGATAAATCTCTCTGTTGCATCATCTATACAATGAATGTATTGAAATTTTTTAATATCTTACTATTCTGAAAGCAAGATTCTGGGTAAAAATAAAAATCAGTAAGTTTCATTAGGAAAACCGATACATGTGACAGACAATATTGTGCAAAGATATGCAATGAGTAATGAACAAAACAGTTTATCTCTAGAAATGTATTCTTAAAGTATCTCTCTCTCTCTCCCCAATAAGGGATACATCATTGAAACTGAGATGCATGAAATACAACTAAAATAACAACACTGAAGAGGAGAGGGATGATACTCTAAGCCTATCTAAATAATCAGAAATTTTATACTCAGATTTGGAATTTATGATTGCCCTATAATTGAGGCCAGCTGCACTGTCTTTGCAGACCATACCCTCCACTGCATTTTAAGAAATCCTACTTGTATCCATATGGTTCATATTATTCCAAATATATCTCAAATCACCTTGGCCATTTTTACTTAGATGTTGAATGGACATGAGATATAAACTGAATCAGATTCCCCTCCAATTATAAAGAGACTATTTACTCTCTGGGTAGCTGAATACATAACATATTAAATGGAAAGCTCACTGGGAATGTGCTTTCTCCCATATAGAGACAAAAATGCAGTGAAAAACAGTTTCTAGAGCAAGAGAGAAGACACAAACATGCACCAAGAGAAATAGCAGAGATTGAAAATAGATGCTATTGAAAATATCCATTACCATGATTTCTAGTGTATTCCACAGACCCAGTTATATGGTTCATACAGATTGGTCAGAAGCCCACTGCTCCTCTTCCCATGAATGTTAAAATGTAGAAAATAAAAGAATATGTAAAATTATAAAACTTTTCAAACTTTTCCCTTTTTAATATCCCCATTGAGATAATCCCTCTCCTTTTCCCTCTTTTATTTCACTTTCTAAAGTTGATTCCAAGTTTTCCACCGAAGTACCCTGGCTTCGTATTACTGATTCTGAGTGGATTGGTAGAGAGACCTGATATTAGGAAGAAGAGAGCTTTATTTTACTTTGGAAGAGGGGATTAAAAATAGTCAAGACTATAAAATTTTGAAAAGGGGAGGAGGGGAGAAATGGGGATGATCTGCATGGTGGCAGGGGGCTTACTGTTTGATTAAGAGTGGACTCAGTGGGAGTTGAAAGGGGCAGGAAGCTGGCGACAGTATGTGGGAGTTGTTGAGAATTAGAGAAGTGGGGAATTTTATGAAATACTGTGAATTACAAATCCATCTCTTTGAATTTGTTTGAGAGACTTCAGTAAAGATTTTAGTTATTTTTTTAATCAATAGTTAAGTTTGATTAACAGACCATATTTCCTGGAGTGTGCCAGGATGGGCCTATATGATATTCCAGATTTTATTCAATACTTATAAAAAAATCTGTTTTGTTGTTTTAAAATGAATTCAAGTCATATTTTATTAATTTTGACCAGAAGAACCCTAATTAATACAGGGTCTATAAGTTCCTTAGTTTTATATCTGGCTGGAAAAAAACAGCACATTACACAGATTAAAGAAATGGAGAATATTATAGATATTTATTGACAATATATTGTTATCATGATAGTGGTCAAAAAAGAATAATTTCCAAGCTCCTCGAGTTACAGAATAAAGCTGGGTAAGATTATGGAAATTATTTAGCTGAATACCAGAGAGCTAAAGATATTTATTCTCAAGATTTTTTTGTATTCTCAAGATTATTTCACAGATGAGATTAGAAACCAAGCAGATTGGTGCCAAATCTTGATCCTTCATAGTGTATCATCTTTCCCCTGCCTGAAAAGTTAAATTTGTGATTATCTTGGATATGCAGGAAGGCATTTATTTGGGAATGTTGGAGAGATAAACTTAATCTTTTGAGAAACATGCCAGACATTTGGGAAGAAATGTGTTCAAACCATTACACACTGGAGGAATTTTCACTTGGCACCTGGATGCAGGGTGTGACATTGTTTTCAGAAATGGTCACCAACAAGGAAGGGGCTTCATGCCTTTCAAGAGCCACAGGCTGCTACAGATGAGCAACTGATGAATGGAGTTCTAGAATTTTGCAAGAAAAACTGGATCCTCCAAAACATAGACACTGAATTTTCTATACAAATGGCTATGTATGTTCACAGTAATTATGCTGCAAGATAACAGCTTGAAGGTGGAAGGTAGACTTCCTCTTCAGAAGAGTAGAAATTATTTTTTTTCTCTGAACTCTCTTTGGCCAGGTCGAAATCTTGGATCCTAAACAGTAACCTCCTCTAAGCCTAAATGAGTGAGGTATAAAGAGTCTCATGTCTTTGGCTACTAATCCAGATTTTTCAACAATCTCAATTACAAATATTGCCTCAGCAGACTACTTCTGGATTTTTGGGCTTGGTAATCATGATCAATGCACCCATGGCCCATTTAATCCCAATGAAGGATAGCATAATGAATGTCAGTTTTACAAATGTCTTTGTTTCTCTCATTTCTCCCCAAACCTGAAAGAATTTTCCCTCAAAAATCCTCTCTGGAAATGCTGGGTATAAAACGCTTGGACTTTTTCTCACTTTAGAAAAGTTTATAATGAATACAAAATGTGAGTTTTGAATTCTGCTTAGGTTTATTATCCTTGGCAACCATTATAAAAGTACTCAGCTCCTAAACAAATTACATGTGGTTACAATATTGGCTGAGTCAAATGTTCTTGTGTGACAAATATGGAATCTCTGGTAAATACATTAAGCATGATGACTCAGTCTTAAACTGAAATATTTAGCATCTTCTGTGCATAAAATACTACATTGTATCCTGGGTGGGTTTTAAGGGAAGCTTCTTCAGGACTATATGGTCTAGGTGGGGAGTGTCAAACCACATCAAGATTTATATATGCTACTTGAGAATATAATCTGGTGTTTATGAGCAGGGAAGACATCGGTATAGAACTGGATTGATCTCTGAAGACTTGGAGGTGGTCAGCTAGGTTGGCATATGACAGGCTCCACAAATGTGAGGGCTTTTGTAGAATGACTGGCTTCATCACTCTTCACAGCATTTCTCCAGAGCAGCGCAGAAACTTGGATTTTTCTGCTTTAGTTTAATCAAGGTATGAGTAGATAATGTCCTCTGAGTTTACACTCTTTTTTTTTTCTTTTTTATAATATGAGTAAAGAGTTGGCAGGCATAAAATGTAGGGAGACACTTACAATGCTGTTTTTAATCTTTCTCTTTCAATATGCTTATAAATAGCATGGTAAACTGTGAACCTCTTTCCTTGAGAAATGCTGATACCCTAAGGGCTTAGTCAGTTTCGAGGCTTTTGCAGAAAGCTGCATTACTTAGGTTTCTTTGAAATGAATACAGTTATTAAAATAGCAATGATTGTAGCTACTTGGTGGATTGGCACTAAAAATTGGTGCAGCCTGTGAGCTTCTTTTTCTAAACTTCGTATGCACGTAAATGTGTCCATGTAAAGATGTCCATCAACAGAGTGTGGTTATAGTAGTTGAAAACTGACTAGTTTCTCTCTCCTCAGGTAGCTTTAGCTTGGTTTGATGTTGTTCTAAAAATTACTTTAATTAAGAAAAAATAACAATGACCCGTTTTTGTAGTGATGTTTATGAAAGTAATAAAAGTCTGAAAACTTGCTATTCCTTCTGAAATTTGAGACGAAAAGACAATTCTTAAAATAACATGGTACTTGATGATAATTCCAATACTGTCTCTCCTGGGTAGGATTTTGAATTCTCCTGAGTAGATTGCTATCTTACAGTGGATGCGATACTTCTCCCATAGAAAGCCAAGAAATGGCATCTTAAAAACAGCCTTATTATTTTCAACACTTCCTACACACCAGGACAAAAATGCCTTTAGAATAGAGTTCCAAACACTGTTCTCATCCTTCTCCTTTTTGTCTGTAGCTACAAGTGGGAGAATGGGTGGGTAGGAGGCATGTGAATGTGTTCACATACAGCTCATTGAGTGTCTAAGCAATTCTGAAGCCCCCATACAAGTGTCTTCATTTTTAGGAGTTTACATATCCTCGGCTAACTGTCTCCAAGATCCTTTTTCTCTTTTTTTCTACCTCTGGCTATATCTCCATCTGTTCTCTATCTGTAGCTTATTTTTTTAATTGTTATTCTCACTTTCCTCTGTGTCTCAATCTCTATTTTCCCTTCTACTCAATGTTTCTGCCTTACGACTTCCCAAATGTGTGTTATTTTTTTCTTAAACTTTTACTAAGCTGTTGGTTATATGCAGTGAGTGCTTATTTTTCTTTGTAATAAAGCATCCATACTCTACTTAAGAAGAATTCAGAGTATGCTTTCTTCCAAAAGATTTTTCTCAATATTAGCAATACTCCTAAGCTGTCATCATATTCCTTGACTACTGAGTTTTTTTCTTGTCAAGATAGTAATTTTACTTGAATTTTTATGGTACATGCATTATGTGTCATAATTCACTATGATAATGCAAGGATTCTCTCTTTCAGATATATGCTAAGTTTCTAATTTATTGTGATATACTCAGTGCACACTCCTTAATACCACCAGCATGTCAAAAGTGGACACTTAATTTTGCAAAATATGAAAATAAATTAAGAGATATAGACTCTAAATCCAGAGGAATTTGTCTTTATGTGACATGTGCTAACTATACACTGTATCTGTCTGTGTATTTGACTATAATAATGTCCCCCTTTAAATGGTATTATATTTTAAAAATAAAAGTTCTAAATATATTACTTGTCTCTTAAAGACTTTACCTAGACCAGGGATTCTCAAACTTTAATTACTGTACAAATCATCTGGAGATTTTGTTAAAACACATATGCATGGTCCCAACCTATATGTATTCTGATTTTATGTGTTTATGTAGGACTCATGGACTTAAGTTTAAAACAAATTGGAGTAATGCCAATGCTGTTGGCTTGAGGGCTACACTCTGAGTATAACTGATATAGACCATTAAAGACCATTCATAATTATTTTGTTTTTTAGCTAAGGACTAGTTTTATGTGCTAGGTATGGCACTATGTATGTCAGAAGTGAATAAAACAACTGCCGTCTCTGATCTTGAAAATACCATATAAGGAGCATATAAACGTTGGTGGAGGAATGTGGTGATGAGTTTAATATATAATGAATGAAATATGACTTCAGAATGTTCTTGGCCTTAAGCAGAGTTAAAAATTATTTACAATTATTTAGTGTTGGAGTATTCAGAATTTGACTGTATGCTTACCTTAATGGTGAGTTTTATACTTTTGTATATTTTCATGTTACTAATTAGTGTCTTTCATTTTAATTTGAGGAACCCCCTTAGCTTCTCTTGTAAGACAGGTCCCATGGTGATAAACTTCCTGTGGTTATGCTTATCTGGGAAAGTCTTTTTCTCTTTATTTTTGAAGAACAGCTTTGCCAGGTATAGTTTTCTTTTTTCTTTTTTCCCCTTTTCTTTCAGCATACTGGATACATTATCCTACTCTCTCCAGGCCCACAAAATTTCTACTAAGAAATCCAATGATAGCCTTATTGGGGTTTCCTGGTATGTGATGAGTACTCCTAGAGAAACTTTCATTTTATCACAAATGTAAAAGAATTAAATTTGCCAATTGAAAGATATAGAAAAACTAAAGGGATGAAAAAACAAGCTCCAACAATATGCTACCCATAGAAGATTCGTTATAGCTTTAAGGGCATGGATAGGCTGTAAGTGAATGAATGGAAAAAAAGATATTCCAGGAAGATGGAAACCAAGAGAGAACAGAGATGGCCACACTTATATCAGACAAAACAGATTTTAAATCAAAACTGTCATAAAGAGACAAAGAAGGTCATCCTATAATGAAAAATAAGTCATCATCAAAAGCGTATAAGGGCCGCTCTTCCTCCACCACCTCCTATAGCTACTGGTGTGGGGTCAATGGGCCAGGCAGGCAGGCAGGACATTGAAGCAGGCAGGTGCTCCCAGCACCCTAGCTGGGCCGTGGTGCAGAGCTGGTACAAGGACTCGTCTGCCCATGACCCCAGGCAGACCCATCACACCAAACCAGCCTGGAGCAACTGTGCCGGGTATATGTGTGTGGGTTCTTTACTAGAAGATGACTGCTGACAAATATCCAGCATTAGAAAAACCTGAAGAGAGAGAAACTACTCCTGGATAGACATAATAACCGTATGCAATGATTACCAAATCATGAAGAAAAGATTAAGCTGTTCTGTGAGAAGCACCTGGATGATGAGAGCTGCTCCATCTTGGACAGCAGTGGTTACTCTGTTGTGAGAAATAAAGATGACAAGTGGATCCACATTTTCATGGAAAAAGGAGCCATGATAACTCTTCCTGTAGGGATTTATTACCGCTTCATGCTGGAGCAAAAAAACAATGTGAAGGCCATGTGACTATTTGTGGGAGAACCAGTGTGGACACTGTGCAACCCACCAGATGACCATTTCAAGGCTGGGGGTGGTGGGCAGTATGTGGAAGTTTTGGCACAGACAATGCAATGGTGCTCTTGGGGCCTAGCTCACCCTTCATTCACCCTTCTGAATGTCCTGAACATGATCAAAGCAAAGAACCTGTCCTTCCTCCTTGCTTTTCTATTGTTGACTTGGGACTAGGTGGGCTTTTCTTTGCAAGATTTGACTGGAGTAAATTTTAATGGAAGGAGCTTTATTATAAAAGTGATTTTTACATAGAAGCAAGTCTTAACAAATTGAGGTTGAAATCATATCAAGTATCAAGTTGAAATCAGTTCAAAAACACAATTGTATCAAACTAGAAATCAATAACAGGAAGAAAATTGGAAAATTCACAAACATGTAGAAATATTAAACAACATGAATATGAACACCCGATAGGTCGAAGAATAAATCAAAAGAGAAATAGAAAACCATCTTGAGGCAAAAAATAACAGGGAGACACAACATACCAAAACTTTTAGGATACAGAAAAAGCAACCTTAAAAGTGATAAATGTCTAAATTAAGAAAAAAAATATTATCTCGAATAACCTAATTTTACACCTTAGGGAATTAGAAAAAGAAACTAAGCCTAAAATTGGCAAAAGGAAGAAAATAATAAAGTTCAGAGCAGAAATTAATAAAATGGAGAGGAGAAAATGAATAAAAAGGATTGACAAAATTTAGTTGTTTTTTTAAAAAAAATATTAACAAAGTTTTAGCTATATTAAGAAAAAAGATTCAATAAAATTGTAAATGAAAAAGGAGACATTATAATTTTTATTTCTGAGAACACAGAAATAAAAAGGATCATAGGAAACTGCTATGGACAATTCAATTCAGCAGCATATTAAAAGGATTATACACCGTGTTCAAGTGGGATTTATCTGTGGGATGCAAGGATGGCTCAGTATAGGAAAATTATTAAATGTGATATACCATATTAATAGAATGAAGGATGAAAATCATATAATCCTCTCAATAGATGCAGAAAAAGCAATTGACAAAATAAAGCATCCTTTCATGATTAAAAACACCCAAGAAATTAGGTGTACACGGCATGTAACTCAACATAATATAGGTCACATATAACAAGCCCACAACTAACATCATAATCAATGGGGGATAGCTGCAAGTTTTTTCTTTAAGATCAGAAACAAGACAATGATGCCCACTCTCACCATTTCTACTCAACATACCACTGGAAATCTTAGTCAGTTAGGGAAGGAGAAAGAAATAGAAGGCATCCGAATCATAAAGGAAGAAGTAAAGTTGTCTCTGTCTACAGATGATATGACTTTATATAGAAAACCCTATAGATGCCACCAACCCCCCCCCAAAAAAACCCTGTTAGAAATAATAAATTCAGTAAAGTTGCAGGATATAAAACCAACATATAAAAATTAGTTGCATTTTGAGATAGTAATAATGAACCATCCAAAAATGAAATTAACACAACAATCCCATTGATAAAAGCATGAAAAAGAGTAAAACAGTTAGAATTAAATTTAAGTAGGTAGGTGAAAGATTTGTACACTGAAAACTAGAAAATAATGATGAAAGGTAGAAGAAGACACAAATAAATAGATATTGTATATTGATGGATTAGAATAATTAATATTGTTAAAATGTCCACAATACCCAAAGTGAGTGACAGAGTCGGTGTAATCCCTATCAAAATTCCAGTGGCATTTTTCATGGAAATGGAAAAAAAAAATCAAAATTCATGTGGAACCATGGAAGATCCAGAATAATCAAAGTAATCTTGAACAAGAAAAAAGCTGAAACCATCACACTGCCTGACTTTTAAGATATGCTGCAAAGTTACAGTGTGGTCCTAGCATAAAAACAGACATGCAGACCAATGGAACAGAAATAAGCCTGCACATTTATCTGATCTTTAATATAATATATGTATAAAATACATAAATTTATAGATGCAGAGAGTAGAATGGTGGTTGCCAGGGACTAGGGTGAAGGAGAGATGTTGGTCAAAGGGTACAAAGTTTCAGTTGTACAGGATAGAGAAGAGAAATAATGTACAGCACAGTAACTATAGTTAATATGGTATCATATATTTGAAATTTACTAAAAAGTAGATTTTAAGTGTTCTCACCAAAAAAAGTTAAATATGTGAAGAGATGGGTATTATTAGCTTGATTGTGGTGATCATTTCACCATATACATGTATTTCAAAACATGTTGTACACCTTAAATATAAGTAATCTCTATTTGTCAGTCTTACCTCAATGAAGCAGGGGGAAAGATGGAAGCTATGACATTAGCCCTTTCTTGACAACCCTGGAGGAGTTGGTCCTCCATGAGTAGCAACTGAATTGTAAAGGGAATAAGGGAATAAGGCTTTAGATCTGCCAAATGCTGAATAAGGTGTATAATATTTTAATGAACAAGCAGTTATTTTAAGACTATAAATGTTTGATCAGTATAGTATGTCAGTGATAATTCATATCAGTTCTTTTGTCTAACCTTGGGGTGATATTTACTTAAATAACACAACTCTTGGAGGTTTATAGGAATATATTCATTGCTGTTACTTTCTAAATAAATAAACAGAACCTAAGAAAGTTTAAGTGAATCGCCCAAGGTCACAAAGGTAATAATTGAGAGATTTTTAAAACTAGAAATCCTAACTCCCCAACCAAACATTTGCTACTTCACACCTTCATAGAATGTCACCCAGGTAAAGTCAAGACCATGGGCACTAACATACTTTCCACCTCTATAAAGTGACATTTTGAACACACTCAACAACTGAATAGGTTATGTTTTATTGCTGTTTTAATGCTTAGTCAATAAGATAAAATTACAATGACTCTGTCTAATTCTGATGTGTTGTATTATTTTATGTATGCTTCTGTGAAGCATATACAAAAAGCTGGATTTGCTTTAGGTTAATTGGTATTAATTGGGTTTATCTTTTTTGAGCAGGGATTATGTAGCTCTAGGATGACATGCAATAGAAGACTTAATTAATTTTATGAAGCGTAATGACATTTTGTCATTAATGTTTTTCCTTTATTTTTCTATATCTTTCCCATCTCTTTCTCCAAATTTTTCCCCTCATTTTTGCTATTCTTTTGGGTGGTAAAGGGATGTAGTCATGTATTATGAAATGTATTTTTCTGTTTGATGCTGAAATTGACGTATTTTGATGTTGAATTCCTGGTGAGGCATTTTACAGATCACCCTATTTTTTATTTTCCTTATGAGAATTTCGTGAAAGGACTAGACTTGTCCCCACTATTTACTACTGGGTGGAATCACTGACAACTCCTGATAGTAGAAAAAAACAAATAAGAGTTAGAGTGTGGTTCAAGTCTCAGGACATACATGTTCTTCCCTGCCTGTGTCCCACACTGTAATAATGTAAATCTGGCACTATTTATATATCCTTCACCCTGAAGGAATGGTGATGAGTTTGGCTGGGATTCTTCAGCTTAAGTAGTGACTCCTTTGTAGCTTGATTCTTAGATAGCTTAGATAATGACCCCTT
Source organism: Potos flavus (assembly GCA_028534135.1). Classification (NCBI taxonomy): domain Eukaryota; kingdom Metazoa; phylum Chordata; class Mammalia; order Carnivora; family Procyonidae; genus Potos; species Potos flavus. The sequence continues at coordinate 78,492,841 of CM052884.1, read as the reverse complement.
CATAGGTCCATAGCATAATATCAAAACTTAGTGTCCCAGTGACCTTGAATTTGGTACATTTGGTACACAGAGCTTTGATTTGCTTCAGATGAGCAGTTCTTTTTCACATGATTCTGGAGATGTATACCTTAACTTTAGTCTCAAGAAGGGAAATCTTCATTTATTTAAAATAATGATCATGTTCCTAATTCTCTTAGCATTGATGGTTCAGTGGGTAAGTGTGTGTAACTCAGCTCTGTCCAATGGGACATGAGGAAAGACTGCTACGGAATTCTGGGGAGGTAGTAGATCTGGATGTGAAGTCTATCTGCCATAGCCATATGAGTATGAGGGGAACCAGCATGAAGGCAAATCTGAAAGACTGGGGAAAATAGAATAGAGATTTTTTTAAAAGATAGCCTTTGGTAAGTAACATCATTGATGTATTCAACCAGTTGTGAAACATATCCAACTAATTCTCTTCCTATTATGTGAGATAATGTATTTCCATATTGTTGAGACCAACCGGATTCTGGTTTTGCTAGCATGCACTGCTGAAAGCAACTCATCTGATGCATGGTCTAAATAACAATATTATACTATGCTACAGTAAGAAATAAACCCTCATATCTCAATTACTGCATATAATAAAAGCTCATTTCTTGCTTAAATGAGTCTCATGTGGATCAGAGAGCTTTTCTTTATCTAGTTTTTATGTCATTTGGGATACATGGCCTTCACGGTTGCTTTGTAAGAGGAAGAGTGAGTTGGAGATTCAGTAAGATACTTTTAAGGACTAAGCCTGAAAGAGGCTTACTTTGCTTCCACTTCCACTGACATTCCACTGGACAGTATTCAGTCACATAGGTTCAACATAACTACAAAGGAGGCTAGAAGATAATATGGTCCTACTGAGTTTCTGCAGAGAGGGATTGATATGATATGATAGCATCCAATATTGTGTCTACCATAGGAAATGGATTGTTAAATAGCTCAAAATATATCAGAACACAAAACGATGTTTTAAGGTTTTCCAGAGAAACAGAACCAATAAGGGGCGTGTGTGTGTGTGTGTGTGTGTGTGAAAAAGTCTATATCTACCTATGTATCTATCGACCTATCTACCTACCTACCTATCATGTATCTAGAGAGAGAGAGACAGAGAGACAGAGAAGGAGAAAGAGAGGGGTTGGGAAAGATTTTAAGCCATTGGCTCCTGAAGTTGTGGGGGCTGGCAAATCCGAACTCTGGAGACCCATGAAATAGCTGATGTTGCAGACTGAGTCTGGAAGACAGTCTGGATGCAAAATTGCCCCTCTCCTCCTCGAGGGACCTCAATTTTTTTCTCCTAAGGCTTTCAACTGATTGGATAAGGTCCATTCTCATTATGGAGGATAATCTGACTTAGTCTATTTGTTTAAGTAATAATCTCATCAAAATATACCTTCACAATGACCTCTGGTGTTTGACATCTAGCATAGGATGGTGTTTGACCAAGCATTTGGGTACCATGGTCTACCTAGCCAAGTTAATACATAAAATTATCCATCACAGTGATAACACTTAAAGTTAGCTATGCACACTTAGAAATCACAGATTCATTTATTTATATGAATCTACCACTATCATTTCCAGTGATAACCATCTGACTCTGACCTCTGCTTGTGAAATGGTGGTAAAGATATTCTGATACACCCCAGAACTGATGTTACTGATCCAAGTATTCCATTTCACAGGACTGGAAGCCTAACAGCCAGATGCTGCAGCCTTAATCTCTGTTGTAGAAATAATTACATTATTTTAAAGTAGGTTTTTTTTTTTCCAAAGATTTATTTGTTTATTTGAGAGAGAGCGAGAGAGAGAGAGAATGGGGGGAGGGGCAGACAGAGGGGGGAGAGAGACTCTCAAGCAGACTTCCCATTGAGTGCAGAGCCAATGCAGGACTTGATTGCATGACGCTGAGATCATGACCTGAGCTGATATCAAGAGCTGGATGCTTAACTGACTGAGTCGCCCAGACACCCCTAAATTAGGGTTTTTTGATGATCAGTCTGGTGTAGACACAGAATAACAACATAAAGAGATAAATGAAAGTGAGATAGATGATACCCTCAGGTCCTAGGAGAGGGCAGCACAGCACACCACTCAGAGGGATATGTGGGAGGAGCTCCAAGGGGGCAGGATTTCCTAGCAGGTGTAGAGGAGAGGGAGAGAGAGAGAAAGAGAGAGGGAGAGTGCACAAGAGTGAGTGAGCTTGGGGGCAAGTGCCTTCACTGGGAGTCAAGGTGGAGACAAGCAGAAGAGATGAGGAATTTTACTGATGCATTTGAATGTCACTAGGTCACAGTCAGGGGAGGGCAAGAAGAGGAGTTTGTGGCAGGAACCAGCCTTACCGCACTGGTGCACCTGATAACCTGGTTCGGTTGCTCCCAGCCTTCTTGTGGATGTTGAGTCTTCAGGAAAACATGACAATTTGAAAATTTACAATGAATGATCATAGTATCTGCATGTATTAAAACTCACCAGAGAAAGATTTATAACAATACCAGTGTTATCACTTTAAGGATTACCAAAGCAGAAACAAAACCATCAAACATTTATTTGATTAGTCCACTTACTCTATATGAAACAGGGAAACCTTTTTTGTAAACAAGTCTAGCTTAGCTATGTGATTGGTTGGATATGAACCAGGCAGAGGTATTAGATAATCTTAAGAAGTTATAGTTGTCTGGTAAATCACCCTGATCCAAACATCTGGAGATTCTTATACATGGTGTTATAGCATCCCTTTCTCTTGGCACCACTGTCAGACCTAATTCATCATTACTTCCTCTTTTCCATAATTTCCAGTGATCAAATGCCAGTAGCTTTTCTTGGATCCTATCCTTATGTCAACTTTCCTAATTTCAAAACATTTTCACAGCACAATATGGTTTCCAAGTTTGTGCCCTTAAATTCTTTTCCTTGTGTGGGTATCATAGAAAAATGCATATGCTGGAATTTTATGTAAAGGCAGCATGTGATTAGGGAACAATTACTTTGAATATTGATGGAAAAATCAAAACAGATCATTTGAATACATAAAAATTAAAAGTTTTTGCACAATTATTACACGTAAGTTTTTTTTCCATGCATAGGTTTGGGTTTTTTTTTTGTTGTTGTTGTTAATTACATTCACAAAAATTACATACTCTGTTATGTATTCTTAATAGTAAGTCATAAGGAATTTCATATTTTGTCATTTTTATATAAAAATAAATTTGAATGCTTAAGAAAAAAGAAAATAAGATACAAATTGAGAGTTTTGGAAAGATAGTCAAAAGAGGTTGAGGTATCTATTACTAAATATACTTTAATAATTATTACAGGGAGATATTATATGTTTTCTGCATTATTGTATGATATTCCATATTTAATTGACTGTGAATGTTACTTTTTACTTTTTTCCCCTTGTTTTCTATGTTGCTCTATAAACCTAATAGCTATTTTTAAAACTGTATGATATTCTAGAGTGGATGCCATCAATGAGGATTAATCAGTTTTATATTATTGATCACTTGATCATTTGTCTTTTATTAAATAACAGAAACAATTGTGAGATGACATTTTCACATAAAATATTTTGTTTTTTATCAATTATTTGATTATATTCAGAGAAAATATATCAACTTATCAATGATTACAATCAAAAAAATTAAACCTGTGTTTAATTAGTCTCACATAATCATTTTTTAAAAAAATATTTTATTTCATTAGAAATAAAGGTCAATGTTTATGGTAGGTTTTTTTTTTTTTTAAAAAGGTCCCAATTCTCCATAATCCCCTTGCAATGTGACTCTGAAGTTCCCCCCATCAAGAGGTAGGCTCTACTATCCCATTTACTGAAATAGTTTATCTTGTGACTTGCTAAGGCCTATAGAATGTGGAAGAAATTATAATGTATTTGCTCTGAAATTAGTCTTCAAGCAGCCCTGCTTGCCTCTGTCCTCCCTTAAAATCTTGTCTCCACCATGGTAATAAACTTGAGTTTTCCTGATGGAGAATGAGAGGCCAGGTAGACTCAGTTTTCCCCTGAGTTCCTTGAAGAGCAGCCTAGAGCCAGCCAATATCAAATTTGCATGTAAGGGAGTCCAGTCCAGCTTAGCAGAACTGCTTCCTTGATTTGCAGTTGTATGCAAGAGCCAGGTTATTTTCAAAACTGCCCAGATAACCCACAGATGGCAAGCAAAAATAAACATTTCTTATTGCACCCCACTAAAGTTTTGTGAGTATTTTCTTGGTTAGCATTATTATGATAATAGATGGTATCCAATTTATTACTTTCTCACCAGCAAAGGAGAGTTTATTTATTAATATTTTTGGCAAAAAAATGTAACTATTCTCTAGAATTCTAACTCAAGTCCTCAGATATAAGTACTCATTTGGAGCAACTGAACAAAGTCTAGACTATGGAGGCTACTGAATGTGTGTTTAAAATTTTTGTTGTGTAAAACCTCTATCAGATATCATCTTAAAAATAAATATAGTACTTAGAAATGAGGAACTTTTACCTATCTTTAATCTGAAGGATATGGCTCATCATTAATTTATTGTTTCAGCTTTATAACATAATGTCATTAGTGATAAGAGGGTGATGCAAATATTAAAACACACACACACACACACATTAGCCAACTTTTGGTGAAATTTCAATTTAATATGGCTTGGGTGGTAATTCTGGATTTAGGAAAATTCTGATATTTTCATTTTTAAAATTGTTCATGATAGACTAGCAAATAGGTTTTAAGTGTTAAAAAATGCAGTCATGTATTAAAATAAGAATGTAGCAGAAAAATTAGACATTTTTTTCTCCTGAATTTTTGCATTATGAGAATGCAGACTACTTCAGCACCAAATGTGAACACAAGATGTGTCACTGTCTATGCTCAGGAAAGTAACTAAAATAATGCCTCACATTTATTAATAGAATGCCAGCTGTGTTTAAAACAGAGAGATAGAGGTAGTAGAGCACAAGCTCATTTTTGTCAGGATATATATTTTTGTCAGGATATCTGCCATTCTAGCACTGAGGAATTAAAATTAAGTCAGGTTTGTGCTAAATGTAGGTTAGGTCTATATATTGGCAAACTAGTGAACAAAGAAGAAAAAACAGTCACGGAAAGTGATATCCTTGCCATTAATGAAGAGCAGTAAGACAGGAGGATTACAAAAACCAGGACATGTATAGTAAGGTAATATCCAGAAAAGGGCCCCCAAAATAATAACTGTCAAGAAAATTTGAAGTCTGTAAGTAAGTGAGAAAGTATAATTGAGAATAAGGAGGATAGGAAATGAGGATTTAGCTCATGTTCCAAACACATTAATAGAGTTCTCTACTTATTTTCAGCATCACTTCCACTATTTATCCCACTGACCCCTCCCATGTCCTGCACTCTCAAAGTACTCCTCATATGACTCCATCATAGATCATCTGAAAACGTACTCTGAACACGTGCTTAAATGCCCATCTCCTTCACAAGATGGTAAAATCTCTGGGACAATGACCTTCTATGAACCAATTCTGTATCCTCAATTTCTTACATGGTACTTGATTCATAGGGAGGAGCTCAGTAACTTTTTTAAAGGGGTGAATAAATATGTAGGTAGACAAACAGAAGTAGGAAAACATAGGCTCTAGGGTGCCACAACACAGCAAAGAGAAAGCAAACCATGATTATATTTGAGGGTCCTCTGCTTACTAAAGTTTTAGATGAGGTGGGTTAAGTATCCAGGCATGGCAGAAGGAAACTATGAGTCAGCAGAGTCTAGGAAATAATGAGGCACAACTTGACATATTAAATAATCCCTACTTAGGAAGTACATGTTCTCAAGAGCATCAGTCACCTAGAAGTTAGAGAGGAGATAGGGTAAATGATTGTATGCGACTGAAAGGAGTGAATGAATAGAACATATCCAAGTAATTTAATACCTTGTTATATTGATCTCCCTCCATCCAATTAAGTTTTATAAAGAAGATTAATTTTATGGTAAAGGTATTTTAGTAAGTTTTTACCATCGTACTCTTTTGATTATGTAAAGTTGCATGCTATGCTAATTTAGCTTCTTAAACTTAGTACAATGCCATATTGCTCACTGGGCTTATCTTGACTCCTTTTAGAATGGCAATGAGTCATTAGAAACACAACTTCCCATCTAGTTCTGAAGTCTCCTTCTGTCTTTGGCAAAACAACCTGGACAAGTTGCACACAGACCTCCAGTCATCCGCGGGATGTTAACCTCCATTCCCTGAGCAACTTGGATTAAATGTTTAGTTCTCAGGCCCAGCCTTCCTACTTTAGACTGAGATTTCATTATGAAGATAAGTTTGGTTTCATCATCAGATCCATTTGTGAGGGAGGTTTGAGATTGGGAAGAGCAGGCAGGAGGTCAAAGGCTTAGGACTGGGTTTGCCCAACCTTGCCAAGATGATATAGACTCCATGCTGTCCTGAACCCTTAGGAGACGGAAGTGTGAGGAAATTTAGTGTAAGGCCATCGAGGTAGATGATCAATTTGCAGTTAGGCATCTCTAAGAACCACACAGCATTATTTCATACTAGGCTGCTGATGACATCTAGGTTATGTCAAAATGAACTGCTATGGCACAGAGCTGGCTGTTTTCCCATTTGTGTTTTAAGCCATGATTTTGTTTATTTGTTTCATTTTGTTTTCTGGTGCTTTTGATCCTTCATTGTTTGATCACTTCAAGGGAATTTGGGAACATATAGCTGGTCATTTGGTTGAAGAACAAAAATATATATAAGCAAATTAGAAAACAATGTATAACCTTGTATACTATATATCTTGAATAGAGCTACAGTAGGGTGGGAGTAATCAGGACAGGCTTCAGAGTGAGGTGATATTTTATCCTCTTTCATACAGTAAGATATGCATTTGGATGAGAAAGGGAAGTCACTTCTGAGGATTCAGGCACAATTATAATCAGATAACAAGACAAAACAAATACACTGGAAAAATGTTGACATATATGAAAAAGAGGAGTTAAGATCCTTACTACATGAATAATGCTTAAATATTAGTAGGCCAAAAAAGATAAATAAACAGTACAAAAATGGGCTAAGATAACGGATAACAAATTCTGAAGTGAAAAAATACAAACAGATCCTTAAGTACATAAAAATATCTTCAACATTCTCTCATTTTTAACAAGTTACACCTAAAAATGGTGAGGTATTATTTTTGTATATAAGATTCAAATGATAACACCATACATTGATAAAGATTTGGGAATATAGGCAGTCTCATACTTTATTACTGGGAATGCAAATTAATAAAAACTTACAATTCTTAATTCAAGGACAGTTTCTCAATGAGTTCTACCCTAGCCACCCTGTTCAAAATTGTACTCTTCAACTCCCAAACTCCCAACTCTAGGCAATTTTTACCTTGAACATACCACCATTAAACATAATATATAATACCTTAATTTGACATTTTTTTCAAATGGTCTTTCTCCCCTCAATACAATGTGTATTTCAGGAGCCTAGGTATATTTTAGTCTGTTTGATTCACTGATAAAACCCAAGCATCTAAAACTATGCCTGGCACACACAACATACTCAGTATTGCTAAATGAATGAGGAATGGATGGATGGATAGATGGATGAATGGATGAATAAATGAGTATTACTGTATCTGTGATGTTCATATGTTTTGACCCAGAAATTCCAATTTTAACAGGTTACCTAAGAAAATCTGCAGTAAATGTGCAGGAATGGTTACTACAATGTTAATTATAATAACAAAAAATGAACAAAAAAGTCCACTAGTAAGAGATCAGTTTAATAAATTGACACTGTATACTAAGGATTGCAATACAGCCATGAAAGATGTCTGTGTATATTAACACAGAAAGGTGTTATTAATGAACTATTAAATCTGTTGGAAAATCTCTTATAAATTAACAAATATGATACACTAATATTTTTTAAAAGGTTTAGGGCACCCATCAGAACACTGAAATTGGTTTGTCTCTTATATAAATATAGATGCAATTTTACATTCTTCTTTCTCTACCTCCATATTATTTGAATAGTTTTTCATAATAAGCCTGAATAACAAGAAAAAACAGTAAAGACATAACATTTTGATATGTTAAAATGCCAAAAAAATATAGCTTTGGTGGGAAGAAAACATTCTTGTTCCTCTTTGTATTTTAGACATAAAGTACTTTTTTTCCTATAATTGCAACACACCTTTCAGTTAATTTTGTAAATATCTAATCTCATCAGTTTAAAAATTATGAAACAAACAAAGTTCTAGGAGAAAAAGACTCTTATTAGTAAGTAGCAGAGTACACCACTCTGAACCTCAAAAGTTTGTAAAATGAAATTAATAATGTCTTTATCAGAGGTTGTAAGAATAAAAGGAAATTTTATTAAGAAATTTTACTAAATTCTTGCTGTAGAGAGGCATTAGAGAGTAGTTCCCTTTCTACTTGCACCCTGTTCCTTTTCTTTATAATCTTCCAATTGGGAAAATAAAGTTTAGCATTGGAATTTTTGCCAGGATACCTCTCACACTACAACTGGCTGTATCAGGGTGGCTTAAAACAGCATCTTTGTTCACTTTTAAGACAAGTACTGATTCAGTCAACAATTATTTATGTGTCCTTGAATGTGTCATTGGTCTGTGAAGCCAATGGGGATCATAACACCTGACTACTCTAAAGGTTGATAGTGAGGATAAACATTAACTTTAAAGAACATCAAATGTTTAAAATAGAGAAGCATTTAATAGCATGATTCTGCCCTTTAAATGATAAATTAGAAGACAGTTCACAAGTGAAACATGAAAACAGAGAGGGAATCATGAACTTGCTGGCAGGAACCCTGAATCCATTGGCACACACTTGCTGCTTTTATCCATTATCAGCCCAAGACACTCTCATACCAACTGCATGGAGATAAAAGGCTGAATATCTTATTACCAGTTCCCTTGAGCCTTGTGGCCAAATCCTTTTGTGATTTGAGTTTAATTACCTCGAAAGAGGTGCATCAGTTTTATGAGGTTACAAATAAAAAGAAGATTTAGATCTTCCCTTGTGTGAAACTGGTCTATAGATTGAATTCTAAACAATTGTCACTGCTCCAGCTTCGTGAAAGCAAGTAAATCATTTCTTTAAGGGAATACCCAGTGCCAAGTAATCCTGGTCTCCCAATTGGCATTAAATAATAATAATAATAATAATATAAAATAAAAACAATTAAGTTTCTTATTGATGAAACTGAACAACTACCTTCTATCTCATGCAACTCTTAAGATGTTTCCAACTTCCATTAAGCACAAAATATTTTTTGTTTTTATTATTACCCTTAGTGACTTTAACAGGTGAGACCACTACATTTAAATTTTAAGCCTTAGAAATGTCATATTTCAGCATGAAATTTGACCACAGTACTTAAGTAACTTTAGAACACTTGGTACACTGTACTTTTTAAATCAGTGCTACTATCCTTAGAGAAAATTTAAGAAATAGAAATATACAGCATTCATTGTGTTTAGCTGCAAGTTATGGTGGAATCCTGGGTGTCCTCTTCTCAGTGCCAAGTAACAGAGTGGGTGGGGTGCTTGTGTAGACAAGCTGTTTTCTGAACACGCTTTTCAACTTCACGAAAGACAATTAGGGTTTCTCCTTATTATAGAAAGTCGAATAAATTACCTTCTATTAGTTTTATATGGGTGTTTCTATAAGATATTTAGCAGTTATCTCTCCTTAAGAAAAATAGAAATGATTTAGTAGATGAAGTCGAGAGTTTGCAATGGGAGTTTAGGAAATGATAACATTAGTTAGTAATAATGTCCACAGGGTATCCTAGTTGGTTCACATGTTGTCTAAGACTGATGAACCAGAGACCAAAACTTGATTCTTCATGGAGCTAGCTACTTAAAGCAAAAATGAACTCCTTTTTACAATAACTTTTCAGTTAAATAAATGTTGGAAAATAAGGTGATTAATAGGATTTTCTCTTTATTCCATTAACTCACCTGCGCTGTGAGACTGCCAAGACAAGCATGATCTTGTTAAGAACAGATGTAGGGAGCTTTTAATGTTAATTGAATTCTTTGCTGTCAGCTCTGTGTTTTGGTCCTGTGTACCCTTGTAGCATTTTATCTGCTTTTATACTTATCTGTCCTTACCATAAAATTTGGCACTTTATTATAAATGGCCTTCCTCCGCAATATTTTAGGAACTTATATGTATATCCATTAAAAAAGAAAAAATGATCCACCATCCTTTAAATGTGAAAAATGAGAGAAACAAATATTTTTTAAAATTTAAAAAACTGAAACCACATAACTCTATCCCACAACACAAAATACGGTATCTCCACATATTTGTCAAGGTTCCATTAAATATACTTAAATCCATCCCCACAGGCTTCTCAATTTCTTGAAAGCAGGGCTATTGATTTTTAATTTGATACTCCTCTGATTTCTAGATAGCACCATACAGATTGCTTATTAAGAAAATGGCTAATTGAATATATATTAATATATATGTAACTTTTTAATATATAACTTGGTAATAGATTAGAATAAATATGTTATCAAAATTTGGAGTGAGATTCTTTAATTTTTTTATGTTCGGTAGAATAACAGAAGGAAAACCTAAATCTGCCTCCCCATCAAATTCAGAGTGGTACCTGAAAACAACAGTGCTTTTAGAAAAAAAATATAACTAGGAAAAGAGAAGGCAGTGAAAACTTCCAATGGGGAGTATATAGAATATCTATTTAATCCAAGTCAGACTAATTAGTGGTAAAAAGTAAGACTTGAGTTGTCTCTAATTTAATAGCATAGATATTAAATTAAAAGAAGACAAAGAGTGGTCCAATAGACTATTCTTGGCTCCCTCAGCTAATTAAAATGCTGAGATTAAAAAATGGACATTTTTACAAGTTTATTTCTTCATTCAACAAAATCTTAAGCACCTTCTTAGGTGCTAAAGATAAAATGATCATTTAAAATAAAGCATATCAGTGGGGAGGTTAGTGGGGATGGGTGAAATAGGTGAAGGAGATTAAGAGTACACTTATGAGCACTGAGCAATGATGTATAGAAGTGTTGAATCACTATACTGTACACCTAAAAGTAATATAACACTATATGGGAACTACACTAGAATTAAAATAAACTTAATAAAAATAATTTAAAAATAAAGATAAAGTGCCACATAAAACAGACGTGATTCTTTTCCTTATGGAGTTAAAAATAGAGTGGAGAGACAAATATTTAAAAATATATACTATAGAAATAAATGTGCAATTGTAATTATCATGAAGCAAAAATACAGAAAACTATGTGTGGGTATAATGGGGTTAACTACCTTAGACTGGGACTCAAAAAATGTCTTTCTTTTGACAACTGGAATGTGATGTGGCAAAGAAAGTACTAGGCAGAGAGAACACATGCTAACCTAGGAATACGCCAGCTACATTCGAGGAATTAGAAGAAAAAGAACAGTTCAGTTGAGGTACAGAGCATGATTGGTATCAGATTCACATGATAAAGTAGCCAAAGTGCATATCCTATAAAGTCTTAAGGGGTATTAAATATTTTTTAAATGTTATTATGATTGAATTGGGGACCCAATGAAGATTTTCATGTTGTTTGTTTTTATCTGGGGAATTGACGTGATCACAATTTGTTGTTGAAATTATTCTAACATGATTACTTATATTTAGAGAGAGACAAGGGTCAGAGACTGATTCAAAAGCCATTCTAGTAGTTCAATCCAGAGACAATTCTAGCTTGGGCAATTGGCATGGCTAATGGAGAGAGAGTGATGAATTTAGGCCTTTTTCCAAGAGTTAGAATTGATGTGAATTATAATATATTGAATATGGATTTTGAGAAAAGAAAGAATAAAGAAGGCATATCAAATTTCTGCCTTGACCGACTGGGATTTTAGAATTGTCATTCAGTAAGCCTTAGGAGATTGACCAGGAACTTTGGTTGGTAGTGGAAGCTATCCAGTGTCTGGTTTGGACATTGGGACAAGTCTGTGAGACAAATGAATGAAGAAGTCAGATAGGTATTTCAGTATGTGAGTATGGAGCTCAGAAGAAACACCTGGGCCAAAGATACCAATGTAGGATTTATAGGCAAACAGACAGCATTTAAATTCATGAAAGTGAATAATATTGTCTAAGAAGCCTGTGTGGAATACTATATTATACAAATTTGCTTCTATAGACAGTAAAATGGGCATTCTTTGAACACATAGACCATTCATTTTTGGCAAAACTTCCTAGAAAGATTTATCTAAATTTAAAATAAGACATGATATTTAAAATAAATTTAAAATAATAGTAATAATTATGAAAATAATAACATAATGATAGTACTTATTTCTCTTAAAGAGACTCTATTGTTTATAATCATTGAATAGCCTGACATTTAGTTAAGGGAAGGATTCTTGAACTGTAGGACTGATTTTGCATCCAGACATTTTTTTCCCTTGATTTTTAGTTCTACTAATTGGGGAGTCCAATAATGAGTCATCAGAAAAAGCTACATGGCCCTCCAGATAGTTCTGGAAAATGATGTAAAACAGAGGCTAAGAAACAATGGACAGATTCCTCCTTAAAAGTATTCACGTCGCTCTTTCAACTACTAGGTTAGCTAGTACATCCCACTAAAAAACTGGAAGTACGAATGTTTCAGCTATGCAGTAGCAAAGAAAGGTTTCCTAATACTTTCTAGTTGCATCAAGCTTTAAAAGTTGCAGATTCAGTTTTCAAATATTCCAAATCTCAAACCTAACTTCTTCAAACAACAGACCTTGTCATTATCAATAACTTCATTGTCACCATAATCTCAATCTCAAATTCATTCATTTCATTCTCTGACCACCACTTTTTTTACATTTCCAACTCACTCACTCTACACCCTAACTCCAACAACACTTCACCTACTCTGGCAACTTTAACCCATGACCCCCTTGATGTTCTGCTCTCTTCTTCTTACCCATTTATAATTCCATAGTCAAGCATTATACCCTTCCCTTTTCATAGACCCTCATGCCTTTACCCTTTGTTTGCTTTTGTGATATTCCCTTCACGAAGCCACAAACATGTTTAAATTCATACTTCTTACCACAGCACCTTATGTTTGATTCCATTAAGGAAAAACACATATCAGATAAAGAGCTAGTATCCAAAATCTATAAAGATTTTATCAACTCAACACCCAAAGAACAAATAATCCAGTCAAGAAGTGGGCAGAAGACATGAATAGACATTTCTCCAAAGAAGACATACAAATGGCCAACAGACACATGAAAAAATGCTCCACATCACTTGGTATTAAGGAAATAAAAATCAAAAACACATTGAGATACCACCTCACACCAGTCAGAATGGCTAAAATTAGCAAGTCAGGAAACAACAAATGTTGGTGAGGATGCACAGAAAGGGGAACCCTCTTACACTATTGATGGGAATGTAAGGTGGTAGAGCCACTCTGGAGAACAGTATGGAGGTTCCTCAAAAAGTTTAAAATAGAGCTGCCCTAATTTAATTTGTCTGATATAAAGATTGCTACCTCAGCTTTCTTTTGATGTCTATTAGCATGATAAATCATTCTCCACCCCCTCACTTTCAATCTGGAGGTGACTTTGTTCTGAAATGAGTCTCTCATAGACAGCATATGGAATCGTCTTGCTCTTTTATCCAATCCGATACCCTGTGACTTTGGATTGGAGTATTTAGTCCATTTATATTCAGAGTTATTATTGAAAGATATGAATTTAGTGCCATTATATTCCCTATAAAGCCTGTTTTCATATATTGTCTCTGTTTCTTTCTAGTCTATGTTACTTTTGGGCTCTCTCTTTGCTTACAGGATCCCCTTTAATATTTCTTGCAGGGCTGGTTTAGTGATCACAAATTCTTTTAGTTTCTGTTTGTCGTGGAAGCTCTTTACCTCTCCTTCCATTCTGAAGGACAGCCTTGATGGAAAAAGTATTCTTGGCTGCCTGTTTTTCTCATTTAGTACTCTGAATATATCATGCCCGTCCTTTCTGGCCTGTCAGGTGTCTGTGGATGGGTCTGCTGCCAGTCTAATGTTCCTACCCTTGTGTGTTAAGGACATTTTGCCTCAAGCTGCTTTCAGGATTTTCTCTTTACCTCTGATATTTGCAAGCTTCTCTATTATATGTCTGGGTGTTGATCTATTTTTATTGATTTTGAGGGGGTTCTCTGTGCTTCCTGGACTTAAATGCCTGTTTCCTTCCTCGGATTAGGGAAGTTCTCAGGTCTGATTTGCTCGAATATACTTTCTGTCCCTCTCTCTCTTTTTTCTTCTAGGACCCCAATAATTTTAATATTGCCAATGTGGATTAACAACACTTCAAAGCTAAATGATGGTGGGATTCTGGTTCAAGATGGCAACATAGGAAGACCTTGAACTTAACTCCTCCACAAATACCAAACCTATACATTTATAGAGAAATTCCTTCTGAAGAACTGAGGTCTGACTGAAAAGATTCTGCACAGCAAAATATAGAGAGGCCACATAGAGAATGCAAGAGAGATGGGAGAAACCATAAGGAAGGGAACCTTCACCCCCACAGCTGTGAAGGGCAGTAGGAAACGACAGGACTGAGAGAATAGGAGCATATTTATCTGCCCTGGGGCACAGGGAAAAAAAAAGCTATAGTTTAAAAAGGAACTGGAATATAAAAGATCTAGCCCTAGACTTCCATCAAATAGCAGCAGGGCAGGGGTGGAGGGGAGTGTTGGTTGGGTGGCTGGAACTCTCTCTCTGGGTGGAGGGACTGGTGAGCACCATGGTTTACACTTCCCCTGCACTTTGATAGTGCAGACTGGAGTAGGGTCCAGGTGCCATAGCTGGCATACTACCTCAACAAATCCCAGATGCCTAACCCATATCAGCCCCAGCCATCCCACCAAGGCATTCCCAGTATGATGCGTACTGGGACATCCCTGGCCAGTGCTCGCTACAGTTCCAGCTGTTGTGACAAGGTGACATAATTCCAAAGCACCTTGGAACACTCCAGGCCCATACCATTTTGTCTTCAGAGAGCTTGCTTGGGCACCTCCTACCTCAGCACAGAACACTCTTGGGCCTCCAATCTCATGCCTGCTTAAGCTCTAGGATTATTCACAATAGCTAAGAGGTGGAAGCAGCTCAAATGTCTATTGACAAATGAGTGGATAAAGAGAATATGGAATACATCTCTCTCTCATATATATATATATATATATATATATATATAATCTATCTATCTATCTTTCTATATAACATTACTCATATTATGCTGAGTGAAGTAAGTCAGTCAAAAAAACCCAAACAATGTATGATCTCACTTATATGAGATATCTAGAGTAGTAAAATTCTGGAAACAGAAAGTAGAATTGTTGTTGCCAGGATTTAGGGGAAGGGGAAATGGGGGTTTGTTATTCAATGGGTATAGAGTTTCCATTTTGCAAGATGAAAAAAGTTCTGGAAAGCTCTTACACAGCAATGTAAATATAGTTAACACTACTGAACTGTACTCTTAAAAATGGTTAAGAGAGTTAAAAAAAAGTTGAATGATCATGAAAGCTGTAATGGGCTCTCTGATAAAAAAAATCATTTAACTATCTTATATTTCAAATTTGTGAAATACTTGAAAATTACATATATACATATATATGTATATATACATATATACATAGTATATGCATAAAATGTATCTTTTTTTATATATTAAAAGATGCAATATTATTTTATAATTATAATTATATAATATTAAATATGTTAAAAATTACGTATTATTTACGTACACATGCACACAAAATGACATGTGGATTACTTGATGCCCCATCAGGAACCACTAGTGTTTTACAGATACCATGAGAAAATATTTATTCTCATTGAGCCCAGGGTAGACTGCTAGGGAATATTTTCCACCTAGATGCTTGAATTTGGTCATTGCCATGAATACCTGAAAAGGGGGCTGGGGCTTATTCCTCACTTAATTTTTAAATCAGAGAAAGAAAAGAATGGTTAAAAGAACCTCAAATAGGGTATATTGGTGGTTCAGTCAGTTAAATGTCTGCCTTCAGCTCAGGTCATGATTCCAAAGTCCCAGGATCAAGTTCTGCATTGGGATCCCTGCTGAGCAGGAAGTCTGCTTCTCCTTCTGACTCTCCCCCCTCATGTTCTCTCTCTCTCCCTCTCTCCAAAATAAATAAATAAAATCTTAAAAACAAAACAAAATGAAACAAAGAACCTCAAATATATTTGGGAAACAAGAAGAAAAGTACATCCTTTCTGGCCAGAGCCCTGTGATAGACATAGCAACCAGAGATAAGAATGGGACTATAATTTAGCCATAGACATCAGCCCATATTTAGGCTCAGGGCAGGTGATGAACATCTCAATGGCTGTCAGAAAAGAGTGTTTCTATAGCAAATACACCACAGCCATCAGTTCTTGAGGCATTCATAAAAAGCTCTCTCATAAATTTAATCAGTATTTAATTTGTATATTAGAGTAAAATGCAGTAAAATAAAAACCAAATTTAAATTAATTTGTCCAAGTTTTGCTACATAGTAAAACCAGAATATATATCCACATTAGTTTGATATGTTCATTTTAGGTAACATTTACATTTAGTCTCTCCTCGTGTTTTTCACTACAAAGTCCATTTAAAAATTGCCAATTTAATGTCCATCTATAAAAGAAAAAGCAGATCATTAGATGAATAAACTGTCCTTTAGATCACCTTTAAGACAATACCCCATTAGGCAATAAAAACTTCCAGTTCAATTTCCTTTAATAGAACAAAGTTTTCCCTTGAATGAAATTCTCTTCATTTGCTGATTGGGGAAGACAGCTCATTTTAATAGAGATTGTCCCGCCATGACTTTCCTACGTTTGCAGATTACTTAGGAAATATGAATTTCAGGAGGAAAAACATCATTAGCAATAGAGGTATTTAGAAGAAGTAAAAGGGTAAAGTGTACATTTAGCACAAAGCAGCAATCTCTTTACTCATAGCTCCAGGGTTATCAGGATGCCATTAACAGCTTTTCACTATGTAAATGTTTTCAAACAAAATAAGCTAAATGAGTAACAAGGTGAATATGGTTCATTCCAAAAGACTTATTTAGTGTTGCTTGAAAATTGAAGGGGAAAAAAATGGTTCCATTCCAGCTCCTTTCAAAACATAGTAAACCCAAAAATCTTTCCATTGCATCTAATCAATTTGTGTTCTAATGTAATTTGGGTTTCATAGTATTTAGGTCAAACACTGTTTTTAGAACCCTGCAGAGTAACAAATGTTGTCACATATTTGTTTTATTTTATTTCTACCTAGCATGCTACAGAGAAGTACTTATAAAATTTTACTTTGGTGTAGTCTAAAAGTGTCCCTTTTCACACTTGAAGAGATGAGCTGTTTTCCAATAAAATGGCCATATATTTAATGACAGAATATCTAGAAATCTGGCAGAATTCATTTTTCTTATTACAAAGGAGTAATTAAGAAGTGCTTGATAGTGTGGTCAATTATACAGCACACATTCACTGAACACATCCTTTAGAACCAGGCCCTGAAGGAAGTTTTTGAATAAGACTCAAACGCTTCCTTTAAAATGCTCCTACTCTAGGGGCACCTGGTTGGCTCAGTTGGTTAAGCATCTGACTCTTGATTTAGGTTCAGGTTATGTTCTTAGGGTACTGGGATGGAGCCCTGTGTTAAGTTCCCTGCCCAGCAGGGAGCCTGCCTGCTTGAGGATTCTCTCTTCCTCTCCCTCTCCCCTCACTCCACTCATGTTCTCTTTCTCTGTCTCTCAAATAAATAATTAAATCTTTAAATAAAATGCTCCTAGTCTAGTGGAGAGAACTACAGTTCAGCAGCCAGTCTATATTGTTGATTTAGAAAATAAACCAAATAAAATAAATATTACTAATTATCTTATGGCACAAACAAAATTACCGTTAATATGCTTGCATATATATTTTCATAATTTTCTGTGCAATTATGTATATATGTTTTCTCCAAGTGGGAATATACTATCTAAAATTTTTGATTTCTTGCTTTTTAAATCTATTCTTCATTTATTGAATAATATGCCTCCATGTCACCAGTTTTAATGATATTCTCATAGAGAGGTATACTAAATTTATTTAACTATCCTTGAAATGTTGGACATTTTTACATTACCAAAATTTGTTATTATAAAAGAAAATGCTAGGCTGATCATTACTATAAATTTTTGCATGATATTTAATCATTTCCTCAGAATAAGTACCAATAGATAAAATTCCTGGAATAAATGTTAGGCATAATTTTAAGACATCTGAAACATACAGCCCAATTGTTCTTTTAAGTTGGTTTTTATTGGTATGAAAATAAGTTATGTTGTTTTCTTTTTCTTTTTTTATTTTTAATGAGTCTCATTGTTTTTTCTGTTTTATAGTTTACAAAAATAGCTTATAATTTGTGAATACTTTTCTGCTACCCAGAAAAGTATTTGCTAGTTTGTTTTGTATAAAAATTATTTATATTAAAAATATCCTCCCTCAAATTTATCCTTTCTTTTCAATTTGTAGGTATAAAGGGCCACATGCAAGGACCAGAGAGCAGCATCTAGGGGATGAGAACATCCCCCAGTCAGGATCTAACAAAGAGCTGGAGACCTTAGACCTCCAAACTCAAGAAACTGAATGCAGTCAATAATCTAGATGCAATTAGGAGTAAATCCTTCCCGAGAGCTGCCAGGTAAGACTCCAGTCACCTTGATTTTAGATTGGTGAGACCCCAATCAGAGAAGCTATCCAAGCCCACCTACCCTTCTGACCTACTGAGCTGTGAACTAATAAAGGGAAGTCATTTTAAGCCACCAAATTTGTGGTAATTTGTTACTTGACAATAGAAAATTAGTGCAGTCCTATAATGGCAGTGATGGTGGCTGGCTGACTTTGTTCTTTTCTCATATGCCCCCTATAAAATATAACAATTAACCTTGATTTTGGTAATCATTTTAAGCTAGATAAACAACATATTTGGATAAACAACATATTAAGTGTCCATTATTCCAAGTTTAGTTAGAGCTTTTAATAATAATAATAATAAAAACACTATATCTCATCAAATGCTTTTTAAGCATTTTTATAAGGTTTGTATGTCTTTTATTCTACTTTGATGTATTTATGTGATGAATTATGTCAAATATTTTCCCATCAGATTTATTTATGAAATAACCCTTTTTTTGAGTCTCATATGTTATTATTTATTTCAGTTATGGGTTATTATTTTATTTGAGATATTTTATATCTACTTATAAGGAGGGTAGACATGTAAAATTTTCTTTTATTTTCTGCTATTATTTCTCTTATTTAGCTTTTAGGATTATGCCAGGGTCATAACATGAATTGAAAAACTCTTCATCATTTTTACATGTCATGTCAATTATTTGTTCTTAACTATTTGAAAAACTAACTTGCCCATAAAATACTTTTGGACTGGAAACACTTAAATAATAATTCTTTAAACATTTGTTCATTGTTTGTCAGAGATATTAGTCTATTATACAATGCAGTACCAGGATAGAGATATATACAGCGGCATATAAACCAACACAGGATGAGAGATTAGAAGGGGATGGCTTTGATGAGAAAAAAATGCTGGCCTTGCTGTCAAGATCAGGAAGACAGCCAGACAAATATGGCAGGGAAGGGAATTTCAGGAAGAACAGCATTTATAAAACCATAGGTATATGTGGAAGTGCATTGCCTACTATATGCTTGTTGTTTCATATCTGGTATATATTTTATTCCAAATATTTTTATCCTACCACATAGCACATATAAAAAAGAGAAGCTCAAAAAATTTAATCTACTTATGTAAAGTTACCAATAAATGCAAAAATGAAATTCAGACTCAGTTCCAACTAATTCTAAAATATACATTTTATTTCTTCTATAATATATTGTTACTGGAAATAAAATAAAACTTCAAAAATCTGAAGATGGACAAAAGGGTTGGAAATGTGGGAGAATAGAAGTAATTTTGTTGATTTATATTCTACTTCTATATTGTGGTAATTTTGATATGGATATGAGCTTTATTAGTTTCACATTGATACTTCTATTTATTATGAAATTTCATATTTTTCATTTAATTCTCCAGTGGATATGTGATACATTCTTTACAACCCAGGAATGTCTTTCTCAAGGACCTGGCAGCCATCCCTTTGAAATGTAATCATCAATAAAGGTAGATCCCCTGTCTTCTAGTCTCTGAGAGGAAAGGAATCTAACTTTGATAAGGGATGATTTGGCAAGCACAGTGGACTAGTCCCATTCACAAATCTCCCCTAATATTTTCCTGTACTTTTCCATCAGCTCACTCCAACTTTTAAAAATCCTTCAGCCTTTTCTTCTGCTAATTTGAATTCAATCTCTCTCCCCAATTACAATAATCTTGACCTCTATTACAATCCTCTGGAATAAAGTCTTTCGTGCTATTTTTAGCAAGTGTCCAGTGCAATTGTTCTCTTACAATACATGTTACAATTTACCTTGATTGTATAGTTATTAAGTAGTTCAGCTGAGATTGTAATTTTTCCATCACATCAAAATTGCTTGGAGTGTTTATGTATAGGTACTGTGTCACTTATAAAATAATTAAGTAGATATATATGAACAAATCAGGCTTTCTTTAATGTAGTTCTGTTCAATAAGCATTGACAACTTGAAGTGACTTTAATAGCTGATCTTCAGCTCTGGTTTGAAATGGCACTTGCATAGTATAGATGGTATGAATGGCAGATGATCTAAATCTCAATGTATATACATTATCATTCAACGCTTTTATAATTATCATTGCAGTTATTTCAGTTTCCCTAGCTGATTAGCATCTATGTAAATAACCACAACTCCATGCTTCAAGATCGTTGTTACTGAACACTCAACTTGGAAATATATACCCTTTTTGTAAAACCATTTACCAGTATTTTGTCCTTGGACAAGTCTGTTCTAACTCTGATAAAAATCACAAGAATGATATATGCTTCCCAGCTTTTTGATGAAGTTGAACAAATTATATTTTAAAGCACTTTGAAATAGACATTACTATATAAAAAGAAGTCTCTATAATTACTTGCTCAGTGGAAATTCATGGGATTTTGAAATTGTTCCCATAATGGTTTAGGTAAAATTTTAAGTCAAAGTAAAAAAAAAAAAAAATTGATACTTAATATAAAAAATAATGCATTTAACTTTTTAAAACAAAAAATCCTATTTCCTCATATGTATATATTTAATACAATAGCCTCAAACAAAATATTCTGTTTCATTTATTTTTTGTCTCATATTTCATGAACACTACTTGTCTTAGATTTTTTGTATAATTGATATTTAAAAGTTTGACCAATTGGAAAGTTAGAGCAGCTGTATTCTACTACAGGCTTAGGGAAGTCAATGGAAATAGTCTTTTTCTAAACAAAGACTGTTGAGCAGATTCTGTAAATTTATAATATCTTTAATAATGTATTTGGACTCATTTTGAGCCAGGTAATAGAAAACTGGTTCAATTAACTTTAAGTGGAAAAGGTACATGAAACAAACTTCAAAAGGAAATGGGGTTAAACCGGTTTCATTAATGACCGGATGCAGGAATATCGATATCATTAGGCCTGTTGTTTTTGCACTGGATGTGGTCTCTCTATTTTTTTTTCTTTCTTTGTCTTTTATCTCCACTTCTCTTTGTTTCAACTTCATTCTCTTGGATCAGTTGTCCCCACAAATCCAAGACCATGGTCACATGCTGTTTCTGGGTTTTATATAATATAGCCTCATGAACAGAAAGAGAACACTTTTCTGCCAGTTTTCATTATAGAAAAAGGTCCTAAGGAAGACCTCTGATTGATGTGGATTGGTCATATTTTTACCACTGGAAAATGAATGAGAACAAAGGGATGGGTTGTTTTGATTGTCACCTCCAATATGAAGGAGCAAGGCAATAGCATTGCAGGGCTCTGCC
Organism: Potos flavus; assembly: GCA_028534135.1. Taxonomy (NCBI): domain Eukaryota; kingdom Metazoa; phylum Chordata; class Mammalia; order Carnivora; family Procyonidae; genus Potos; species Potos flavus. Next base: position 78,470,800 of record CM052884.1, on the reverse strand, counting down.
CTAGCAGAATGGGAAGAAACTATTGGAGAGATAAAACCAATGCTATACCACAGATTTCTGATAATGGATTTGTTCATTTGAAGTCATCATTTATCGACAAGCCAAAATTGACCCAATAGATCTGAATTTTCCATGTTTATAGTAACATTTTCAGAATAGATTTATTTTATTTAATCTATGGTTACCTAAGGTCTATCTTCAGAATAATATTTCCTTTTGAAGAGTAGTAACTGAATATCATAAAAATGGATTATTTAAACAAAATATACACATTTTCAGACCTGCAAATGTACTTTATATTAATATAATTCAAGACAGGAATCTAATTAGCAGACATATATGTATATGTTCTTATTTCCAGCTGGAAATGGGTAACTTTTTTTAATATAAAATGAAAATGAAAATTAAAAAGAAACTTGTGTACGTAAACACTTTTGAAAAAGTCATTAATTCTCATTTCCTTTATCATTACGCTAAAGTTTTAAAGTATTATCTACTTTTTTTTAACATAGTCTAAAACATAGTCCATTAAACATGTTTGATAAGGCCCTATTAAAGCACTACATACACCTGACTAGACCATGAGCTTGTTAAAAATAAGGGGCAATGTCTTTTTCATCTTTGTTTTACAATCCCTGTCAGAGTAAGTACAGGGGCAGAAAACTTTCTCCTTCTTCCTTCCTAGGTTCTTTGGCTGGTTTGATAATTACATTGATATAAGACAAATTAACAGGAGAAAAAGAAATTACTTTTCTTTCTTAGATATGGGAACCCCAAAGATATGAGACCCAAAGATAGTCAGGCAATTGATGCTTATATGCCGTCCTGAGAAGTAGTAGGGGTCTGGGGCTTCACAGGGGAGGAAAACAATTTACAGGAAGATGAGAAGAACAAATGTTTGGTAAACAAATCTTTGTCATGCCATGCAGATAAGTCTTTATAATAAAAAGTTACCTTTGGTATTAGTTCTCTCCTGGTACAAACCCTCTATCTAAATTCTTTAAGGCAGTTAAGGGGAAGGTAACGCACTCTTTATTGTCTTCTGTATGAAATGATTCGCATGTCAAAGTGGCATGTTTTGGGGTTACATTCTGCTCCCCCTCTCTATCCCTGTTTGTGGAGATGAATTAGTAGTTGGATATTAATGTATTATTGGGCGATAAATAAACATATAGCTTCTCACCTCAGAGAAATCACTAAAAAGCTAATCATCAGAGAATATATAGTCCTTTATTTTCCCAAAATACAGGTACTAAATAGTCATATTTCTTACATAACTAAAGACACATCTCTGTATGCTATTTTTTTCTTATTTCTCTCATTCATGCCCTTCAGAACAAAACAAAACAAACATGACCAATGTTTTGTGGTTTCTTGCCATTCGTGGCTCTTGTGACCATACCTTCCCAGTTATTTCAGGAAGCCAATATATCTCCTCTTCGACTTCCCTGCCTCCTACCCCTCCTGTGAGGTTCACTGCTGTTACCTTGATGATAAGCGGTAAATTACTTCTGCAGCTGAATCTCATTTGGCATGGATTCTTCTCAGGTTTCTCTGCAGCTTCTGCTCATTATCACCGTAGCCACTTACCGGGGCTAGTCTGGTACAGAGCAGGTTGCCACAGAGCTTCCAGAGTCCTCAAGGTCCCAGAGCGGCCTTCCCAGAGTCCTCAAGGTCTCAGAGTGTCATCCAAAGTCTTTTGCTGAAGAAACATTGCCTTCCAGGTAGATGTAGACGATACTTTCTTCCCTAGCCTTAGCTGCATTCTGTTATCTTGTACGAACCCTGTTTTGCCCCCACTTTCTTACAATACTTTTAGAAAGCTATTATTTAAGATTGGACCTTAGAATTTACATACTCTAAGGACTAAATTCAAACCCAGAGATTTTAATCAGAAAAAGTCACAGCAATAACAATAATGCAGCTCACCCATGAACAACGTGGGTTTGAACTGTGTGGGTCCATTTATATGCAGATTTGTTTGATAAATACAGTATAGAAACTTAAATGTATCTTCTCTTCCTTATGACTTTAATAACATTTTCTTTTCTCTAGCTTACTTTATCATAAGAATACAGTAGATAATACATAAAGCATACAAAATATGTGTTAGTTGACTTTACATTATCAGTAAGGTTTCTGGTCAGGAGTAGACTACTAGTTAAGTTTTGCAGGAGTCAAAATTTCTTCAGAATTTTTAATATTGTATATATGTTCTTATTTGCATTTGGAACCTTGACTAATCTTTGGGAGAGCCCCCAAATAAGCAACTTTATATATATTTTTGTATTTATTCCCCAGTAGTTTGTACACGGGTTGAATGGCTTACCCAATTAAATATGCACTTGTGTCTATTTATAAGCGCAAAGTCAGCATAGGACAATTAACCTAACACTCATTTTTAGATTTAAATTACATTTACATTTTGATTTGAAGAGAAAACCTGTCTCGATTTGTTTCTTTATGGCTCCCTAAGCAGGGCAGTTTCTTTCGCATTTCGTGGGGTTATATACTGCAGATGATGCTATTTGGATCATTGATGTCTTTAATTAACACACAGAAGGTCATGTGAGTGCCCACGAGCTATCCATGGCAGATGCTTTGCCTAATCATTATTGGATCCAATCACTATTAATCACTAAAATTTCATTGGGGTTTGCAAGTGTTGAGAGGAAATAGCAGGTTTTTCTATACAGACCATTGAAGTCATTCTTCTTGTCCATTAACTCTTATGAGGTCATGATGCTAATGCTTTCCCAGGAGGACCATGTATCTAATGCTTTCCCAGGAGGACCATATATCTTTCTGTACGCTATGTGCTTCTGGTTTGAATTGTAGAGCCTGGTTTGGATCACAGCCTACATTGGTATATCATACTCTTCATTAATGAAAACATTCCCATTTAGTATGTCAGACTGTACAGGGCAGACTCAGGAGCAGGAAAATAAATAATGAGTTCAGTTTGATCATGACCATTAAATAGCATTATTTAGTAAGAAATATTTTGTTTGTGGCCCTTTGTACTTGGGCCACTTTCCTCATTGGACCAGATCCAAAAATTATGCATGATTGAAGAGAAGGAATGTTTGAGCCTCAATTTGTCTTAAGTGGATCTTGAAGTAGATGGACATCACCAAACAATTATACAATGGCTGATCTTATTTTTACTCTGTAGGGTGCAACCTAACCAAACTCATATTTAATAAATTGTCAGTTGGTGACCAGCTTCCATGCCAATATTTCCATCTCTTTATTGTTTCTACTCTCACTGTGTGGGTCCATCCAATTGAGCAAATATTTCATGACCACAATAAGTTTCAAGCCCTTGCCGGGGCTATGAGTACTACATAAATAGGCATATGATACAAATATTCTGCTCTCAGAATATTAAAAAAATAGAGAAGATAAAATAAGAACACTAAAAATATAGATAAAATGTGGTGAGATGTGAGTTGTGTGAGATGAGTTACAAGCAAATTGATATATGTATGTGAGGAGCCCCCTCTGAATACAGAATAAAGTGTAATTGTTTAGCAGGCCACTCAAAGCCACTGTAATATGTTCCTCAACTCATTGCATGGGCTTTACCTTTCAGTGGGCCTACATGGTGACCCCGAGTTTCAGCTTAAATAGGTTACTTACTGTTCCCACATCAAGTCTCCATCTTTTTTTCCTATTTTTTTTTTTCTTTTCTCTTGGAAAGCTGTTACCTTTAATACTAGTGGTCAAATACATTTTTAAAGATCACCTAGGATGACCAACACTGATGGAATTTTAAGAGAGGAAGATCACAGTTCTCCTTAACGGTATCATTAATCAAAAATAAGAAAATTAAAAACTAGAAAAAAAGAAGAGATATGTTAGCTTAAAGGTTTGGGAAATAGAAAAAGTGATACACTCATTATTTGGTATGTTGACACTGAGATATCATCCTGTCATTTGTGAGGAAATATCCAGACATAGATTAAAAATGTTTCTCTGGGGCTCTAGAGGAAAATCTTGGGCCTAAAGAATTAGATGTAAAAAGCACTGCATTAGAAATTCTATTTGCAACAGAGATAATCAAAGGGAGGCACATCAGAAAAGCACAGGAAGGTAGTGTCAGAACCCAGGAGTTCCTACAGTTCATGGGAAATTGGAGGAATGCAAAGCTGTAAAGAACCTAAATATGCAGTCATCTGGGAACTTTGAGAAAGAAACAGCTGTAAAAGTAAGTTTAAAGAAGCTAAGGCTCTTTACTACTATCAACTACTGGAGAAAAGTCAAAGACTGAGTATTAGGAAAAGGGCTTTGGCTTGGAAGATGAAATTGATCATTGACCTTTACCAAAGAATTTCAGTAGAGAGTAAGGGCAATAATTTCCAAGGTATTGGTTGTTGAGTGGATGGTAAAATAAGACAGATTTTTTCCCCCCAAGGTATACAATATAGTGTCAGATAAATTACCTACTGATGAGTTATTTACCCTAAATATTTGTAAACTTAGATTATTATAACCTATATTAACAAATTATTATAAGGATTAGATACAATACTAAGAACATAAGCACTTGCTAAATACTATTGTCCATTACTATTTTAACTATTACAGAATTCAATCTCTCTTTTCTATCTTTGGCCACCAACCATTTGTCTTTTGATCGGCTTCATTTTTTCTAACTAAGTGCCACTTGAGGTAATTTCCACTATGTTTCCTAGGCCTTGGTGTCTTAGCTGGCCTCCCTTATTACTGTTAGTGCATGGTGTTTGAGACCCTGGTTTCAGACGGATATTGCTGGCAAGACTGGTGTGAATATTCACATTTTTTCAAGAAATTCATTTAGGAAGAGTAGTGCTACTTCTCCCTGACACATCATTGGAACTGCCTACATATTCTTCTGGTTGCTGCTATTGACATCTGGAGTTCTTTAAATGTCAAAGCTAAGGCATGACTGTGGCAAAGTTGCAATAAGAAGGCTCCTTTGCATTTCCAGGGACCACATTATTAGAAGGAAGTGAAAGCACAACTGCCTTGAAGACTAACGTTTATTTTTTATTTTATTTTTTAAAGATTTATTATTTATTTTAGAGAGAGAGAGAAAGAGAGAGCATGGGGGGGAGGGGAAAAGGGAGAGGGAGAGAGACAATCTCAAGCAGGCTCCACACCCAGCATGGAGCCCAATGCAGGGCTTGATCCCATGACCCTGAGATCGTGACCTGACCTGAAATCAAGTCTGACGCTTAACAGATTGAGGCACCCAGGTGCACTAAAGAGTAATAGTTAAATCCAGAGGTCTTGTTGCCAGTTTAGGAATCCCTGGGAGGTAGGCCAGTGGTAGTTCTGAGTGATACCTTACTGTGATCAGATTCATATGACATTTTAAAATAAAGATGTATGATTTTTTTTTAAGCTAGATATTCCTCACTTTCTCAGGTGAACTGGATAAGGTGATCCCTCCCTCCCAGTTTGTCAGACATGACCAAACAATTTGAATTTCAGTCAAGCTTAAGCCCAAATTGTACCCCTCTATACAGATGAATCTCAACTGCCCACTATTAGAATACACTTCTTTATGGGTCTTTTATAATTCTTCACATTTGGAAGCAAGATAATTGCTGCTCTTTGTTCCTGACGTCTTTTTAAGAATGTTTGTATAATAACTACCTTGGAAGATAGAGGTAATATCTTCCTCTGGAGCAAAGAGAAGGTATGCTTACTGTCCATTATAAAAGATTTAGGTGCTCTAAATTCAGAATTCCTCTGCTGTAGTCCAATACACACAATGGACTTCTCTCACCTGGCCTTCTTTGTGTCATCCTGTGAGAATGTGCACTTGGGAATTGGGCACAATATGTTAATCCTTTGACTAATGCTGTCTTTGTAGGCAATAAAATACTTTGTTTATGACCCTCAGCCTTCTGCCAGCATCTACGTAATTATGGCCAGCTAATTTGTTAGCTTTCCAGCAGAAAAAAAATCAGATTCCTCACAGTTCTTCACACTTATCTCATAGTAAACACTAAATAAGAACTATTATTAGTATTCAGAGCCTTATCACCACAAGAAACATCTGAGTTGGAATAAATGGTGTCTAACATGTCAACTTCCAAGACAACTGATTGATACTTTTAAAATGTATTAAGGAAAAAAGGAATTTTGCTATTGGAACTCTGTGTTCTTTAGAAAATTACAACTTTTCTGATTCTAAGAATTTTTATTGGTTTGCCTGCTTCCCAAGATTTTAAAGGAAACCAAATGAAAAAGTTCAGTGAACTGAACTGAAACAAGTTCTTCAAATTACTTTAATCTCTTTTCCATATGATGAAAATGTACATTTTAAATATGTGATAGAAGAAACATTTTTCAAAAATATTTTATTTATTTGTTTGACAGAGAGAGATCGAGAGAGCACAAGTAGGGAAGGTGGCAGAGGGAGAGGGAGAAGCAGGCTCCCTGCTAAGCAGGGAGCCTGAGGTGGGGTTCCATGTGGGGTTTGATCCCCATGAATCCTGGGTTCATGACCTGAGCCAAAGGCAGATGCTTAACGGACTGAGCCACCCAGGTACCCTGGAAGAAACATTTCTTATGTTCTACCAACAGCTTCCAGAGATAAAAACAAAAAACCTTTTACCTGCATCTTTTATTTGTATGATACACTTTTAAAAATATATGTTGGTAGTGTTAGTATCCATTTAATGATTTACAAATTGGAGAAAAATAAAGAGAAAGAGGCAGAAGTGATAGAAAATTACATAATAAAAGTATCGTGTGTATATATTATTTTGGTTCAGTACAAGGTTTCTGAACCTTAGCACATTTGAACCAGATGAACGTTTATTATGGGGGGCTGTCCTGTTCATTGTAGGATATTTGGTAGCATCCTTGTCTTCTACCCACCAGATGTCAGTAGCAACCTCTTCCACTGTTGTGACTATCAAGAATTTATCTAGACATTACAAAATGTTCTCTCGAGGTTAAAATCTCACCCAGAATTCAGACCCACTGGTTTAGAGCTTGACAGTTTTTCCTAATTGTTTCTCTATAAATTTCTCTATAATTTATCTCATTATAACTTCACATGATGTATTTTAGAAATGAAGAAAATGAATCTTGGAGAAGTTAATTACCCATGGTAGCACATCTAGTGGATGCTAGGACTAAAATTGCAATCTATATCTTTATTCTTCAGTATGGTGTTTATCCTCCCATTCGCCAGGGGTTTTCAAACATTGTTGCATCAAAACCAGCTGGAGGACTTTATATAATACAAAATGCTGTGCCTATCCACAGAGTATCTGATTCACAAGATCTAGATTAAAATTTAATAACCTATATTTCTAACTAGTTCCTTGGTGATGCTGGTGCTGTTTTTCCAGGGTCTACACTTTGAGACTTACTAGGCTAGACTCTACTGAAATGTAACTTGCTTAACATTTTACGTTGTGTCCAATACACTTCCCCAAAGTGCAACCTTTTCCCCCCAACCTTGAGTAATTTATAGAATTTGAGTATCTCCTATGTATGTGAGAATTGTGACAAGAGGCAATGAATTTGTGACAATAGGTGATAAGAATGACTGAAAGATTTGGTCCAGAACTTCAGTTCATGTATTATTAGAATGTCTCTTGAGATATCTTTTCACAAAAGTTATGTTGAATTGGATCACTACTGATTCTGTAACAAATTCAATGTATAACTTTGCAGAAGTTACTTTACCTCTCCCTTTGAGTTTTAATTATCTATAACATAAGTTTTCTTTTTTCTCTTAGCGTAGATGATCCGCTCCAACAGTCTATATCCCATTAATACTGTAATATTTTAATGCATTTAAATTAAAATGAAAAGGTCATTGACATTTTTTTGAATTCTCTTCGTGGATATCTGGAGAGCCATGTATTTATGTAATACGCTCTCTCAGTAAACTTCGGGTATTGCCAGCAGGATTTTTAAGCCCTTGTGCTTTTCTTTATTGTCCAGCTGAGAAATTTAATTTCTCATTTCTTTGTATGAGCATAATCTGCCTTATATTGTTATTTCCCAGTCTATTCTTAAGTATTAAATGTCTTCAAATTCTGTTCTCAAGTTCTTACCACTCTATTCTCAAGTTCTTATTATCAAGTTCAGAACTTACTCTACTTTCATATTAATGTGTCAATCAAAAAAAGTCTAAGGCTTAATTCCATATAATTTGATAAAGATCAGGAGAGTTTTCTTCCTTTCCTCAGTTGACATAAATGAATGTGCAGTTTAGCTGAAGAAAATAGCTTCATCTTTTGTCAACATAAAAACATTATTCCCTCTTTGATCATTTCAGCTAGAGAACATTTTTGTCACCTGTATATAACAGTAGAAATGATTTTATTGGTCATGTAAATCCCATAAGCTTTTGTGAGTCACTTAGCTATAGCAAGAAGAGATCAAATCACTTAGATGAGAAATGAAGTGATGGCAACAAAAGGGAGAGATTCTCATGGTTTTGTGTTTGCTTTTTTTGTGACTCATAGTCTGTGACTCCTTTTTCATCAGAGGCTCTATCTGAGCAAGGGGTCTCTGAGCAATGACGTGATAGAAACTGCATGAAGATCATTGCTTTAATTTTCCTTAAGATAGATGCAAATTGTTAGCTACTTATCTAAATCACCGTTTATCTCTCTAATGCAGGGACTGCTATAGTTAGCCACAATGCCTCTCAATTTCAAAAAACATTACCTAGGAAAATGGCAGATTGCGCAAGTGAGAAAATAGAAAATAATTATAAAATCCTCTATTGTGTTCTTTATAGTCATTGAAGCTATTCAGGAAAAACTTATCATATCAACAGTGAGATAAATACAATGTAAGAGCATTGGGGGACAGTACAAGGAGACTAACTACTCTGAATTAGAGCCCTTGCTTTGCCATCTACAGGTTGCATGATGTGGAACAAGTTATTAGACTTCTCAATCTTAATTTTCTCATCTGTAAAATGTGGATAAGAGTAGCACTTGTCTTATAGCAATTGTGTTATATATGAGGAAACTTTATAGTACCTTATAAGGTATGTAATATATTCTCAACAACCACACATTATTATTCTTAGGTAGGATATATATTCTTAAAAATATACATTTTTATTGCTCAAAGAACAATCTTTGTCAAATTTCTTTTAGCCTGTTCTTCATCGTACAGGATTCATAATTCACCAGTGGTAAAAATAAATTAATTTGGATTCAGAGACGCATCACTCTTTCAGATAAATTATTTTAGTACTAGGATTTAATTTATTTCAACAAGTTTTTCTCAGAAGCATACTATGTGTCACCACAAAGCTGTAAGGATCAAAAGAAAGAAAAGACTGAGGCTACAATGACAAAATTGGTAAATGTGTTTCGGATTAAAGAAATATTCTCATCTATAAGGTGGTAATCATGAAACTTGCTTTATGTATCTCATGGTCATATTGTGGACAGTAATACAAGGTTATTGCTTTATTAACTCATTCAAGATCATATTTGCAGTAATGAAATAATGGATACTAATGTACATAATCACATAAAGTAAAAAACCAAAGATTTAAATGTAAAATGACACCCTTGAAAATGTGTACAAATCACCTCAGAAAACCCACTCAAAAGATATCTTTTAATTATATGACAGATAATATTTGTATTCAGCTTCAAAGTTATCCAAATTTAAGTATCACCTTTAAATAAGGTGGCCTCTCAAGAGACTAGCAGTGTTTTACATGTATGCCATGAAGGATTTTGATGGCAGGTACTATTGATAACTAACAAGGGGTATTGGAAAGGAAGAATTGGACAGTAAGGATCTGTCTGTCAGTGGATCTGCAATATCACTCAAGAACACTGGGCCTGATTTTATTAACCAAATATCAATATTCTACCATAGTCTCAAACTTAAGTGGTTTTATTGGTCACTGTTGTAGAGTTAAGAGATGTATAAGAGTAATAAGAGAATAATAGGAATAGAGATATATAAGATGTATAAAACTAGAATTGAGAGAGAGGTAAATGTCCTCTCTAGAATTATTTAAAGTTAAATTATTCAATATCATGGGGACTAGACAAAATGCTTTCAATGGCCAAATTGGGCTAAAGACTATGGACACCACAAGATGGCGGAATAGGAAGCACCGGGAATTTGTCTCCCCACCTAAACAACAAGTACACTGGAAGAATCTGTCTGATATAACTATTTTGGAACTCTGCAGTTTATCAAAGGCTTGCAAATTCCAGGGGAAGACTTGGATGTAAATTGGACTTGATTTTGGTCAATTTCATCCCAGCAGACTAGCAGCCATTCATCCTCCACCAGCAGCCTTTTGGTAGGCAATTGTACATGTGTTCTTGGAGCAACCTGGACACAGCTTGCAGAAACCAGGGTGAGCAAAAAGTAACCTGTTCTCCAATCATAGAGGATCTATGCTGTGGTTGCTGATTGCTACTTCCAATCTCTGAAGTACAGACAAAGAGGTAGGTGACCATTGTTGTTACACCTCCCCCCTTTGTTATTAGTTCCTTCTTCTCTGGCTGAAGAGATTGCCACAAGATGTAAAGGGCCAGCACCTCCCCACCGCCCAACTTCTTTTTCTCTTTTTCCTCTTTTAGAAGCCAGACATTAAAGACTAGGACATTCAAAAGCAACTGTGTGTTTGGGAGAAATTAGAAAGTGACTATGTCTACCAAGGGAAAGGCTCAGACTCATAAAAGATGAGATGACCTGGATTTACACATCAGGCTGATCCTTGACACAGAGATAGCTCACAGAATTAAAAACACAAAAATAATAAATGAAATCAACAACAAAAACAACAAAAAGATAATGGGGTCAATACCCAGCAGTGCAATGGCAGGGTCATAGGGTAGCTCTATTTTTAATTTCTTGAGGAACCTCCACACTGTTTTCCAAAGTGGCTGCACCAACTTCCATTCCCACCAACAGTGGAAGAGGGTTCCCCTTTCTCCACATCCTCTCAAACATTTGTGGTTTACTATCTTGTTGATTTTGGCCTTTTTTTCACCCCAAATACTAACAATGCTTTTAGGTGCAAATTTCTTCAAAGTTGCCAGAGCAATGAAGCCAACATTTAAAAGTGCTTATAAGTTCCCTGAGGTCAGAGACCTCGACTGCTTCATTTTTGTGTTACCTTCCTTTCACCAATGCCATGCAAGACTAATAAATTTCAAAAGGAAGACGTCTATAAAATATTTAGAGGAGAGAATACAAAAATTAAAGTGTATAGTGGAAGGATCAAACAAGATTAGATTTATCTGTGATTAAAACTAGTATTTTAATTACTTTGCATGTGTGTGATATTTGAATAATTCCTAGTTCTCCTACACACACACACACACACACACACTCTTTTTACATGAAAATAAAGTTATACATGCGTCCTTCTTTCCTACACTATTGTCACCACATCTAAAAACATAGTAGATTCTCAATATTTATGTGTTAAATAAACTAATTTATACTCAATTCAATTTTTTATTATAATATGTGCCACGTTAGAAGGGGCTATGTCTACTGCAAAGCAACATTTGTCTAACTTTGCCATGTTGCTCACTGACTTGCATTTATTTGACTGTAAATTAATTAATTTTGGCACTGAATTTCTATACATATTTATGACTGAAGACACCAGGCAACTTCAGAGTGGGGGTAGAGAAAGGCACTGATAGTTTGGGACTCATAAAGGAATGTTTTTATGAAGACAATAATATCTCAGATGGGTTTTGTACAAATTTATTGCATTCTCCTCATGGAAGAGCTTAATGTAAGAGTTGTAAAAGATGCCCAAATGTAGGGCCATCACTCATTTGAAAAAAGAAGACCGAATGGATAAATAAATGGTCAATGATTTGTTTTATGCCTATAGTAGCTTAACCACAACCCTGTATAATATTTTAGCACAAAGATACTTATGAACAGGCATTAATATCTCAACACATACCTCATGGAAATGCTGAAATACCTGTATTTCAAGCTATTTTTATTTGAAAATAAAGCAATTATCAGGTTACATTTACAGCCAAATCTACTTCATCTTGAATTAAAAATGAATTTAAGACCATAGTACCAATTTTAATGGATTGGGGAACCTAAACATTTAAAATCACCGTAATGGATGGTGAATATATCCACAAATTATTAGACCCCTAAGAAAGAAGGAAAAATCATTGTTAGGTGGCTAAATAGTTCAAGTTTTTTTTTAACATAATTGAAATTTAACCATCATAATATCTGTGGGCCATGACTATCTATATTCAAATTAATTGATTTAAGTTAATTTCTCAGACAATTTAAGTTTTAGAAACATTCAACTTTGTGAAATGCTTCTTTATATAGTGCCTTGCATGGAGCCATGGCATGTTAAATGATTGATACTATTTGTGTCATGCTATGACTATGTATCACTAAACAACTGGTTATCGGCTCTCAAATATACTTTTAGCATGATTGACTGATTGATTTTTAGTGGGGGGAGAGATAGAAGGAGAGATTGAGAGAGAAAGAATCTTATGCCCAGCTTGGAGCCTGAAGTGGGGCTGGATCTCACAACCCTAAGGTCATGACCTGAGCTGAAATCAAGAGTCTGACACTTATCTGATTGAGCCACCCAGGAGCCCCATTTTAGCATCATTTAGAAGTAAACAAAACAGCAGGAAAAGACCATAATATATATAAGGGTTATTTTTTCCTGTAGTGACATAAATTTCCCTAATATTATTTTGAACAATTTACTCATTTTTTTAAAAAAGCACCTATAAGGGGACAAATTGATTTAACCCTATTTTCTTCCTTTTGCTCCCATGTCTGATGTTCTCTCAAAGCCAAAAGATGATGCAAAGGAAATTGTGCTGTGGAAATTTCTAGTATATATTATGACTATATTATTGAACACTATATAAACTTAAGCAACTCTGCTTACCACTAAGGTGTCTAGGAACAGAAAATCAAATACTGCCATTGAATAGTCAGAGCATATAGCCATTCCTTTGTCATTTCTTTGCTCATCTCTTTATTTTCCCTACCCTGTGTAAGTGGACAAACAAAAGCAGCCTTTAGAGTTGAATTAGTTGTTAGCATTATGAAATACCATAATAATTCTAGAAAAATAAGTGAATTTATATATACACTAGTTAACATGTTTATGACATGTGCCAAAATATCTGAGGGTTTTCCTAATGTCTTACTTAGTGAAGAAGATTTTTTTTAAAGATTATTTATTTATTTATTTGAGAGAGAGTGAGCGGCAGCAAGGGGGAGGAACAGAGGGAGAGGGAGAAGCAGACTCCCTGATTAGCAGGGAGCTTAAAGTGGGGCTCAATCCCAGGACCCTGAAATCATGACCTGAGCCTAAGGCAGATGCTTAATGGATTAAGCCACCCAGGCACAGCGGTGAGGGAGATTTTTTTAAATTACCATCAAAAGAATTATTTTCCTGCCACCATCTTACGAGTCTGCTAACACAGTCTCTATTTAAAAGATAATAAAAGAGAGATGAGATCCATTTTTTCCCCCAAAAAGAATGCAACTTATAAATCTGTGGCTTGAATTTAGGTTTCCTGATACCCCATGATGCTTATTATTCTAAATTATGATTGACAAAGTATGTAGCAATGCCTTGCACTTAGCAACACATTTATTTCTCATATTTCTAAGCAATATATCATCATAACTACTACCATATTGACTAATAAGGAACTTAAAGCAGTGATATTTTATGCTGGAAGTCATCACAAACTCAAAAGATCTGAAACCAGTCAAGTTTAAAGTTGTACTCTAATATAAGCTACATTATTACTGCTTAATTATCTATCTCCTTTATAATATAACCTATACAAAGGTAGGGATTTTGCCTGGTTTACCAATAATTGTATCCTCAACAGTTTATTAGGGGAGGAGAATACATGCAGAATTTCATTAAACAAAGTTGTTCTAAAAGATGAGAAGAAAAATCAACAGAAAAAAATTGACAGTCCTGAAGAGGTCCCAGTTTAACTTTTTTCCCCTAGCATTATTTAATAAAAATTGTATATATTTAGGTTGTACAATGTAATGTCTTGATATATGTATACATTGTGAAATGATTACCACGATCAGTGTAATTAACATATTTACCTCTTCACATAGTTACTGTTCCACCTTTTGTGTGTGTGTGTGGTGAAAACACTGAGATCTACTCTCAGCAAAATTCAAGTACATAATACATTACTATTAATGATACCCAGCATATTGTACATTAGGTCTACAGAATGTATTCATCTTATAACTGAAAACTTATATCTTTGTCCAACATATCTCTTTTTTCTCTAACTCCCAATTCATGGTAATCATTATTCTGCTCTCTCTTAATATCAGTTTGACTTCTTTTTGAGTCCACATAAAGTGAGATCATGCACTATTTGTCTTCCTGTGTCTGACCTATTTCACTTAGCCTAGTGTCCTCTAGGTTAATCCATGTTGTTGCAAATGGCAGAATTTCCTTCTTTGTTAAGGCTGAATAATAATTTTGTACATACAAAATTTCATTTGTCAATGGACAATTAGGTCGTTTCCATATCTTGGCTATTGTGTGAACATGGGATCATAGATATTTCTTTAAGATAATGATTTTATTCCCTTTGGATATATACTCAGAAATAGGATGCTGGGTCATATGGTAATTTTATTTTAAATTTTTTGAAGAACTTCCATACTGCTTTCCATAATGGCTATACCAATTTATATTCCCATCAAGATTGTACAAAAGTTATTTTTGCTCTGCATCTTCACCAACACTTATTATCTTTTACTTTTTGATAATAGCTATCTGTACAGGTGTGAAGTGGTGTCTCATTGTGGTTTTGATTTGCATTTCTCCAACGACTAGTGACACTGAGCATCTTTTCATGTGCCTATTGGCCATTTGTAGATCTTCCTTGCAAAAATATTTATTCAGGTCCTTATTCCATTTTTAATTGCATTATAATGATTATTTTGCTATTGAGTTGTAGGAGTTCCTTAGAAAGCTATGTCATCAAAATAGTATGGTACTGGAATAAAAACAATCACATATGCCCATGAAACATGGTAGAAAGCCCAGAAGTAAATGCAAGCATATAGTGTTAACTAATTTTTGACAAAAGTGCCAAGAGTACACAATAGGGAAAGGATAGTTTTTTCTATAAATGGTGTTGGGAAAACTGGATATTCACATGCAAAAGAATGAAATTTGTCTTTACCTTATGCCATACACAAAACCGACTCAAAATGGATTAAATGTATAACCTGAAACTGAAAAACTCCTAGAAGAAAACATACGTTTGGTTGACATTGGTTTTTGCAATGATTTCTGGGACGACATCAAAAGCACAGGCAACAAAAGTCAAAATAAACAAGTGGGACTACATCAAACTACAAAGTTTCTGCACAAGAAAGGAAACAGTCATCAAATTGAAGGTAAACCTATGGAATGGGAGAAAATATTTGTAAACTATATATCCTATAAGGAGTTAATACCCAGTCTTTAATTAGTTATTAAACTATTAAAGTTATTAAACTATTAAAGTTATTAAACTATTAAACTTCTTTAATTAGTTATTTTTGTGATTTGGCAATGTCCTAAACATTCCAGTAAAATGAAACAACTCAGCAATAGAACCCAGTGAACTGTTCGGCAAAATGAAATTGGCAAATATATGGCTAGATGCATTTTGGCATAGAACACTGCAATAGCAAAGTTGTTGTGATCATTTGAGCATTGGGTTATTAGTAAAGTTCTCCAAGCAGTTACATTGTTCTCTTCCTGTGCCTTTATCCTAAGGTACAAGTTATAATTTTATCCCAGGTATCAACATCCTACAGCTTGATTTACAAGATGTTTTTCCTATCTCCACTAATACAGGTGACAAGTGATAAATATGACCCATCAAGAAATACATACTATTATTGTATCTCACTAAATGTGTATAATTCAGATTCTTTGCCTATTAAATTTAGTGTACACATCAACAGATATTTAGAATTTAGAAGCCAGCTCTTTGAATTGAATTGGAATAGCCTAGACCTAATATCCTGTGGCTCATCAATAGTGCCTGTCTTTTATGATCTCCAAATTTTGTCATTAAAATTCAAATTTCAAAACTTATGAGTCACAGTGTCAGAAAATCTGGTGAAATATTTCTTCAGGCTATATTTTCTAGGCCTACCTAACTTCACGTGGACTCAGATATTTAATGACTTAAGATAATATTCCACTACAATTCTAGTTTAAATTAGTGGGGGACAACTTGAAATCTTCCATATTTTAAAGTCATTTAGAGTTTGGTTCCAGTTGTTAAGCCTTCAAAAATGTTAAGTCCATAAAATAATATTAGGGACATTTCATCAACATTTCTCTGTAACTCAAGTTTTACAAATTTATCTTAAAAGATGTGGTGTAGCTAAAGATATGGTTTGAAGCTTAGGACAGCTGAGCAATTTGGTTGGTGATCGAGGGATCCCTAAGATGAGATTTGTGGACACTTTTTCTCAAATACTTTAAGGACTCTGTTGGTTACTTTATCAGATAATTTACTGGGAATTATAACCCTGATATGTCTTAAAAATCAAAGTAAATAAGCCTATTGCTTCCTTAAAAGAAGAAAATGTACATTTTGAGTATTATTTTGAAGATAAGTAACTCAGTTTTTTTTTTTTAATAAGATTTTATTTATTTATTTGAGAGAGAGAGAATGAGAGGGGAGAAGGTCAGAGGGAGAAGCAGACTCCCCATGGAGCTGGGAGCCCGATGTGGGACTTGATCCCGGGACTCCAGGATCATGACCTGAGCCAGAGGCAGTCGCTTAACCAACTGAGCCACCCAGGCGCCCAAGTAACTCAGTTTTAAGCATTTCTGTATGTATATATGTATGTTGTATGTTTTCAACCCAAGATAATTTTATTTTACAAAGGTAGTTGCTGAATATATTAAATGTGTACAATGGCCTAAACTTAGATTTTTTTTTTTAAATTCTTGCTTGTGTCGTGTTCAGGATGTATGATCCTGGCAGATTGACTAGTCTCCTTCCAGAGGTGGTTCAAGAATCCCATTATCTTTCTCTTGTGGTTTTACTTACTTCAACTTGTGGCTTCCAGATTACTATGTTTATTTTTGCTCAAGATGGCAGGAAGGAGAAAAAGCTTGGAGTTCACATATGGTAGTTTTTAATGAACCAGTGGTAAAAGGGGTTAATATGACTTTTCCTTACATTCCTTTGGCCAGAACACCATCACCTGGTTTTCTGGGCTGAATTGTGTTTGCCTATAATTTATATGTTGAAGTCTTAAGAAGTCCAGTATCTCAGAATTTGACTTTTATGGAGGTAATTGAGCTTAAGTGAGGTCTTTCTCCTTTAGGCTATTAGTTGTCTGAGGTCAACTAATTAGAATTAGATGCTCTCCTTGATTCCAATGTGCCTAGCACATTAAATGACATGAAGTTGACATTTAATAAATATTTGTTGAATGAATAAGAGATTATATCAACATGAAAAACCCTGAAGAGAAGGTTAAAAACTGGTAAATAGATTGCTAATGACCTTCAGATATATGTTTTTCTGGGTTATTCCAAATTCTTTATTTCTTACCACAGAAACTGGCCAGCTTGTGTATTTTAATTAACCATTAGCTCCCTCTGGGATAGTCAGAGGCCAGCAGCTACTTTGGTAAATACCATCAATATGGAGCATCTTGTTCTCTGAAGTTTAAGTCCCATGTTCAAGTCCTGTAAATTGTTCAATCTAGAGACTTGAAGACTCCATCCCCTGGCAAAGGCAGGGGAGATTAGATCTCAAGAATGCCCCCTTCTACTTTGCATTTGCATGCTCTCCCAGATAATAGCCCCTCATTAGACTTTCAGTAACACTCCTCAAAACTAGTTGAACTGTCAGGAACTATATGTCACTGTCTTACCTGTTTTCTTGGTTGTCACATTAGCATACTTAGGTGCCTGTAGGGAGTTGAGACCCCTTATCAGAAGAGAAACAGGAATATGAAGACTCCTGAGTCATTAAGAAGTATTTACTGTCCCAGAAAAGCCCAGAAGTCATCAAAAGTTAGAACTAAAACTGATAGTGATAAAAGATTATCCTGTTTAGTGAGGTGGAAGCACCAAGGTCATAAAGAAAACAAGGGGTGAAAATGCTTTTATTTGAGATAAAATAATAGAGCAGAAAATGTGGTAGAGAGGAAGGAAGGGTTTGTGTGTGTGTGTGTGTGTGTTTTCCCCAAGACTGCAGTAGGGTTGTATGAGATATTAATGTCCCTCAACTGTACAAGATTCTTGAGAAGCTCTGGGAATTGGGAAGTCTGCAATTTACAACCTCTCTCCTCTGTTCTTATAAGCAATTTAACCAAGCTCCTGTTAGCAAGAGACACTTAAGGAACAGAAATCCTAGAGGAGATTTTTAAGCCCATAGTAAAGATAATATGATCCTCCTGCATAAAAACAAAGGATTATTAATGCTGTGTTTCTGGTGAAGTCTCATTTCACAACTGAGGTAACTTTCTATATTAAATCAGCCCCACCAGCACTGGAATGAGCCAAGCTCGGGTGTCATTTATCACGAGCCATTTTGGGTGCTCCAACCATAGAGGCAGCCCTAAGTTTGACCCTTCCAGTGGCTCACCCCCTGTGTGAGCAGAGGTTTTTATCCATAGACATGCTGATCTTTTTCAGGATTCAAATTTATTTTCCTGACATGGTTCATGGCTCCTGTCTCCAGGTACTTGTCCTCTGAAGGAAGAGCCTGCCTTTGCGGTACACCTCCCATAGCAGATCATATCCCTTTGGCAATTTGTAGCCCTGTCTCCTTTTCATCTCTTAAATCTCAGTTTATGGCCCATTTAACTGAATAATTCATAATCAATTGAAGCACTAATTTTGCCATTTGCTGAATCACTCAGGATATATGTCATGAGAAGATGCTATTTAAATGCAGAGTGATTGATGATTGACAGAGTTGGCTTTTTGTTTTTGTTTTTGCTTTGTTTTCTTTTGTTTTATAGGTTACTTTGACAGACCTGAAGAAAACGCATTCCTCTTCCTTTCCCAGATGAAAGCCTCTATTAATGGGTGACATTATTTTATACTTCTTTCTTTTATTTTCTTTTTTCCTTCCTTTTTTTTTCTTTTTAAAAATAAATCACCTTGTGGAAAGCAAGTCCTTTGCTCACACCTAGAATGGATAGCCCATTAGAGTATTTCCTAATCATTATATTGGTCCTCTATTCTTGAGGTGTTATAGGTGGGGAATTACAGTCATACATTTTATATGAGGTCACACCAGTGTGACTGTAAACACCAACATTATTGAATTCATTCATTCCTCAACACAGGTTTCTTGAGTGCCTACTATATGCTTGTAGGTAGCTACTTGTGGGTGCTAAAAATACAGAGTAAACAAAAAAGAACATTTTTTGCTCTCCTTAAGCTTGTATTTTATATTCTTTGGACTCCATCATGGTAAGATGGTGTCACCAAAACACTGCAGTCTTTGAAACCAGTGACCCTGAAGTTTCCCCAAATAGTAGAAGTGTGATGTTACATATAAGGGAAGCACAGTATAATGTTGTTTTTTTTTATAGCCTATGGAACCAGACAGATCCAGTTTCTCTTTCCGGCTTTGTGACCTTGACCAAATTATTCAATTCCTTTGCGTCTCAGGTTTTCTCACTTGCACAAGGGTGAAATTAATACCCCATCCCATCCCAGACTATGTTAGGGCTAAGATCAATATGTATGTAGTCCATCACACCATATATCTAAATGTTTCAAAGGTAGGAGGCAAGTTAACATGCTGTTAAATAAAACATCTTACTCTTACCTTAATATTTTCATACTGACCTGAAAGTCCAATTTAAAATTTAAAATTCTTGAATTCCTCAAAGTTTTTAACATAGAGCACTGGTGCCTGGTCTGTAGTCTCTAGCCCAGAGTTCATGTTTTCTTCTCTTCCCACTCCCAGTTCACTGGCTCACCATGAGAGACCCATCCAAGTTCCATCTGCAACCCCTATCTATCCTTTGATCTCCCCCTGGTCTAAATGTTCATGTGCTACACTTATAATCTACCTGGAGGAAATGGACCTCAGAAACATGCACTTGCATACTCTGAAAGTGGGCTTGGAAGGAGGGCAAGGGTTTCCATGATCTCTGGTAGCCAGAACATTAGCCGTGTTAAAAGATAAACTGAGACCTATTAAAAATGTTGAGTTCATTTGGGCAAAAATCAGTTCAAAGAGGGCAATATCCCATTTGGCAGATCAAAAGGAGCTCTGAGATTCTAAACAAGATGAAAAACTTTTGTAGGCAGAAGGGAGTGGGATAAAGGAAGGCGTACCATGAAAAAGTGGGTTAGTAATTGCAGCTACTTTCCTTTCCTAGACAACAGGGGTTTATCAGGCAGATTACCCAGCTAGTGCTAATGAAGTCATTCTTGGCTGATTGGCTTAAGGTTCCATTTTTCTGTGAGAGCTAAGACTATAATTAAGAATCATTTTGGTGATACAGGGTTTAGCACAAGTGACTCCATTTTGGGCCTATTACCTTTTTATTGTTTGTTTGTTTGTTTGTTTGCTTTCTTTAGCATCCAGGATTAGAGGATGTTTCAGGGTTCTGGCAGGCATATTCTTTCGCAGTCTATCGACTCCTTTCCTTATAAGAGTGGATTAGGAGGAGGGCCAGAGTGGGGCCCTGTTAACTGAGGAATGGTTAACAACTAAGGTAATAGTAAGTCCAAATGAAGTAATAGAAAGTTCTTATTTTTGTGCTGAAGTTATGGTAAATACTCTACCAAAGGGGTCAAATTTATATCAATAGTAGAATAATAACAATTTTGTTGGCCTCAAAGATATACTAACATATTTATAGCTACCATCTCAGTGCCTGGTATTTAGAAAGATCTTAAAAGATGTTTTTGCCATTTATCCTTCATGGGACATCAAAAGGGTAGCTGATTCCAGTGCCAGGGACATTGGTGGTTTAGATTTTTCAGTTCTCAAGGGTCTCTCCTGCAGCTCTGGGACCATACTAAGCTCTGAATATATTTGAAGGCAGTTTCTCCTTTTGGTAATATATTTTTGGGAGGGACAGGTAGTTTTCCACTGAGAACAAAGGAGAGGACATTACTGTATTTACAGCAAACACTAAGCTACCATGAAATTGCTCATCTTTTGATTTTAATTTCATGCCCCTACAGAGGTGCACTCATAGGAAAACTAGTTTATTCCACTTATCAAAATGAGATGAATGGATGAGATTTAACAGCAGCAGCTTGATGAATGAATGAATGCATTTTTCTGACATTAACATAGTTAAAATTCACTATCTTTCCCCATGACCTCCCACATCTCCCGATGGCTTGTGGCATATTAAGAGACATATTTTAATCCTTAGAACAGCCACAAAAATAAATAAAATAACTACATTTGAAAATGACACAACAAACTACCTGTTTAACAAGCATATGCAAAAAGAAAAAGGAAAAGAGAATCGTGAGACATATAGCCAATAAATAGCAAAATGGTAAACATTTAGTGAAAGATGAATGATTTTCTTCTAAAATCAGGGCAAAGCAGAGAGGTCTGCTCCTTGAAATTAATTTTTCAGTATTGTATTGCTAGTGTAATAAGAGAAAAAAAACCATCCATATTGGAAGGAATAAGTAATACTTTCCTTTATCTCTGACATTGTGATCCTCTATCTAGAAAATCCTAAGAAATACACACATGCACACATGTGTTCTCTCTTCTATGTCTCATAAACAAGTTCAATAAGTCATTGGATAAAAAAAATTAGTATGTGTCCATATATTAGCAACAAACACAAAAATGAAAATAAGAAAATTATTCTATTCACAATAGTATCAAAAGAATGAAATGCTTTACAATAAAAAGAATAACAACAACAACAAAAATGCACTGACATCTATGAAACATTTCTGAAAGAAATTAAAAATCTAAATAAATGGAGAAGCATTCCCAGTTTCGTGAATTTGGATATTAAATATTATCAGGTCTGTAATTCTCTTCAAATTGATATATATATTCAACACATTTCCTACAAATGTCCAACAGATTTTTTTTTTTTGCAGAATTAACAAACTGATCTTAAAATTTGTATAGAAATGCAAAGGAGAATAGTCAAAACAATTTTGATTAAGAACAAAATTGGATAACATACTTCTCAATATCAGAACTTAATATAAAGGTATAGTAATCAATATGGTAATCAAGACAACATGGTGTTTACCTGAGGATAGTCATATAAAGCAAAGGAAGAATTAAGAGTACAAAATAAACTTTTATACTAAGGTTAATTGATTTTTGACAATGAAGTCATTTTAGTGGGAAAAATACATACTTTTCAAAAAATGGTGCTGAGAATTTGGATATCCTTATACAAAAGGATGAATTTAGACCATTACTCCACACTATTGACAAAAATAAACACAAAATGGATTACATATATAAGTATAAGGATTATCACTCTAAGCCTTGTAGAATAAAATATAAGAGGAAATCTTGAGGACCTTGAATTAAGCAGAGTTCTTACATATAACACCTAAAACTTGATCAATCCAACTTTATAATATGAGTTGTTGTACTTCATCAACATTAAAAACTTTGGCGCTTCAAAAATAATCATTAAAATTTTTTTTAAGTGATTTGTATCCTGAATATATATTCTTACAATTCAATAATAAAAAGACAAACAACCCAATTAAAAATGAGCAAAGATTTGACTAGACATTTCATCAAACATTTAAGTGCCAAATAAGCACATGAATCAATGCTCAACATTAATAATTAAGGAATGCAATGAAAATCAATGAAATAACACTTCACACTCACTGGAATGAGTGTCTATCTTTTTATAATGAAAAGATAGACAATAACAAATGCTGGCGAGGATGTTGGCAAACTGGAACTCATATACATTGCAGGTGGGAATGTAAAATGGTGCAGTCACTTTGGAAAACAGTTTGACATTTTTCAAAAAGTTAAAAATAAATTCACTCTATGGCCAATAATTCCAATCCTGGGAATCTACCCAAGAGAAATTAGTGCATGCAAATTCCTGCATGTGAATGCTTATAGCAATGTTATCCAAAATAGTCCCAAATTATAAAAATAAAACCAAATGTTCATTAAATGGTGGATGGATAAACTCATGCAAAGGAATACTGTTCAGCAAAAAAGTTGCAATATATGCTATCGGATGAGTGAATCTCAAAAAAATTATGCTAAATGAAAGAAGCCAGACACAAAAGACTACATATTCTATAATTCCATATATATGAAATGTTCAGGGAAAAACATCTATACTACCTGAAAGTAGATCATTAGTTGCCTGGAGCTGGTGTGGGAGTAGAGATTGACTGTAAATGGACCCAAGAAAATAATGGAACTGTTCTTTTTTTTTTTTTTTTTTAATGGAACTGTTCTAAACATGGCTTGTAGTCTATATATTTACTAGTAATCGTTGAAGTCACACTTAAAAAAGAAAGACAGCTCTAACATTAGAAAAGAACTTGAAGTTATCTCATCCAATCTCTTGTTTTTAAATCATATTTCAGATTGATATAAATCAGTGATTATTGTAAGCTTTCTATATGATGTGAATTATGAATTTAAATTAATAAGTTCTCAATATGTTTTTGAATCTCAACCCCAGGAAGTTAAATACTGTGCCCAATGTAATACAGGCAGTAAATGGTGAAGATAATATAACAATCTAGATTTTTGTAGCTCAAAAGTCTGTGTGTATGCATTTTCAATTATGTTTCCCAGCATATGATATACACTTCACAATAGTGCCATACGTCTGAAATACTACTCAATTTTAATGATTGCAGTTTATTTTCTCTTTGACCTAGTTGTGTTTTCTAAGACTTCTGGCCAGCTAGGGAGAAAGATTTCTTTCCTTAAATCAAACTATGTATATGACACTTGTTAAAAAATCCAGTTCATAGAATGCCAATGGATAGATGCCAAGAGGGAGTAAGATAACAAAAATGAACAGCAGATTCAGATTTGGAATCAGAAATGATAAGATTATACTCTCAGATGCCCCAGTTTCCAGCATCATGGATTTAGAGACTTGTTAATTAAGTTCTCTGAATTTATTTTCTTTAATTAGATAAATAACACCTCTTTTCATGTGTCTATGTCCATCTGTGTGTCTTCTTTGGAGAAATATCAGTTCATGTCTTCAGCCCATTTTTTAAATTGGATTATTTGGTTTTGGTATTGAGTTACAGAAGTTCTTTATATATTTTGGATACTAGCCCTTTATTGGCTATGTCAATTGCTTATATCTTCTTCTGTTCAGTAGGTTGTCTTTTAGTTTTGTTGGTTTACTTTGTTGTGCAAAAGCTTTTTATTTTGGTGTAATCCCAATAGTTTATTTTTGCTTTTGTTTCTCTTGCCTCAGGAAATATATGAAAAAAGATGTTGTTACAACAGAGATTACTGCCTGTGCTCTCTTCTAGGATTTTCATGGTTTCAACTTTCACATTTAGATCCTTAATCTATTTTGAGTTTATTTTTGTGTATGGTATAAGAGAGTGGTCCAGTTTCATTTTTTTTGCGTGCAGCTGTCCAGTTTTCCCAACACCATTTGTTGAAAAGACTGTCTTTTTCCCATTGCACATTCCTTCCTCTTCTGTCAAAGAATATGAAAACACTAATTCAAAGGAATATATGCATCCCTATGTTTATTGCAGCATTATTTACAATAGTCAAACTATGGAAACAGTCCAAGTGTCTGTAGATAGATGAATGGATAAAGATGTGATGTGTACACACACACACACACACACACACACACCATGGAATATTTCTTATCCATAAAAAGAATGAAATCTTGCCATTTGCAACAATACAGATAGATCGAGAGTGTATAATGCTAAGTGAAATATCGGAGAAAGACAAATACTATATTATTTTACTCATATGTGGAATTTAAGAAACAGAATAAATGAACAGAGAAAAAAAAGAGATAAACCAAAAAATAGACTCTTAACTATAGAGAACAAGCAGATGGTTCCCAGAGGGGAGGTGTGTGGGTAGATGGGTGAATGGGATTAACAGATCATTTACCGTGATGAGAACTGAGTAATGTATAGAAGTGTTGAATCACTATATTTGTACACCTGAAACTAATATAACACTGTATGTTAATCACACTGGAATTAAAAAAACAAAAACAAAAACAAAACAAAAAACCCAAATCCAAACAGAAACAAACAAAAAAACTTGAATTGAAACATGAAAAAATAAATAAAGCTGAAAAAATCTGTTATGACAATAAATGTTAATGCAAAAAAAAAAAAAAATAACCAAATGTGTAAAAAGAATGCTCAGATCGGGCCAATAAACTAAATCTAATTAGAAAAAAAAAGAAACATGAAAAAAATAGAAATAACATTTCACTTGGAATTTGTAAGAATCACTCATGTGAAAGTGATAAGAACGGTCTCTATGTGCACCTACTAATATTGAATCTGTTTTCTTCTTTTTTTTTTAAGATTTTATTTATTTATTTGACAGAGAGAGATCACAAGTAGGCAGAGAGAGGAGGAAGCAGGCTCCCTGCTGAGCAGAGCGCCCGATGCGGTGCTCGACCCTAGGACCCTGAGATCAGGACCTGAGCCTAAGGCAGAGGCTTTAACCTACTGAGCCACCCAGGTGCCCCGAGACTGTTTTCTTTCTTACT
>CM052884.1:78410841-78444975 GCA_028534135.1 Potos flavus | reverse complement strand
TCCATCCACGTCATTGCAAATGGCAAGATTTCATTTCTCTTGATGGCTGCATAGTATTACATTGTATATATATACCACATCTTCTTTATCCATTCATCTGTTGATGGACATCTAGGTTCTTTCCATAGTTTGGCTATTGTGGACAATGTCCACAATAGTTATGAACTTTTAATACTGGTTTCTCTTTAAATATAAGCAAATTCTTTTTGCCTACTCTGATATTTTAAGTTCAATTATTATCATGGATTCAATAAGCTTACTTGTATTCTAGATTGTTCCCCATCATATAAAAATTATTACTAATTAGATGATCCATAGTCAAGTAAAGAAAATGTATTAATTGTCTTCTCCTCCCTGGACAATTCAAGAATCCGATACATTTTCAAGAAACTTTAAGGAAAATGTCAGTTGACATGAAATTCTAATTTTCACCAGTAGTTTGTTGACTCTACTCACCCATACATGAAGATAACCTCATAAATCCTAGTGCATACTAACCATGGATTGAAAAGCTTTTCAGATTGTTTAAACCTACCACTTTAACTCCATCTTTTAAGGTAGTTTCTCATTTCTCTTGGAGTTACTGAATTTTCTTTCCCACTTTCTTATAAACATGAGTCCTTTATCAGTGTGTTTGCCTAATGTTTCCTTTTCATATTTTTTAACAATGTCTTTTGAAGAGTAAGTATTTTGTTTGTTTTTGTTTTTAAGTAAGCTCTACATCCAATGCAGGACTTGAACTCATGACCCCAAGATCAAGAGCTGCATGCTTTACCAACTGAGCCAGCCAGGCACTTTCTAATATCAAATTCTTTTCTTATTAGTACCTTTTTTATAAGAGAGTACCTGAATATTTTCAAAGAATCTGTTACTTTTCTCTTCCCTGTATTTCAGGTTAGTTTGATCTTTATTCCCATAGCTTTTCATTCCACACTTTCTTTCCCTATAAATGATTGGGTGTTCTAATTCCCAGACCTGTCTGACTCTCTTGTTCTAACAGCTGTTTTTTCCTCACTCATCTACTCTTGTCCTCTTCCCTCTTCTTCCTGCTTGCCTCATAGAGCCCTCCTGTTCCACAATCTTGTATCCTCAAGCATGTTATACTTGGCATAAACTAGGTCATTTTCATCTTGAGACTGCCATACTACATTGATTCTCCAGTGGACAGTCTAAACTTCAGTCTGACATTCAGTAAGCTATTATTGTACTCTAAAATGAACTACTTCTCTTTACCAATATTATCCCCTCACTCCAGGCAAATGTATATATGTATATACATGTATACACACACATATAAATATATATACATATATATGTGTAAATATACGTGTGTGTGTGTGTGTGTATGTATATATGTATATATATATTAGAATCCTCTCATCTCCTGGCTATTCCCACACATCCTTGTTGTGTTAGATTCTATTGATGTAGTAAGAAATTAATACAAACTCAGCAACTTCAGATAATACATTTATTATCTCATGTTTTCCATGGGTCAGGGATCTGGGCACAGCTATCTGGGTCCTCTGTTTAGATCTCACAGGGTGAATCAAAGTGTTGGCTGAGCTGTAATTCTCATCTGAGGGTCTGGATCCTCTTCCAGTAATACTGGTTATTGAAAGATGAAATTTCCTTGCAGGTATATGGCCATTTTCTTGCTGGCTGGTAGCAGGGGGCTGCTCTGAGCTTCTAGTGGTTGTCCCTCAGAAGTTCACAACATAACTATTTGTGTTGTTCCTTAAAGCCAGCAGGAGTACATCTCTCTGACTTCTGCCCTCAGCAAAAGAAAATTATGCATGTAAAGAGTTTACTTGACTGGGTCAGGCCCACTCAGATAATCGCCAGTAGTTTAAGGTCATTTCTGAGGGACTTCAATTACATCTGCACAATCTTTTCATAGCCAGTACCTTGATTAGTATTAGATTGAACAGAAAATGGATAGCTAAGGGGTTATCTTCAGAACACTGCCTTCCATACCCCTCATCGCCCATCCAAATTCTACACAACCCTCAAGGTTAATCTCAAGCCCTATCTACCCCTTGTTTCTCTTTCCAAATTCCTTATTTCTATTATAAACTTCTAGGCCATACATAGATTTTATTTATTTATGTTTATGTTTGTCAGTATATAAATTTTGTTTTGTGCAGAAATGCATGACTCATCCAATTACCCACCCACGACTGCAAATACACACACACGTATACATATATACTCTCCCAACTTTGATTTTAATATGCTTGAAGGTACAAGATAATCTTTAAAATATCTTTTGCATAAAACATATTCCTTGACTATGATATACCAAACACCCCAACAAGAAAAACTCAGTATTTAGAATAGTGGTAGACTTATAGGGTTCTATGCTAACCTTTTCTTGAGATGGTAGAGAATCTCTGAACTACTATTTAGGTTGAAAGCTCATTGTAATTTTCCCTGATTCACAAACAGCAGAACTTGGAGCCAGCACTGTAGGATACTAATGAAGCTCAATTGTGTATTAAATTGGGTTGAGGACAAGCAGGCAGCACTTTCCAATGGTCTTTCTCCAAATATTACCATAGGACTTTAGTCTAAATCATGAAGCACTTTACTTGTTAAGCACATACTCAAAGACATCCATTTAAGAAATGATCTTCTGAAGAGATTGAGGGATCCCATGTTCATTTTTTACTAATTCTTGAACCAAGACTTGCAGCCTAATGCACTTACAAATTATTTCTTCACTTTATAAGGAGGTGTGGGATATTAGGATGAGGAAACTTTTTAATAGAGAATTTTTTCGTAATTGGCTGTGTCAAAATCCACAAGCTTTATGTTATGCTCATATTGATGGAATATTGAAACAGAAATGAATTTCCTTTCAGAGTGAAGGCAAACATACTTTCTAACACTCTCCTCCGATTGCATGATAGCAAAACTATTATACTATGTATTGTTAAACATATGCACATATAACTTTTCAAATTTTTCACGTGTATTTTATACATGTGTATTGTTAAACATATGCACATATAAATTTCCAAATTTTCAATGTTAAAATTTCTCTTTTTTAGAAGAATAAATTAGTGCAGCTCTGGTTATGATGAAATAATTCTGGGCATTATCGTGATTAAACTAGGTACATTAAAGTAAGCAGTGATGAATTGAAAGCACAGTAGAATTCTTGGTGGGTGTGAACTGATGAGTAATCTTAATTAGAGGTAAAATGTGCCCATTATTTTTGTGCTATAAATGAATTTTCATATTATGAATTACAGAGACAAAGACAGTGTGATGCACAGTGACACATTAGTCAAAGACCAAGCATAAGTGAAGTAGGTACAGTTACTTCTTTTGGAAAAGAAGAAGAAAAAGACAAAATTTATTCTGCTTCTGATTACCTCAGTTTACCTAAATTTTCCTATGTTTGTTAATTGGTGATGTCTTATTCTATAGTTCATGACCTGGCTTTACCATATACTTTGGTTATAACTAAAATTCAGTTATAAATTGGTATTTAATTTGATATCCAATTTAAGCTAAAATATTAGTAAACTGCCTATTCTATCCCCATCACAGAATAAAGGAAAATCAGGAAAATGTACATCAATTAGTTTCCCCTCCAATGAATGCTGCATATTAACCAATTATTGGAAAATAAACTCACCATTTCTTGAGGTGAAGCACTTATTAGTTTAAATAAATGGAGGTGGAAGTAGGAAGATCAGTAATAATAATTTGCTATATTATAAACGATAACCTCATCATTGAGCTGTATTTTTCTTTTACTTTAATTGTTTGGCATAAAGTACCATCTGACAACCAACTGAGTAGAACATCTAAAGACACTAGTCAAAGGAAAATGACCTTATGGAGTAGCCTATCCTTTGAGCTGAGCATCCTATAGAAAGAGTATACTCACCATATTCTTCATATTGATATGTTTGGGATACGTAATAAAGGTAAAAAGTTTCGGTTCAAAGGTATTACTTTAATTAACTTATGTAATATTTCCACAGCTCCATCAAAGCTTGACAAAGAGGAAATAAAGTTCAGTTAAGAACCTGAGACTTCAAATATCAAATACCAAGTAGGTAATAAAACACTCTTTATTTCCAAAGAGCTCGTGCTTTTCAACATATCACAAAGAGATGTTCTTAAATACCCTGGTGAAAAACTACAGAGATGCTTGATTTTCTCTTCTGTGCTCTTGGTAAACTAAGAGAAAAGAGAATAGTACTTTTTATTCCAAGGATTCTGTTTTCTTTGCTTTTTTCCCTAGCCAAACTGTATCCAGATTTATTAAAGATACTTTTCATAAACAACCATGGTATTTCAGGCAGGTTACTGGGAGACAATCATTAACAGTATAAAACTTCCAAACCACATTCTTCAATGGACTACTAAAATTAGAAAGCCACTATAAATCCCCATGAAGTCTTCATGTGGTGCTCTGAACAGGGAAAGTTTAGAGTGAGGGTTGACATTTCATGTTTAGAATATTGTACAACAGCTTTTCATAAGCTGACTCTGACTTTCAGGAAATGAAATTAAAATGGCAGCATTATCAATCTGAAGACCCACAAGCTAAAAATGGAGTTTTAGAAGGGAAGCCATCTCAATGGCAGTTTGCTTGACATATTGGGAACTATTTTAGGGGGTCAGGTTCCAACAAATCTCTGGGTAAAAGGAGTCAAGTCTATGCTAAAGACAAAGAGGGAAAAGAAGACATAAAAAAATGAATTTTCCCTTTTCCACACCACAAGGAGTTTGTTCCAAGGTGGCTAATGCCTATCAACTCAAGGTTTCCTTCTTCTTGGGAACCAAGAGGAATTTTCTCAAAACCAGAAGGGATAACTGTTTTCCCCCTTATCAGTTCAGCATCTGAGATATTCCTTTAGTGACATATGCCCTTCCCCCCAAATGACAATGAATTGTTCTGTGTGCTAGCAACATAGCTTAAAAAAAAGCAAAACCAAATTCTACATTTTTAAAAACTTAATAAAAAATAGTATTTCAAACTGTACAGTCACAAGAAGTACACAGTTATCAAAAATGCACACACTTCATGTGGCTTCTTCAGTACCTTCAGTTTTCTACGTCTAGTCTGTTTTGGCATCTCCACTTTCTGCAGGTTATTCCCATCCTTGTCAGCATCAGCTTTCCTCTTTTTCCCTTTGGGTATTTTCTCTTCCTTCTTTGCAGGGTTTTTTTAGTCTTGGGCTCTGGCTTTGAATGAGATCTTATTTACGATTCATCCACCACCTTGGCTTTATCTCCTTTAACATCCCCTTTAGCCTTTCTCTTGGGCATAGTGGCATTGGGGAGACAGGCTCTGGATGTAGGGATGCAGTGGAGGTGGGCTCTAGTGGGCCAAGGGTTCTTTTTTTGCCTCTGCTTAATACTGCTCCTAAGGATTCTTGTCTCCTTTTGATACCCAGGTAAACTTTAGGATGCTTGAAACCCCCTGGAAGCACTGGTAATCACATATGCTAGGGGAGACAATTCATATAAATTTACATTGTCGAGGCACCTGGGTGGCTCAGTAGGTTAAGCAACTGACTCTTGGTTTCAGCTCAGGTTCTGATCTCATGGCTCAGGTCATGATCTCATAGATCATGGATTGGTGGACTCCACACTTCAGTGGGGAGTCTGCTTGAAAGATTCTCCCCTCATCCTCTCTCTCTCTCTCTTAAATAAATAAGCAAATCTCTAAGAAAGAATTTATAGTGTACACACTTTAACCAATCTGTACATACCATGGCAGGTCATCTTCTAATAACTAACTATAATTGGGTCTCCTACTAAGAAAAATAGTCTTTTCTTAGACTGTGGAGGTATTTCTGAAGATTTTTTTGAAAATACGCATGAAAGAAAAAAAAGATAGTCTGGTTATGTAATTATGAAAGAAAATTAGAGAAACTATTTTCAGTGTGATCTTTAGACCCAATGGCTTTCCTGATCTAATAGTGGGTTTGTTATTCTTTTTGGATCAAAGTTGGTAGCTTTGTCACTACTGTATACTTCAAGGTTTTCTAGAATGGGAGATTTTACATAATGTGTTACATGTCTCAGTTCTTACCAAGGGGTATAAAGACCTCAGGTGGCATAGTCTGATAGATATTCCAGAGATGGACATTTTATTTCTAATCATATGCTAATTTATTTTCATGTGGGTTGTTTACTACTTTGAGAATTTCTCAATGCATTCTTGAAGCATTTTCCATAGGAAGTAAATATTTCTAATTTTTACTGAATTTAGTATCCAAAAATGTTTGTCCTTTGTAGTTTTGTTTAAACAGAGACATGAGTAAATTACAGATAAGGAACTATTTCTAGATTAAGAACATTACTTATATAATATCATTGCTCAGTCAATTCTTTTCTCCCAATATTTAAAACTCAGGTTAGACATATTAACAGAGTCAAAAGATGAAATATAAATAGGAAATAAATAATGTTCATAATAACAATCATCTGAAAACATAAAATGGAGCAGAGTATCTATTTGAAATAATAAAGATATTTAAATTTCTTATGTGAGCCTATGAAAATTTATTAAATTTTTGGCCTCAATTTCTTTCTTAATAAAAATAGAATTAATAAAATTGGTGTTACCTTGTTGTACAGAATAGGTGAAAAAATAAATAAAGGAACATATATATTTTTGAAAATATGAATATTTTTATTTATTTTGTACAGTAGATAGCACTTTAGTAGGTATTCAAGAAATAGTACCTTAATTTTGTTAGTACTTAGAACACATTTTGGTTTATAAATATTGTTTTTGTATGGAGTAATATTTTTCCACTACTTTCCCTTTTTTACATATAAGAACCTGAAAGTCTGAGAAGTTAGATGATTTTCTCCAGTTTTTACATGTAGAAACTTTCTAAGCCAGATAGATCTCAAGCTCTTTCTCTGCCAGATAGATCTCAAGCTCTTTACACTAGAGCTCTCTGAACCCCAACGAGGTCAAGGATATCATGCTACATTTCCAGTTTAATCTCCATTCCCTTCTTTGCTATTTTTTTTTATCCGCTAGCTATATAAACCACTTACTGTTCCCCGAACATACCATCTACTTTCCAACATGTTTTACTCACACTCTGAATTTTTATTCTCACTTTTGTATACTAATTACATTCCCAGTGTTCTCCCAAGTTTTGTGTACACTGACCTCTCCTTTGAATTCCTTCAGCGAACTACAGGCAAAAATCACATCATCTTTGTGTTTCCACAGTTCCCTATACAAGAGTTTCTGATAACATTTATAATGCTTTCTAAGCCGAAAATAAAATATCCAACCATATTTTTAGAACTATGTGTCTGATCTAAGCATTTGACACGTTTATGCATTTAGGCATCACAAAAATCTAATGGGTTAGTTGCTATCATCATCCAACTTTCACAGACACACAGTGAGGTAAACTTCCTAAGTTCACCTGGCTCAACCTTCGTATGCTTCCTATTTTCATGTTACATCTTTTTCTGCCCATACACCTTCATATTTCCGTGTATTCTATATTTCCAATTTCTCACTTGTAGATAGCAGATAGTTAGCTTTTGCTTATGGATCCATTCTGGACATCTCCATCTCTTGGCTGGGGTTTTCATAAAAAAATGTGTCCTTACTGGTGTGATGGTTGTTTATGGAGCTGTCATGTGAACACAGAAACTAGAGAGGAGGGAAGTTGTCCCAGAGGAGAGTATATTTGATTTCACCCTTGAAGAGCAAATGAAGAAGGTTGTCCATGCATGACGGCAATAGCATCACTGACAGAGGAAAGAAAATGCACAAAGACACAAAATCCCCCAAGCAGCAAAGGTGTAGTATAAAGAGATGTTTGGCCCATGTACCTTTTTTCTATGCTTCTCTATAGGAGCACTTGATGCCTTCTACTGGAGGATTGAGTTTTGCTGTCACATTTATACCAGATGAACCCCTCGTACTTTACATCTCCTGGCAGAACCCTGACTAACTGGGCCAGGTTTGGATGTGTTAGTTAAGTTAGATTCTACAGATCTGCCTTTTGAGGATTAGAACTAGGAAACATGGACACTCATATTGGAAAATGGTGACACAACAAAAAACATATTTGATGAGGGGGAAAAGAACTAAAAGTTTATGTAGTAGTTTTGTCTTCATTTACAGAGAATGGTATATTCCTTTCAACATCATTTCCATTTAGTAGCATGGCACTATTTATTCTGGCCATATAGATCTATTAGGTTTACTGCAATGATGTTTTCAAGATTCCCATGGTGCCTGTTTTGGCTACCCTAGGAGAGAGAGTAGCAAAAATAACAGCCTATACAATCATGGCAAAGATCGTGTGAGTGAATAAAAAAGAGAAATCAACTCAGTTCTTTCCATTTTATTTGCACTATTTCAGTGTCATGTCATGAATATTTAATCATGCCTCACCGATGTAGAGAAATAGCAGGGTGATATGAACTAGAATGAGAATGGATACTAACATGATGAGAGATGGTTATGTTTTTATGTGTTCTATAAAGTCCCATATACAGTTACGGAATTCTATAAATAATACTGATACTGGCTTAATATATTCAGCACCTAATGTTCCATTTGAGACTCGGATTGACCATGTTTTCATATTAAACAAAAATAATACTAATCCAAAACAGTTTGAAGGAATGGAAAACACTACAAATCAAAGTTGCGAAGAAATGATAGATCATTTTCTTTAGGTTAAAAAAAGAGTAAAAAGTGTTGAATTATGGCAGAGACTTGAATGGACCATAATGAATCTCAGTGGCTGAAAGCAGATTCAAAATAAATGGAGATAATTAACAGACTGGAGATCTGCAAGCAACAGGTAATCAGATTATCAATGGATAATTTGTTTCCATGGACATTTTTACTATCTGCACATCTGCAATATTTCATTCTTGTCATTTTGTTCTCTGAAAGAATGTCCTCAAAACTCAGTTAATCCCCTGTATGATCTCTGTAATTAAGTTATTTTGAAGAGATGGGTACTGCATTTTTATCCTCAAACAACATCCAAATCCCTCATTTTAATTACAAATGACACGTTATTTCCGTTGCTTTGTACTGACCCTTTGAAAAGAGTGAGGTTTTTTTCATTCTCTAGGGAGCACAAAACCAAGTTCAATAACTTTAATCTTTTAAAATATTGATCATTAATCTGGGTATTTTTGCTAGTCATAACAATTCAACATTTCAAGTTTCAAATATCTTTCATCAAATTTCTAACTTGGTCATAAATTTGAAAGTTTGAATTGTGCAGTGAGCCTCCATGTTACTACCTGTTTTGCTGATTATAGTCATATCAAGGCAATGGCAGTCAATTTTCTCTTTCTCTAAGGAATATGGAAGACCACTTCCCTGTGTCTGTGGGAAGAGAAGGGGGTGGCTTTCAACATTCTCATAAAGATTTTGTTCAATCTAGCTAAAGCATGTAGCAAAGTTTCAAACACACAAAAAAGCAGACAGTAAGACCAAGACTATTAACCCATCAGGTCCAAAGTCACAGAAATGGTAAACCAAGAATTTTGTGAGGGGGCCCTTACATGTGACAGAAACACCATTAATAACTCTTGGCCTGGTTCCCATATCCAAGTATTTTGTAAAGAGCACACTCAGAAGCCAGACACATTGGCTTCCTATCCCACTCTTACTTCTTATTAGCTATATACTGTTGTATAAATTATTAAACACCTTGATTCAGTGTTTTCATCCATGAGTAGAACATAATATTAATCCCCAAATGCCAAATCTGCAGAAATGATTGGAAGAGTAATAAAGGTCTTAGAGCAGTGTCTCCTGACACATGGTTATCACTATGTTAGCATTTATTATTGTTATTACAGTCAATAGAATAACCATGGACGTGTGAACTCATAGTTAAATGAAGCCGTGAAAGTGATCTAGAATTCAATCAGATGTTACTATGATATTGTTAAGTGTTGTAGTGCTACAAGAATGAATCCTTTTGTCAAGTGCTGTGGTCTTCAAGACTGAACCAAAGATATTTAAATATCATATGATTGATAGCTCATTAAATATTACATAATTGATTTAAAATTGTGATTTTTAAGTGAAAAGTACGCTAAGTTTTTAAATACAGTATTAGAACATTTTAAGACAACTTGACACCATATTTGTTAATTTACTTTTTTAAATTTATGACATTTACTTAAATTTTCAGAAAGTTTGATAGAACATTAAAATACTTAAAGAGGATGTTGAATATATTAAATTTATAAGTACCACTTGAACCATTTGAAATATATAAGAAAAAAAATTAGTTAAGAGTTAACAGTCCCTTTAAAAGTAATTGTCAAAATTTTTTTTTACAAAAACATGAGCTAGTATACTGAAGTCATAGATTTTAAAATATATATAAACTTTTAATATTTAAACTAAAGAAACTCTGGATAATCTTTCCTTGGAGGAAACATCTTCAAGGGAATGTGTGTGTGTATATGTATATTCAGTAGTATCATATTTAACAATCATTATCATCTTCAAACTGGTTGGATAATTTATCATCAACCTCTTTCTAGTCCTTTAGATTGTGAAATTTTTCTGAAATTTTGAAACTAATTTGAACATTGTTTGGGGTTCCAGGTATTGTACCTGGGAATCATAAATTGGATAATAATAAGGTTTAATTTGTTGAGATTTTGAGAGAAAGGGTAACATACATATTTGCACTATCCTCTGTAGTCTAAGAAAAAAAGTATTATAGTTCAAGGTCAAAAAGACCATTCATAACTGGAGCAGGATCACATGAATATGAGAAGCCAATGAGTATAAAGTTCTATGGTACTTGTGAGAAAAGACAATGGCTACAAAAGAATGAGGATATTTAGATCTAAACTTTCTGCCAGTTCTCTGTGTTTTTCAAGACAAAGACTTTTCTTTAAAAACTTCTGTGTTTGAACATTTCGTATGATTCTGTCATTATTTTCTCTTTGTTCTTCTCCAGATTTTAATAAAGTGCTCTTGCAATTGGGATTGTAATAGTTTCTGGTCTCAGTTATCACCTTGGTGGAACCAAGGATAGGATTTCTGTACATATTTAGAAAAGTATTTTGGAGGGTCAGTGATCCTTGGGGGAGGAGACAAACAGAGAAGGGAAGAGGAAGGGGCTAAAATTTGCTAAGAATATGGGAGGTGCCTACTGTCATCATTTTGTGATCCCTTAATAACAATCATCTTGGCATAATTATCCATGTTTAAAGATTAAAAATGAACCAACCAAAAATCTGATATTGTGACTAAGGTCACATAGTGATTAGCAGGATGGGTATCAAACTCAAGTCTGTTGCCAAAGTCTTTAATTTTTCTAAAAATAGTAAAGGAAATAAAAACTAGTGATAAAGTCAGATTTATTTCCCACCTTCTCTGCTCCTCTATTTTAATTTTTTAAATGTACATCTTTATTTGACATTTATAATTAAATTCATCATGAGAAGTCTATTTGCTTATCCCTGAGAGGTATATTATTATGTTCTATGTCTGCTAGGTTGAATATCTCACTAATTTACAGAAGTCATTTTTCATTCTTTATTTTTTGTCTGTTATTTTCCATTTTGTTTTTGCCATGTGGTATTAAATGGTACAAGAACATTTCTTAATGATTCTTGAAAATATATGGAATCAATGCCCATGGCCAAATTTATTTGCTTTCACTGGAAGAGGAATGTTAATGTCAAGTGTCAGTGTTTTTCCCCTGAGGATCTATTTTAATGACTGTATGTTTAGGTAATCCATGACTTTTGAACGCATACCAAAGTGAATTGCTTTGTTTCACACCATTTTAACTATCCATTCAGCCAGAAGAGGCCAACAGAACACAAATTAATGACGTTTGCATTGATTCGGTGTGAGTCTAAATTACTGTAATGGAAATGTCTACACTGTCTTGAATATTTTTTCAACTGGCTTTGAAGAAGTCGTATAACTGTTTCCTCAATGTATCACCAACTGGTTTGGGGGAGGAGAGGAAATTATAGCTACCTGTTCCCATTGCTCACTTGGTACCAGACATTTTGTTAAATACATTACGAGCATTTTCTCAGAACGGTATGGGCTTTAATTAGTTGTGGGTTATTTATTTATTTGTGTTTTTTTTTTAAACAAAAGTTTTATCCTAAGGCTAGTATCAGAATGCAAAATAGAAGTTTCTGATGATAGTTTTCTCTTAAAAAGCCATTTTATTACCACTGTTATTTCTGTAGAATTCCTGAGAATCTGAGAAGATGGAATTAGAAAAAGAGTGGGGGAAGTTGCCTTGGGTAGCACTTGGGCCTTTCCAGAAGTTTGGGGATTGCAAAATTGTCAGTGGAGTTGCCATTTCTTAGCAGGCTGCTTTGGAAAGACTTTATTTCTTGTGGTTGTGGCAACAGTTCTGAGGGTCTGTTCAGGCCTTGCAGCAAGGGAGGAACTGTTAAAAATCTTGACAGAGGGTGACTACAGATTAATCACAAAGTTGACCAGGGTCCTCTTCATGACCACCTGATAGTTTGTATCAGCTTTTCTCCCCTTCTTAGCTCAGTCTGTGGTTATGCTGAGGGACACTGAGAGCTGTTGGGTATGGTGGCTTCACTGCATTCTTCATGGAGACATTCTGCCCATTATTTCTGCATTCTGAGTCTCCATCTACATTTATTCTTTTATTTTAAAGCAATTCATTTAGTGACCACTGTGTGTCAAACTCTGACAATTCTCGTCTTACTGCAGACCGTTTCTCCATGTGTTAACTTAGACACAAAAAAATGAATATTACTTTTTACTTCTAATGCTGTACCATTGAGATAAAGTGTTTTGTAGGGGTCATTTGTATAAGCAGTTTCTATTTTTAAAAATATGCAAATTAGAAAAGGCTTAAGAAGTGACCCTGGAGCTTTGACTAAGGCAGAGCTCAGTAAACAGAAATTTACTACTACTATCCCTCTTTCACAGATAAAGAAATTAATTGGCTTGGTGAGTTAAGGAAACTTTCTGAGCTGATATGCCTATTAAGTGTTAGAGATGAAGAGACCTCAGTTTCATCAAATATCTGGACTCTTAATAACTAATTAAAATATTTAAGCTTTTAGTGACAGATGCTGCAAATGATTTGATTCTACAATATTAGTTTCTCTGTTCTTTAAATTTTGTGAAGGCCGATGTTTTAAGACTCTGAAGATTGCTTCACTTGTAAATGACTTAAACACAATTTCTAATGAGGGTTGTTAAAGCAGTGGAAATCAAGTACTGTTCTGGAATTAAGAGACAGATTTTCTTTTTCTAGGGATACACAGTTTGCAATACGTAAATGACTTTTCTGAGTTACATTCATTAAATATTACCCTCTCACATGGGTAATATTTATTCTTTGAGAAAAGTTAGTAAAGCAGTTGAATAATAATCTAAATATTTTGCAGGGTGTCTGCATGTTTTGGTGCCTTGTACCCAGGCATAGTTTGCCAACTGGTAGAGCTTAAGTTAAAGATATGTTATAGGGGAATGCCTGGGTGGCTCAGTCAGTTAAGTGTTAGAGTTCCAGGTTGAGCTCCTTGCTCAGCGGGGAGCCTGCTTCTCCCTCTGCCTGCCACTCCCTTTGCTTGCACTCTCTCTCTGACAAATAAATAAATAAAATCTTAATATGTGTGTGTGTGTGTGTGTGTGTGTATTTATGGGGGCACCTGGGTGGCTCAGTCAGTTGAGCAACCTACTCTTGATTTTGGCTCAGGTTGTGATCTTGGGATCATGAGATAGAGCCTCATGGCTCCACACTCAGTGGGGAGTCTGCTTGAGATTCTCTCCCTCTCCTCTCTCTGCTCATATGTGCATGCTTTCTCTCTCTCTCAAGTAAATAAGATCTTTTAAAAAATATTATGAATATATTTATATCTATCTTTATATATCTAGTTTACCAGTTTGTCTGAAAATGACTCATTTCAATTTATAAGCTGGCTGATTGGTCCAACAAAAGAAACATTAGATCATGGGAATCAGTTTCACTCTTTGCACATGTTTAAAAAGGTAAGCAACTTATCTTGCTGGTCTTCATTTGTTAAAATAACAAAGACGTGATGATGCATAGCAGGTGCCATGGCTGTTCTCTTCTTCATGGTGGGGCTCATTTTCTACAAAACTCCAGAGGACCCCATTCATATAGACTGCACTTATGCTTTACCCTACCTTTTTTTTTTACCATGTGTTATTTTTTTCCTGTTCAGTTGCATTTAGTTAGGCCTTCCAAAAATATCTGCCAAAATATTTGATAATTCTTGATGGCACCGATGGCTTACTTGAATTCCTACATGGGGGTAAGCCATGACTTCAAGTTTGAAGCATGTGCTTGCGCTTGTAAGTAGTAACTCAGTATTTGATAGACACACAAATCCCATAAGACAAAAATAAACCAATTTGTTGTAATTTTATCTACTACCAAAGATATTGTTTAAAAAAAAAAGATATTGTTTGTTCAGGAAAAAAAGTAATGGAAATACTGCTACAGGTATTGGAAGCAGTTATTAAATAAATAAGTATAAGAAGAAAATTTTCTTTTGTCTGTTGAAACCCTCTGGTGTTGTCAAGTCATTTTGTATCTGATGTTCAAAGGAGACAGGGCTGCTCTCTTCAAAGGCTCATGAGGAAAAAAAATCAACTTTACAACTTCTAAAGAACAGAGGAAGAAAGTAATGATGAGAAAATATTTGTGTTATTCCTCAAATCAAAGAGAAATTTGAAAGTATTAATAAAAAGTCTCCCAGGGAAACTGAACTTTATTAATACTCACAGGTTGATGGAATGATATAGTGTTCTTTTTCTATTTCATTTGAAAATATGGAAAGGATAATATTTTAATGGTTAAGGTAATCCAGTTTATATTTTTATAGTCCTTGTATGTGTGTGTTTTCTTTCAAATCTAACTTATTAGAAAGATATATCGATTCACTTCTCACTGATACACAGGTGCAGAGATCATTAGAATATGTATAACCCGACTGAATCGTATGGGTAGATTACTGATGTATTTGTTTACAGAGAAGAGTGTCTTTCATCTTAATAATGTGTTTTTAGACATTCAGCCTTCAGGAGGATATATATTATCACTTTTCTTCCATACACCCAGAGAAAATCATTTGTTCTTTTGCATTCTCTTGACACCAACCAATAGTGTTTATAACACATTTGTTAAAGAATAATTTTCAGGAAAAAGTAAAATCATGACTCTCATACAGAGATAAAATGAACAAGCAATAAAGATTGAACTTAACTCATTATTAATGAGGTAACTGATAAGATGTTACAACTAGTTCAAAAGAGAATGCCAAGAACAGACACATTTATTAATCAAGAATATTAAAATGAATGTGCAAATGAGGGAGGCCAAATTGGCTTCTAACACAGTGACAGAGAGAAGTCAATTGAACCTTTACCAGCCAAAATTTATTTTCATGTGTATAAATAAGAATCATTTTGCACTGCCATGAATTATCAATAAAGTGTTATCTATAACTTGTAAATAGCTCAAAGGCGATGAAATATTGGAATGAGATAACTAGGAAATGTGTGTGGTAAAAAATACATAGTTGTCCACTGGAGATATCCAGTACTTTCTTATACTTACTTCAAATTATCTTACACACTGTAGTGTTCTGGTTAATATGTTCACTATCTCTCTGATTATGTTCTGCATATTTGTACATCTTTTTCCTTCTAGCTAGGTACTGGCTTCTCTGGGTCAAGAACTGTGCTTTGAATTTTGTTTGTTTGTTTGTCTCCTTGCTATTCCCAATATAGGAATGGGAGAAAAATGGCTACTTCTTAAGGAGCTGTGGAATTAAATGATAACATTAGGTGTTGTGGGTCAACCACAATGAAACTTTGATATTCATGGTGTGGTGTTCGATAACACACTGTGAAAAATGTTTTTGGAAGCTTAGGGGAAGAATGTTTATTCTGTTGGGTGTAACTGGTGAATAGCAACACTTTCAGCCTTGCTTCATATCATTGATTTATGTATGTTCTTATAGATTTTAACTGGTGAGAATTCTTTTGGCCCCAGCTTAGCCTGGGCATCCAAAAAACCAAAAAAACAAAATGGGTGGAACTTTAAATGAGACGTGTCTAGTTTCGAATCCAACTCTACACTTTAACCCTTAGGAACTGTGTGACCATAGAGAGAGATGATTGTTGAGACTTAGTTTTTTTTTCACTTTTTAAACTGAGATAATAATACTGTAACCCAAGAATGTTATGAGGGTTATATAACATATATTAAAAGCTTAGCCTATGGAGGAATGCATAAATACTCTTTTCCTCTTCCTCTTTTTTCCTAATTTAATTTAAATTAAGAGAAAAATCAAACTGAAGACTCATACTCTGCTGAACACAGCTTCAGACTTGAAATTAGCCTCAATACTCATAAAATAGATTTTTAAAAAATGCTTGAATCATTTTAGTTTATAAGATTAGTTTATAACATTGCTTTAAACTTGAAGACTGAAATATGTACTTTAAGCTTAGGACAACTTTTAAAAACCAATACCTTGCTCCATAATAACTAGAAAAAGCTGAGTTTATTAAAGGATTTTTCTCCCTTTCACCTGTTAGAAGATAACAAATGTCAGAATATTTCTGGAATGCAAATATTTCCTCTTGTATTCCATTCATTCTACCTCCCCCATCTCTCTCTCTCTCTCTCTCTCTCTCTCTCTCTCATAATTAGGGGAGGCATCCAATTCAGAAAACAGATTAACCATTGTGTTTATATTCCAGAACAGAAAATATTAGCATTCAGATTGAACATTCAGTATGTATGCAGAGTTTGTCTAACACTTACTCTTATTCCTTTCATACATAAAAATTAAAAATCAGTCTCTTGAAAGGCCTAATTATTTGGATGGGAGTAGTATATATTTTCTTTGCCAATCCCAAATGGTCATGTATATATATTCCCCTTTATATGCTATTTCTTCATTTATAGATTACAGTGGGCCTTTCAGTTACCACAGCAAAAAATCAGCATAGGAGTTGCATACTTTAATGCGATTTTAAACAATACTTATTCTCTCAGAAACAAATTTTGCCCTCTTTGTTTGCTAGTATTTTTATGGCAGCTACAAAATTACTTTTTTTCCCCTAAAAAAAAAAAAAAGACCCAAAACAACAAAAACAATGACTGCATCTGCTGAGGAGTGAAAGCATTTGGAGCAACTTTAATTACTGCACTGTTTATTTGTGAATTATTTGTCAGAACAGTTTTGTTACCTTATTGTCTTCTCAAGGTTGCTGACTATTTAAAAACAAACACAAGCTCAACATAAATAAACGGATATAGCATGTCCTCTGGAAAGCATGTGAATAATGGGAAATTAAATGCTGTCATCACCATTGATGTATTTACAGATTCCTGGGCTTCTGCGGAGATTTTTAGGCACATGTGAGGTCATCGTAAGTGATTCTTCAGTAGAAGGGTTTTCAGAGACTAAAAAATCCCCTCTAAAGCCCAATCACAGGAAAATTTTTAAAAATCTTCAAATTCTACTACAGCAAATTCTAATGCTCCAGGGTTTGGAACCCAGAATTCAGTAGATTGTGTCTTGAGTACTTTGGCATTTGAAAGCTTATCTTAAAGGAGCTGAAATAAAGAAAAGTGCGGGCCACATACTGAAGAGAGCTGACAATGCTCACATGACCAGCATTCTAGATGATTTTAATTTATGGGCTAATCAGATGTGAACTAAATCCTACTTCCTTCTCATTAGTGATAATTAACAATTAATGGAGCAGGAGAGAAGTCAATCTTACAAGATTCTTTTCTTCTATAAGAGATCTGATTATAGGTTATGTTTTCCCTTTAGAAATTTACACACACTAAGACAATGTTTAATACAGGGGGTAAAAAAGTGCCTAAATTTCTGAATTAGTTACATTGCATATCAGTAAAACTTCAAAAATGTTAAAGACTAACTTCAAGGTAAGTGTAATTCAGAATGGAGAAGACTTTGCATTATCCACTTTTTTAAACAATTGATATGTAGTCAGGATACACAGTGATTAAGAACAAAAAGTCATGGCAAGAAATGAACATGGATTTGAACTG
Source organism: Potos flavus (assembly GCA_028534135.1). NCBI lineage: Eukaryota > Metazoa > Chordata > Mammalia > Carnivora > Procyonidae > Potos > Potos flavus. The sequence goes on along the minus strand of CM052884.1, from coordinate 78,426,898 downwards.
TAAGGCCAGCTGAGAGTCCAACTTGTCCAAAACCAAACTTTTCATCTTGTCCCTACTTTGCTCCTACTTTAATATTCGTTCAGATTGAGTTAAGGTTATTGCCTCAGTCGTCCAAACCAAATATTTTGAAGCTTTTCCTAATACCTTTCTTATTATTTATAGTCTATCAACTACTTAGGCTATTAATTCTACCTCCTAAATATTGTTAGACTTTGTTTACTGTCCTTTTTCTCCCTGTTCATCACCCTGGTCTAAACTATGAGCCTCTCTAGAGTATCCTGCAGAAACAGATTGTGACTGGCCTCTGCCTTAGGGCTTTGTCGTTCTTTTAATTATGTCTTAATCATGTAGCCAAAGTAGTCTTCAAAATCTGATTATGTCAATCCAACTCATTCTACCTCTCTACCCCCCAACATACACACACACACACACACACACACACACACAGAGTTAAAATGGATTCATCTTAGGAGAAATTCTCAAATACATAGCATGGCTTATTGTTTCCTGAATAATCTGTCCTCTGTCTGTCTCTCCAGCCTCTGTATCTAAACTCATAAATCTGCCCTTTAACTACCCAGCCTTGAACAATTGAATTTTTGTGCCAACATTCCCAGCAAAAATTTGAGACTCATTCTGATGGGATTGGTAGTTTAGTTTAATGTGGATTGTGTAGCTAGGTATGCGGTTACCTTTGCTGGAACTATGTGGTTTTCTAAACCAAAATTGTGAACATTCTGGAAAAGGGTGGAATGTTTGCTAAGAAGAAAACCCACCAGTATCCACTAGATGAGTATTTCTAAAATTTTAACGTGCATAGGAATTACCTAGGATGTTGTTAAAATGCAGATTCTGATAAGGAGTGGGGCCCGAAATTCTGTTTGTCTAACAAGTTCCCTGGTGATGTTGGTGCTGCTGGTCAACAGACATCTGAGCAGTAAGGCATTAGAGTGTTTTACTTGCATGTATATCAGATAAAGTAGAGTCATTAGGATCTGAGTTTGGGAGTCAGAGAGGCTAGGATTCAAATCCTGAATCCAGTTGTTACTTGTTGGCCAACTTCGGAAAGTTACTTAAATCTCAAAGCCTCAGTTTTCATATCTATTAAAGAGCAGCTCCTACGCAGAGGATCTTTTGGATATCAAGTAAGACTATATATTCATAGTGCTTCATATAGGTTTTCAATGTTCAATATTGTTATATTCAAGTGTACAATATTGTTATATTAATATTGATTTATGGGATAAAACACAACACACTAGTTAAGATCGTCACTTTCAAAGAAGTTACTGTATTCAGAGAAAGAACAAGCATGGCTATGTGAAAATCTATGAGGTCTCATTCAATCCAAAAATGTCATTACCAATGACATAAAAATGTAATTATTAGTAAAATCAATAAAAGTATAATATTTTTGTAATTCATATAAATGGGAACTGAATTAATGGAATTTTCTCTTGGCTGTAATTCTTTTTAATATATAGTAGGAGAAGACAATTTAGAATAAAATTATAATTTTTCCAAAGACTAAAAAAAAATTAGTCTCCATTTATTTATCTGCTTTCAGAATTAACATGTAATTTTAAAAAGGAATTAAGACTTAGATATTGGTCAGGTGAAAAAACATGTTGATTCTTTTTTTTCTATATGCTTAGAATTCATTGAAATAAGACATAATGTTCATATATCTAAATTGCACTTTGACATCAAATTGTAACTTACTTTGGGAAAGTTAGTTCTTTCTTCAATTCTGCAAAAGAAGCAGGCTACGTTTCTTTTTGCCTTGTTTGTCCAGTTGAAGTAGACAACTGACAAAAAGTTAAGAATACAGATGTTTTCTTCCTGAGGTTACTGTTTTTGGTTGAAAGAAAAGGACCCGAGTCCTTTTCAGTCTTTACTGGATGAATTCATTTGCATTTGGCTGCAAATTGAGAGTAACATAGAGTGGGGTGGGTGGGAGATGCTTTCAGCCAAATTTGAAATGAGTTGGAGGAAAAGAGTGACTATAACCCCACAGATGAAGATGTTGTAGGACCTTCTTACTGTCCTCTTTGGGTTAAGATAGAAAGCATATGCCTCAATATTAATGTCCTTGAAAATTATAATTTGCACTCAAATGATTGTTCAATCAGCAATAAAGTCCTATCTTTATGTTAAAATTCAGTGCTAACCTTGCAAAACATACAAATGGAGTACAAAATGTACATATATTATAAACTGGGATGAATATTTTTTAAATGTAATATCTGGAGCAGTATATCCCTGATTTTCCCTGAAAGGAGTTACTATTTTATGAAAAGTGGTATAAGAGACATGACTAAATTCAAACCTAAACTTAATTTAAAAACATGAAAAAAAGAAGGAGTAGCTGCAGTACTGATGGTATTTGATGAAGGTCTGATGGTATTTGCTTCTCTTTTTTTTATGATATTTGCTTCTTGAACTTAAATTTGATTTTCATGCAACTAAGTTTGGGGAGGGTATTGGAAAAAGTCTGAAGATAGTAGGATGTTTCTGGACCAATCTTGTTGCTTCCATTGTAATCTGTCTATGCCAATCGAAGTATAGAGATAGATTGGATAACAAAAATAGAAGTATTGTGCAGGGATTTTAGGATAGAGGAGGAGAGTGGGACTAGTATGTGTGCTGTGGATACAGGGTTGGGGAGGACCCAAAAAATCATTTTGTGTCATAGGAAAAAGAAAAGAAAAATGAGATCTATTAGTGTGTTCACAAGAAGCAACTCCTTCTAATCAGGTTCTCTCTCTTGTTTCAAAGGTTGCTTCTTTATTATGTTACTTATCTATATGGCACATGAGAAATCCTTTTATAAAGAAAAATATGATAAAGATAAGGTGAGACTTTAAAGTAAGATCATTTTTCTTTACTTTTGGACAATGATTTTGCCTCTAGGGGACACTTGGCAATGTCTTAGAGACATTCTCACAAGTAGGGAGAGGATGCTTTTGGCATCTAGTGGACAGGCTAGGGATGCTGTTAGACATTCTACAACACATGGGACAGTATCCTACACAAATAAGAATTTTTCCACCCCAAATATTAAGAGCTGAGATTAAGAAATCCTACTTTGGAATTAGGGAGCATTCATAGTTTGGTTGCTTGTTTATTGAGGTAAACTTGACATATACAATTTCAGGTGTATAACATAACAACTCAATATTTGTGTATGTTGAAAATGACCAGCATAGTAAGTCTAGATAACATATGTCACCATACGCAGTTATGGAAATTTTTTCTTGCGATGAGAACTTTTAAGATTTACTCTCTTTGTAACTTTCAAATGTGCAATACAGTATTATTAACTATAGTCATCATATTGTACATTACATCTCCATGACTTACTTATTTTATAACTATAAGTCTGTACCTTCTGACTCCCATCCTTCTGCCTTTGACAGTCACCAATCTATTATCTGTATCTATGAGTGTGTGTGTGTGTTTGTGTGTATTTGATTCCACATAAGTAAGATAAAGTAATATTTGTCTTTCTCTGATTTATTTTACTTAGCTCGTGTCCTCAAGGTCCATCATGTTGTAGCAAAAGACAAGATTTCATTTTTTCTGGCCAAATAATATTCCATTGTGTATGTAGATGCTACGTTTTATTTATTCATTCATCCTTCAGTGGCCACTTAAGCTGTTTCCATGTCTTAGCTATTGTGAATTGTAAATAATACTGCAATGAAAATGGGAGTACAGTTGAGATATTGATTTATTTCCTTTTATATATATATACCTAGAAGTGGGATTACTGGAACATATAATAGTTCTATTTTTAGTATTTGGAGTAACCTCCCTACTATTTTCCATAGTGGCTGTACCAATTTAAATTTCCACTAACAGTACATGAAGGTTCCCTTCCCTTCACAACCTCACCATTTTAATGGGGGCGAGGTGATATCTCACTGTGGTTTTTATCTGCATTCCCCTTATGATTAGTGACATTGAGCATATTTTCATGTTCCTGGTAACCATATTTCTTTGGAAATATGTCTATTCAGTTTTCTGCCCATTTTTAAATCAGATTTTGTTTTGCTATTGCATTGTATGAGTTCTTAAAAAATTCAATTTGGTTATTATAAATATCCTAAATTAAGATAATAGGTTGAACTGTTTTATAAACTATTTAAAGTAGATGTTCAGATGATGCTTTATAGGGAGATGGATGTATCAATAGTTCTAGAGTCAGAATCCCTGAGTCTTAATCCTGGCTTTAAATTTGAACTATTTCATAGGATGAGTACATGGATTAATTGAAATAATTCATAAAAATCACTTAGAATAGTACCTAGCATAAGATAAATGCTAAATAACTATTAGCTATTCTTAAGGAAAAAGAAAATCCCCAAAATCCCAAACAACCACCCATCATTGCCTCGATCATGGGCTCTATTTATCCTAATGTTCCTAAACATTTGTGTCACTACATGGATGTATGTTGGGTTGTTTTAGCCTCTAATAGGGGAGAGTAACTTGAGATAGTAAGCAATAACAGATTTTATAAGTATAAATGCAACCAACAACATGGCTGGATTACCTGGAATTTTATGTAGCTGAGGATTATTAAACATCCTTTGCCAAGTTATAATAATAAAAATTAGAATATATTCTGTACAATTTTCCTTATTGGTCTAGCTTTTGTTGGTGCTATTGTAGAAAATGCTTAGTCCTTTTTCCACTTGGCAGCATTTTTCTATGTTTTACCAAGTGCAATTATGCCCTTCGTATCTATATTTCATATTACATGAATACAGTAATACAAAAATCAAAGATGTTTGTATAAAAAAATCATCATTTATTCAACAAATGGCAATGTGCTAGGTGCTGGGAATACAGAGACAAATAAGACCAGCTCTAGCCATGGAGCATACAAGCTCTTGTTTGGGAGAGAGACACACACACAGAAGTTGCAGTATAGTGTGGTGAGTACTTATGTTAGACGCAGGAGATAAGTGCTGCTGCTGAAACACACAATTTGTGAACTACATTTAACTAAATGGCTATAATAGACAACAATTTTAATAAGCATTAAAAATTATAGTGGTAAGGTAATCTACTGCTGCAATTTGGTTTCATTTTCTGTAAATGCTGGGAGTGGTGGTCAGATAGTAGCAATGGGAATAGGTTTAGTTAAGTGTATCCCTTTTACAATTTACTCTCAGTATTGTAAGTATCAAACTGAGATGTCAATTATAAAAATTTGTTGCAACATCACCCACCACCAGAAAAAATACAACAACAACAGTTAGTTTGTATATAAGAGAGGATAAACATCTACAGCACAAGAGTGAAACTTTGGTTTTCCTTTGTCACATAGCCATAACAATGGGAGTATTAGATTCAGTTCTGGGGGCCTCCCTCATTTCAAGGATTATAAACACATTGAAGGGAGAGAAAGTTATTAAGATAATGACATGAACAAAAATAATATAACAAGGAAATAGGTGAGAAAACTGGGCACAAATAGCCCAGCTGTATGAAGTCTCATGGGGCAACATAATAATTGTTTCCCAATATTATGAAAACAATTATGTCATATAATACAAGGACTGTGTCATGTAACACCATTAATAGACATAAAATTGTTGGGTATTGTATTTGTTTCATCCTATATAGGCAAGTTAAAGTTGTAAAAAAAAATGAAATGCGTTGTCATAGGATGCAGAGAATTCTTCCTCATTCAAGGTGTTTGGCCACAGGACTAAACACAGGTGACAGGATTACTGAGGAGGCATGCAAACATCATATAAGTAGTGATGAATTATCACTCTTTCCAGCACTGAGAAATTCTGATTTTAAAATGGGAAACTGGATTAATTTGTATTTGACTGAAGTTACTAATGAAAGTTAGGAATGTATTAAATGTCGAATACTATTCTGGGCTGCATTCAAGTACAGGGAAATAAAATTACACCACTGGTGACCCTTGAGTCTGTCACAGAAATGAGATGTCTATCTCATGAGGCTATTACAGTCAGAAAAAAAATTAAATAATGACAATTAAAGGGTGGCTGGCTTCTCTAACTAATGAAAGTTCAATATCTTCTAATTATATTGGTGACACAGTATGGTTGCAAAATATGACCTAGTAGCTCTAATGCAGTACTGCAATGAGTCTTTGCATTTCAGCTCTCTGCTGTATGCTTTTAAATCTCTCAGGAATATGAAATACGCCATTGCTAGAGGACAAGGGATTCAATGTTTTTGACATGGTAGAGGAAGGTGGCTGCTTAGGAAATAAGATATTTTTATAATTCAATTTATTTCAGCATTTTATTACTGTTTACCCTCTATCGTTCCCTAAGCTGGGGATAGAAATAATACAAAGATCAACAGGGTATGAAACTTGCCCTCAAGTTGCTCACTGTGTAGTGGGAGAGTAAACGCATTAAAAATATCTGTTACAGAATGGGAAAGTGTGTTAATGAAGCTATGCCCAAAAGCTATGGAAGTACATGGGCAAGAGCCATCTGATCTGCTGGTGGGTGGATAGTGAGGACAGTGGGGAAGGATAAGATCAGAGTAAGTTACATTTGAGCTGGGTCCTAAAAAATATATATAATTCATCAAAGTAAGCCTTATAAATACTGTAGAGTAAACATTATAAATACAGCTAACCACATGAAAGCATGACACAGTTGGTATGATTACACATTTGATGTCTATGTTGGCAAAGACTTGAAGGTGAAGTTGTAGACTTAGATGGTATAAAAAGCAAATGGGGTTGGATCCATTAAAGAATCTTAAACTTATTTTCTTCAATCATTTTTTTTTTCCAGAGCTCACCTACTTCCTAGTATATTGAGGTGGTTCTCCATTACTGTTTCTGGGCTATGAATCCTCTATCCCGACATATTAAAAACAAATCACACAAATCTGCTTTTTTCACATACAGGCCATTTTGCAAAATTAAGCTCTCCACCCACTTACCTAGTTATGTTAACATGTTTTCTAGATTTCAGTCTTTGCAATTTATCAAGAATCTTGGCACTTGCTGATTCCCTTTGACTAAGCTTTATATAATTTTGATTGCTGTCAAGTCTGTATGGATGGTAATCTCTTCAGTGTTTGGCCTCTCAGTTTCTTGATGTCCTGACTCCTAAGGACCTTCTCACTTAATTTGCTTCAGTCAGCCACCTTCAAATTGTTTTTTATCTGTTGTAAATTCTATTCCTCCAAAGACATTACTTCAAGCATTCTAAATTCTGACCACAAACTTCTCTTCTCAGACAGCAAGCTTGGTTATGTCTAATACAATCATTCATGACCATCATGTCCACTTCCAGGTCCTTCTCCTTTCTTCTTTTTAATCCTTCAGTTCTTAAATTTCTTTGCCAGTCTATCTAGTACAGGTTGCTTGGTTCATCATTATAAAAAAACAAACAAAACAAAAACAAAAAAACCCCCACACATCGTCTATTCTGTAAGCATTTTAGGTCATTGTTCCTACAGAGTCACTGACATTGACAATAACTGAACTAATTGAAGCAACTAGCTATTTAGATTGTTTAGTCTTTTTTTTACTGTCAGAGAGTTTGGCCCAATATGGCATCTATGATTACTTTGAAAAGAAAGAGAGAGATTTTCATTAACCCCCCTATGAAAAGTATCCCAGGGCTTATAATAAAAACTAGTAAAGCAAATCCTCTTGGAAATTCTTACTGTAGTTCGGGACAGTTAGGTTTTTATACAGTTGGTTGGAAGAATAAATGTGAACTGAAACTTATGATGGAAACCAACAGATTTTTCTCTTTTATAAACAGATGGAGTTTTGTAAATAGTACATACCATAGAACTGAAAGAATAATTTGTTTCTGGCCATGTCTTATTAAATTGCTAGCTGTTATTTTTCCTACATAAAGCTATGTATTGTAGATTTTATCTTCTAATCATCTTTCAAATCCATACATTTCTCACCATCTCCACTGCAACTATTCTAGATTGAATTGTCATCACACTAAGACCATAATATGATTCTACCTGGTCTTCCTGGCTTTTTCTTTTTCCCCATTCTACCTTAGGCAGACACTATAACTGAAGTTATGTTTTCTAAATATAAATCTTTCCCTTTTACACCTTAAACATTTTAGTGCCTGCCCACCTATTGTTCTTTGGGTAAAGGTCTACATCCTTCAGATAGCCTAAAGGGTCATGTCCTGGTCCCTACCTTCCTCTTCACCATCACCTCCTAGAATACCATTCTTTTCTCTCTCTAGTCTGTCTCTAGCCTTGTTCTCAGACTTGGGATAAACCATTTTCTCTTCTATCACCTCCATGTTTTTGGTTTTGCTCCAGAAAAGCTGAGAAAAGATAAACTTTACCCATGATTATGTCTGCTTTGCTGCCACAGTGCTTCACTCATAGAAGTCGTTCAGTAAATGTCTATTTAAGGAAAGAAAACCAAAGGGACTGTGTTGGCACATGGGATTAATATTCATTGTTATATAGAATATTTCATTGTTCTTAAATGACACCCCATACACACATTTTTAATACTTTAAAAAATCAGGATGTATCTTACAATTGATGATATAGCTACTTTCTAATAGATGGCTTTCATATCATAGTTGTCAAAGCAAGCATTGTGTAAAATTGCTTTTGCAGATGACATGATGGTACAAGTGTAAATTTACAATCAAGAAGCCATCAGTGGACCATTTGAAGAAGAAATATGAGTCCCGGTTATTGTCTCAAAATGTTCTGTTGGAAGTGTCTGTACTAACTTATAGAATTGATGTCAGTCATTTGAGAGGCAATTTAAGAGATAGTACTGGAGCACTCTTTAAGAAATACCACATTATCAAAACTCTTCTTTAGAACAAAGGAGGTTACCATGTTGAAAAGTATGGATACCAATAGCTCTGAGTTGAAAGTGACTCAGAAGAGAAGACCCCTGAATGAGGTGATGTTACAGCATAAACCACAATCAATTTATTCTGATTATATTTTTTTATGTTCATACAAAAATAATGTATTATAGAATACTTTTAAGTGAGTGTAAATAAAAAATTCTAAGTGATGAAACATTGTATCATGTTTTATGTGACAGCATTTTTTTCTTAGTGACTTCTAAAATATGGACACATTTTTACAACCAATGGGATCTTATATTTAATGAAATTTATTAACATCCACTATTTATTTATTTATTTAAAAATATTTTATTTATTTATTTGACACAGAGAGAGAGATCACAAGTAGACAGAGAGGCAGGCAGAGAGAGAGGGGGAAGCAGGCTCCCTGCCGAGCAGAGAGCCCGATTTGGGGCTCGATCCCAGGACCCCGAGATCATGACCTGAGCCGAAGGCAGAGGCTTTAACCCACTGAGCCACCCAGGCACCCCCTACATCCACTATTTATAAAGTTCTAGGCCATCTCGTAGATATGTTTTTATTTTAAAAAATCATGTAGTCATAAATAGATAGGACATCAGATATAATATAGTCCAGTTTTCTCACATTGAGGATCCAAATCTTAGATGATGGCTAAAAAGATTTACCTATTTTCAAGGACCTTGTTAATGATCTGACAGATTGTTTTTTTTTCCTTGTCGGATCCATGTTGAATTACTCATCTCTCTCAATGTTATATGGAAGTACTGTATCTCTGCAATCTGGTTTTGTACTAGAAAGAACTAGCTTCTTAAGCAGAAGGTTCTAAAAGTATATCAAGATGGTAAGAAGTTCCAGAAGCCTATTTTATCCTCTCTGTTCCTGATAACTTGCCTGCCTGCCATGTGCTGAGGCCTATGATTCAAATGAGCTCTCCACAAAATATGGATACCAAAAATATCACTTGCTTCAGAAAAACTTCCTCATCCACCCCCAGCACCAAAAGGAAGAAAAAAAAACATTGCCATGATTAACAGCCTTCCCACAAGGAAATTTTTACATTCATCCTAATTCACTCTGAGCTTCTCATAATTAATAGGAACTACCAATGCACTAAGAAGGGTTTGATTTTCCGATATTCAAGTTAGCATCAACTTTTTTTTTTTTTTTCTTTTCATTATAGCCATTTACCAGGAATTCAGATTTAGGTTGGCAAGCTTAGAAGTAGTCAAGAAAAGTACTATTTTCCTTCTCTATTCTTTATTAGTCCTATCTCTAGGATAAAATGTCTATAAAGCTGACAAGCCTGGAGGCTGGACAATAGTCTTTATAAGTATCTGCTAAAATGAAAAGAAAGGATTATCTTCCTTCAATCTGAGACTGGAAGTGAATTTACAGGCTGCAGAGCCAAACGTTAGCACCAAAGCGCGTCCTGTAAAAGGTCTTTGCTGGGGACTCTGTTTCTGATGGCAGATTTCTTTAATAGCACTGCTCTGTCTCGTTGACCACTGACTCAGTGGATTTGGTGGGAGAAAAAACTCACTGTGTCACAGAGCTAAGAAAGGCTGACTCCAACAATCCCTAACAAGCTGCAGATGGAAAGTAACACAGAGCCATTTCTATGGTTTTTCTCTCTTTGTTTCCCTCTCTTTTTCCTTTCCTCATATAAAAAATGCCTTAATTTTTTTTTTTTTTAGTTTGCATTTGTATTTCTTTTCCAAATGGTCCTAGAGCTCCTGCTAGGAGTTTCAGAATAAAAATTAAATCGAGTTTGTTGTTGTTATGATTGTGTAGTACAAATCTATAATGGCTGACTACTGTGGGAAAGAGACAGATTCTTGAAACCTATGAATTATCTACACAGGAAGTTATGGAGGCTCATAGTGTGAAAGAATTCACGGAAACCTGTCAGGGTTAAGAGGATTAACTTGCATTTGGGTCTTATGCTCAGTGGTGGAAATTATTCAGCACCAATCTATGGAGGAACTACTTACCGTAAATTTGGATGGAGTAATATATACAAGGGAGGGAGTCATTAGGTTATATTTTTCCTCTTTCAGGCTATAGAGTAATGACAACATCTGGAAAGTTGAGTGCTGAACATATACCTCATTTTTGGATGAGTTGCCCAGTCTATATGGGTTTTATTAGGATGTAACAATATTCAGTTGATTCATTATGATAATCCTATAGGTTGTTCTGCAAAAGTGTAGTCAGTAAAATCAGTGTCTCCCATGTGAACAATGTTCATGTAATAGAATGATATTTGGCATTTTCTGCTATGTGCCCTGCTTGGTTGTTAAATAGACATTATGTTTTCCTTCTTCGGTTATTTCTCTGCTGTTCTTCAGATACCCCCCTCTTCCCTGAGCACTCACTATGCTTCCAGGAGAAGTGAAAAACCATATTCTGTATTATTGATTTGAAGATAAGTAGGTCCTCCAATGGAGGCCAACAAGATGCAAGATGTCTGTGGGTAATTCCTTAGTCCTCCAATGGAGGCCAACAAGATGCAAGATGTCTGTGGGGAATTCCTTAGAAAGTCTCTTCCTCAATCTTCAAACTCTTCCTCTTTCTATGGACTTAGAGGAGGAGCAGGTGGCCTGGAGTTTATCAACAGTCATCTTGTGACCCAAGAGGATGCTTTTCTTAGGATGATGCTGATACCATGCATGACAGTGCACAAGAGCTAAAAATTGAAAAACCGATTGCTGGGTCAATGAATCAAACAAATTGTGACATCTGACCTGCTCTGGCACTTGCCATTGTAGAGGATAATAATTCCTTTTTATTAAGTGGGTTAAAGTTCAGGTTTCTGTTATAGGCATCATAAAATCTTAACTGCTAGAATGTGTGTTTAAAATATTTGACATAACCAAATAGAAATGAGGCTTATTAACGCAACATTCTTCAAAAGATACTGCTGGCCTTTTTTTTTTTTTTTTTGTAAGTTTAAGAATAATAATCTGAGCTTCATTTATAAGTATGCTGCTTTGCAAAATGTATATCTATTTATTTATTTTCCATTGTGTTTTTCTTTTTAATTTTTTAATTTAAATTCTATTGACTAACATATAATGTATTATTAGTTTCAGAGGTAGATGTCAGTGATTCATCAGTCTTAAAAAACACCCAGTGCTTATTACATCACATGCCCTCCTTAATGTCCATCTCCCAGTTACCGCATCCCCCACCAACCTCCCCTCCAGCAACCCTATTTGTTTCCTATGATTAAGTCTCTTATGGTTTGTCTCCCTCTCTAATTTTGTCTTTTTTTATTTTTTTCCTCTCTTTCCCTGTGAGTCTCTGTTTTGTTTCTTAAACTCTACATATGAGGGAGATCATATGATAATTCTTTCTCTGATTGACTTTCACTTAGCATAATATCCTCTAGTTCTATCCACGTCATTGCAAATGGTAAGATATCACTTTTTTGATGGCTGAGTAGTATTCCATTGTATATATATCCCATATCTTCTTTATCCATTAATATGTCTATGGACATCTGGGCTCTTTCCATAGTTTGGCTATTGTGGACATTGCTGCTATAAACATTGGGGTGCAGGTGCCCCTTTGAATCAATACATTTGTATCTTTGGAGTAAATACATAGTAGTGCAAATGCTAGGTCATAAGGCAGCTCTATTTTGAACTTTTTGAGGACCCTCTATACTGTTTCCCAGAGTGGCTCTACCAGCTTGCATTCCCACCAACACTGTAAGAGGGTTTCCCTTTCTCCACATCCTTGCGAATATCTGTCCTTTCCTGACTTGTTAATTTTAGCCATTCTGACTGGTGTGAAGTGGTGTCTCATTGTGGTTTTGATTTCTATTTCCCTGATGCCTAGTGATATGGAGCATTTTTTCATGTGTCCACGGGCCATTTGTACGTCTTCTTTGGAGAAATGTTTTTTCATGTCTTCTGCCCATTTCTTGACTGGATTATTTGTTCTTTGGGTGTTGAGTTTGATAAGTTCTTTAAAGATTCTGGATACTAGCCCTTTACAAGATAAGACATTTGCAAATATCTTCTCCCATTCTGTTGGTTGTCTTTGGTTTTGTCAACTGTTTCCTTTGCTGTGCAAAAGCTTTTTATCCTAAAGAAGTCCCAACAGCTCATTTTTGTCTTTGCTTCCCTTGTTTTTGGAGACATGTCTAAGAAGTTGCTGTGGCCAAGGTCATAGAAGTTGCTGCCTGTGTTCTCCTCTAGGATTTTGATGGATCCCTGTCTCACATTTAGACCTTTCATCCATTTTGAGATTATATTTATGCATGGTATAAAAAATGGTCCAGTTTCATTCTTCTACATGTGGCTCTCCAATTTTCCCAGCACCATTTGTTGAAGACACTGTCTTTTTTCCATTGGATATTCTCTCCTGCTTTGTCAAAGATTAGCTAACCATAGAGTTGAGGTTCCATTTCTGGGTTCTCTATTCTATTCCACTGACCTGTGTGTCAGTTTTTGTGCCAGTACCATACTATCTTGATGATTACAGCTTTGTAATAGAGCTTGAATTATGGCATTGTGATGCCACAAGCTTTAGTTTTCTTTTTCAACATTCCTTTGGCTATCGGGGTCTTTCCTGGTTCCATGCAAATTTTAGGATTATTTGCCCCAGCTCTGCGAAAAAAAGTTGATGATATTTTGATAGGGATTGCATTGAATGTATATATTGCTCTTGGAAGCACAGACATTTTAACAATATTTGTTCTTCCAATCCGTGAAAATGGAATGTTTTCCACTTTTTGTGTCTTCCCCAATTTCTTTCATGAGTGTTCTATAGTTTTCTGAGTACAGATCCTTTGCCTCTTTGGTTAGGTTAATTCCTTGATATCTTATGGTTTTGGGTGCAATTGTAAATGGGATCAATTCCTTAATGACTCTTTCTCCTGTCTCATTGTTAATGTATAGAAATGCAACTGATTTCTGTGCATTGATTTTCTATACTGCCACTTTGCTGAATTCCTGTATAAGTTCTAGCAATTTTGGGGTAGAGTATTTTGGGTTTTCCACATAGAGTATCATGCCATCTGTAACTAGTGAGAGTTTGACTTCTTCTTTGCTGATTCAGATGCTTCTTATTTGTTTTTGTTGTCTGACTGCTGAGGCTAAGACTTCTAATTCTGTTCAACAGTGTTGAACAACAGTGGTGAGAGTGGACATCCCTAGCATGCTCCTGACCTTAGGGGAAAGCTCTGTTTTTCTCCACTGAGTATGATATTAGCTATGGGCTTTTCATAGATAGATGTTATGATATTGAGGTATGTTCCCTCTATCCCTACACTGTGGAGAATTTTAATCAAGAAAGGACACTGTACTTTGTCAAATGCTTTTTCTGCATCAATTGAGAGAATTACATGGTTCTTATCCTTTCTTTTATTAATGTAGTGTATCACATTGATTGATTTGTGGATGTTGAACAACCCTTGCAGCCCAGGAATAAATCCCACTTGTGGTGGTGAATAATCCTTTTAATGTACTGTTGGATCCTATTGGCTAGTACCTTGGTGAGAATTTTATCATCCATGTTCATTGGAGGTAGTAGTCTGTAATTCTACTTTTTGGTGGGGTCTTTGTCTGGTTTTGGGATCAAGGTAATTCTTGCCTCATAGAATGATTTTGGAAGTTTTCTTTCTGTTTCCATTTTTTGAAACAGCTTCAGAGGAATACGTATTAATTCTTCTTTAGGTGTTTGGTAGAATTCCCCTGGGAATTCTTGTTTGTTTGGAGATTTTTTATTACTGTTTCAATTTTCTTGCTGGTTATAGTTTGGTTCAGGTTTTCTATTTCTACCTGTTTCAGTTTTGGTAGTTTGTAAGTCTCAAGGAATGTGTCCATTTCTTCCAGACTGACTAATTTGTTGGCATATAGGTGCTCATAATATGTTATAATTATTTATATTTCTTTGGTGTTGGTTGTGATCTTTCCTCTTTCATTCATGATTTTATTTATTTGGTTCCTTTCTCTTTTCTTTTTGATAAGTCTGGCCAGGGGTTTATCAGTCATTAATTCTTTCAAAGAACCAGCTCCTAGTTTTATTAATCTGTTCAACTGTTCTTTTGGTTTCTATTTAATTGATTTCTGCTCTAATCTTTATTAATTCTCTTCTCCTGCTAGATTTAGGATTTATTTGCTGTCTTTCTCTAGTTCCTTTAGGTGTAAGGTTAGGTTGTGTATTTGAGACCTTTCTTGTTTCTTAAGAAAGGCTTTTAATGCTATAGACTTCCCACTTAGGGCCACCTTTGCTGCATCCCAAAAGTTTTGAATAGTGGTGTTTTCATTTTCATTTGTTTCCATGATTTTTAAAATTCTTCTTTAATTTTCTGTTTGACCCATTAATTCTTTAGTAGGATACACTTTAGCCTCTATGTATTTGGGTTCTTTCCAAATTTCCTCTTGTGACTGTGTTAAAGTTTCAAAGCATTGTGGTCTAAAAATATGTAGGGAATGATCCCAATCTTTTGGTGCTGGTTGAGATCTGATTTGTGACTCAGCATGTGATCTATTCTGGAGAATATTCCATGTGCACTGAGAAGAATGTGTATTCTGTTGCTTTAGGATGGAATGCTCTGAACATATCTGTGAAGTCCATCTGGTCCAATGTGTCATTCAAAGCTCTGTTTCCTTTTTGATATTCTTCTTAGATGATTTGTCCGTTGCAGTGAGTGGGGTGTTAAGGTCCCCTACTATTATTGTATAATTATCTGTGTTTCTTTAATTTTGTTATTAATTGGCTTATGTAATTGGTTGCTCCCATGTTAGGGGCATAAATATTTTCAGTTTTTAGATCTTCTTGCTGGATAGACCCTTTAAGTATGATACAGTGTCCTTCCTCATCTTCTATTACAGTCTTTGCGTTAAAATCTAATTTGTCTGAAATAAGGATTGTTACCCCCAACTTTTTTTGATGTCCATTAGCATGATAAATGGTTTTCCACTCCCTCACTTTCAATCTGGAGGTGTCTTTGGTTCTAACACGAATCTCTTACATACAGCATATCAATGGGGTCTTGCTTTTTTAAACCAATTTGATACTCTGTGTCTTTTGATTGGGGCATTTAGCCCATTTACATTCAGAGTATTGGAAGATGAATTCAGTGTCAGAGTATTGAAAGATGAATTCTGTGCCATCGTATTCCCTGTAAAGTCACTGTTTCTCTATATTGTCTCTGTTCCATTCTGGTCTATGTTACTTTTGGGCTCTCT
>CM052884.1:78343887-78410341 GCA_028534135.1 Potos flavus | reverse complement strand
AGACATGAAGGTGTGAAGTGTTTCATTGTTTGGAATTAATGAATACTTTAAAAGTTACTTTTTAAAACAATTTAAATTGATCTATTTTCTTCTTTGTTTCTTTCTTAAATACTTTTATTCTATTAATCACTCTATTAACCATTCCTTTGCCCCTCTTCTTCAAACACATATGTACCATTTCTGGAATTTGGAAAACTTTGTTGGACAAATTCTGTATTCATGACTATCCATGAAAAAGGAACAACTGGTAACTTTCTACTGAGGGGACATATGAAATAAAGTAGATAAGTAAAATTTATAACAAGTAAGAGAGTGACAAGTGCAAAGAAGCTTTAGAGTTGTAAAAGAGAATAGGGTATACATGCACGTATGTTGGCCTTTTTAACAGAATATTCAGGGAAGGCACCAGTGAGAAGACAAGTAAACAGGTAACAGAAGAGAGGAAAGTGTCCATGAACATATCTGCAGACATACTCATCAAGAAAAAGGAATTGCAGATGTCCTAAGGAATGTTTCTGTTCAAAGGTAGGAGCAGGCCTGGAATGTATCAACTCCATCAAAGAGACAAGAAAGAGCAAGGGGAACAAGGAGAGGAGATGAGGTCAGAAAGGTCATAGCAGTCCTGCCATCTGGGCCCTTGTGAATGGATTAAGGACTTTGGTATTTCCCCTATGTGAAATGGCAGTTTTAGAGAAATATTTAAGCAAAGAAGTGGCATGTTTTAATGTCTGGTTACTGTATTCAGAATAATCCACACAAGACTTAGGAGGGAGACCAGTAAGAAAGAAATCCTGCCCCAGGTAACTGTGGCTTGGATGAGTGGGGTAACAGTAGAAGAGGTAAGAATAAATCAGATTTTAGGTATTTTTTGACCATCGGACAGATAGGATTTGCTGGCGAATCTCATGTGGGGTATAACAGAAAAAGTTAATTCAAGTATTCCTTTACGGTTTTTGCCTAAGAAATGGGGAGAATTGAGATGCTGTTGATTGATGGAGGGAAGACAAAGGAGCAGGATTGAGAGGTGGGCTGGGCATATTAATTAGAAGTTCAGTTTTGGAAAAGTTGAGGTTCAGAGCCTATTAGACATCCAATTTGAGAGGTTAAATAGGCAGTTGGATTTTTTAGTCTGCAGTAAGGATCCTCAGTAAGTAATATTTCCATATGTCATCTTTCTTTTATCTGTTTTGCCTTTACATTTGTAAAGCACTGAAGATCAAGATGGGGTTTAGGTCTGAGCTTAAATGTAGCAAGGTGCAAACTTAGTCATGAAAGTTAGACCCATTTAATCTGTAGACATTGGTTGCTTATACATTCTCAACCAATGTTTAAGGATTTATCTTTTTATCCTATTTTGTTGAAAGACTATAATATTGATTATTTTTAATAAATATAGCACAATGATATATCTTTCTGATATTTCTTTCACAGTTTCAATGGTGAGTGCCTATGGGTATGGGGCTTGGGAAAAAAATGATGACCAAGGAAGCCACCTGATCTTGATTTTATTGTGGAACCTTGGCCAAAAATGCAACAGTACATATTCATTATTAGCAAATTCACCATAAAATTATCTTGAACTTTGGGTCACAATCTGGTTAGTATTATTTTCTCCTCCACATTTCTCTCTCTCTCTCTCTCAAGGGCAACTGTAGTAGAATCAGAATTTAGACTTGTAATCCTGCTCATGTTCTGATGCCATTAACTGGGGACACTGTGGTTAGTAGGATTACATCCTCAGAAGACTTCTTCCCCCTCTTTTCCCCTACAGTGTCCTATACCTAAGGCAGCTCAATCTAGGAGAGTCACAAAGCAAGATACATGAGGCAATTACCCAGATCCTTCATGCCCTAGGAATGATTGTTGCCTAAGATTGGCCTGTATTTGGCACCAGAAGCATCATCATTTTCTCCTAGATGAAATTTTCTTATTAATTGATACAAGTAATCTCCATGGGGATAAAAAATTGTTGGGTTAGCATTATTTTGAATAATTATTTTACTCCAATCTCCAAGCTGTCAGTTTACAAAAATTGCAAGACAAATAAATATTATACAAATAAATACTCTCAGGGGATATTTAGACAACATACACTTTAATTTCTTATTGGAAGGATTGGAAAGTAGACAAGGTATTACCTCCAGTTGAATGTATGGAAGCACACGCACACAAAAATATATTCTTTTCCACCCCGGGTTATGTGACAGGCTTTGCAATGAATATCTGTCATTTGTTGTGGCTGGGTTTCAAAGATTTAATCTCAGTAGTTTAAAACCTAGTGAGAAATGTTGCAGGAATGACCTTTTCAAGGTGTAGTTTGTTAATTGAGAATACTGGCAGTTTTCAATTCGTCAGTTCTGTATGGATATTTGTTGTTCTCCTGCAAGGATAGTTCTGCTCACAATATTCCTATTTGTGAGTGCAAGGACAATAGACCTTTGACATTGAGGAGACAGACTGAGCAGTTCTTATTGAAATGCAAAACTAGGAGATCCCCTGGCTCACTCCCTAGCTATCTGATTTTACCTGTGTAGGGGAAGGAGAACAGTATATGCAATTCAAAATCACACTTTGCATATATTGTCTTCTTTAATCTTAACTACTCTGATGATGTAGAAAATATATTTTCGTTACAAATAACTGTATGTCATGGGTATTGCTGTCCCTTACTAAAATACAAAACCTCAGCTGTTAAGAATATAAGTGGTTTACCACATGCATAATGTATATACGATTTACTATGTCCAAGACAGACACCTGGAATATGGGGTTTTACTTGCTTGCATATTTTTCAAAATTTTCTTTTCTTTGAGGCCTCCTGTCTTCAGTCACTTCTTAAAAAGACCCAGTGTTGCTTTGGGATCCTTCTATTCCTTTTGGTTGCTGACCTGTTTGTTCAAAATGACACATTTTGTCAATGATTTCTATTGTGAGGTTTGAGTTCTGGATTCTTTCTTGTTCTCATTGTTGAATTTTCCACAAGACCTATTGTAATATAAAGCAGGATGAAGGTGGCATTCTTTTTTTTTTTTAAAGATTTTATTTATTTATTTGACAGCGAGAGAGCTCACAAGTAGGCAGAGAGGCAGGCAGAGAGGGGGAATAAGGCTCCCAGCCGAGCAGAGAGCCTGATGCGGGGCTCGATCCCGCGACCCTGAGATCATGACCTGAGCCGAAGGCAGAGGTTTAACTCACTGAGCCACCCAGGCGCCCCTGAAGGTGGCATTCTTAAGCCATATATGTATTCTGTAACTATTCAGGAAATAAGAGTTAGTCTTTGACTGTTCACGAAGCTATACATAGTTGCCTGAGATACATCTCACTGAGCTTTTTAATTCTGTGATTTAAAAATTCCAATTTCTGAACACTGCTAATTAAGATATACCAATGTTCTTTTTTCAGAAAGTATACAAAGTTATTTTTGAGTTTGGTGCTATTTGAGGTGGGTTATACCAGCCCTCCAGTTTCTTTACTGCCAGAGAACTTTTTGGCTTGTCACTGATAGCTGAAATTACTGAATGGCAACTGCAGATCAGGTTGAAAAAATACACTGTGTTAGCCAATCTCAAAAATAAATAAAACACAAGTAAGCCTAAAATAGATGTTATAATTACATCATCTTTTTTGCCTATCAGTTAGTAGTTTCATTCATTCTGTCATCATGGATTTCTTATGTCACTCACACCAGAACATTTCTGCAAATTATTCTATGAAAATACTTTCAGGATACCTGGGTAATGCAGTAAGTTGAGTGCCTGACTCTTGGTTTCAACTCGGGTCATGATTTCATGGGTCCTGGGATCGAGCCCCACCTCGGACTCCACACTTAGTGTGGGCTCTGCTTGAGAGTCTCTCTTTTTACCCCTCCCCCTCTAGGTTGTTCTCTCTCTCTCAAATAAATAAATCTTAAAAAAAAAAAAAAAATACTTTCCAGGAAGTTTGCAACTTCATGAAAATAGCAAAGAATTTGACATTGAGTAATGCCCAACTACTTTATTAATGTTTATGATATTGTAAATGTCTAATATGGTAAAGTAAAAAATTGTCAATCTTTCTAAATGTTTTTGTTTGCTACTCCTGCAATAGGATGCCTGATGTAGTAAAGGAGTATCAGGAATGTCTACACCAATGTATTGTTAGGAATGTTGGGATGATTCAGGGGCAAAGATGTACCATGTACCAATGACACCATAGCTTGACATATTAGGTATTACCTAATGACATGAAAGACTACATCATAGAACATAAAAAGCTAGCACAATATTTTTCATTGCAACTTGAAGAATGCACAAAATTGCTAGTAATACTTACTATATGTATACTTTGAACATGACAGTAATACAAAGATATTTTTGTTTGAGATTCATTGCTTAGATACACAATTAGTTCTGAACTGTATAAAACTATTGAGAATTTTGTTGTCAACAAGTAAGTTTTGTATAAAAGTGTGTTCTGATGGTGCAGCTGCAATGGTAGGACAACATCTGAGTAATTACCCAGATTAAGGATTTTCCTCCAGAATGCAAATCAACTCACTGCTTTCTTCACAGAGAAAGTTTCGTGATGGAAAACAAATAATAAGTCAATTGCTATAACTGCTGTACTTAGTGCTGTAGTAAAATTTGTGAATTATATAAAGACCATTGTGCTAGAGTGTATTCTCTTTAGTATGTGATAATATGAATGATGACTATTAAGAATTCTTAAGCATGATGGTTATTGAGTGGAGATTTTCTGCCAATCATGTTTAAACTATGTAACAAACTCTTAGTGTTTCTACAAGATAAGAAAACAGTTTGGTCCCAGCTTTTAATATGAATTAACAGCAGACATACTTATTTTTTTTAATTTCGTTTTTGTTTCTAATAACCTTAAAACTTCCTTGGAAGAAAGTCTTATCATATTGTTTACATATTATTGTAATTTTGTGCATTTACTTCTTCAGAGACAGCAGTGGCTGGTCTTCTGCTATCCATTCCTTAGCCTCATAGATGAGAAACAAAAGTGACAATGATGTTTTTGTAGTAAGACGTGTTTAGACATTTTAATAGTAGTGTCTTTTCCTACCCTTGAATGTCTTGTTGGATGTCACAGGCATTCTGTGAACCCTGCTATTCTTTATCCTAGCATCTTTTACAAGTGTCTTGGCTGCTTAAGATAGCTGGAGTGGATTTTATTGTTCATAACTAAGAACCCTGACTTTGGCAACCATGAAGCAAGTTCCCTCCCCTGTTCCTTTTTCCTCTCCTCTTTCTCTTATAGATTCTATGTAGGGTGATAATATCATCTTTTTAAATTTCATGATTCTCCTCTCTAGGTGCTATCATTTTGTCCCAGTTATCAATGGGCTTTCTTCTCTTAGCACAAAATAGTATCTGTAATAACATATGTTACTCCTTCAATAACTACTGCACTATCAGGATTGGACAACAAGCATCTTTATGTATATCATATGACCATTTCTTTTTGCTATACTACTCATATTATGAAACTTCTTTTGGCTACATTTATGTAGATTTTTGGTTCCATAAGCTGGTGCTTTTCAACTACCTCTTTGAGAGACTATTTAAGTTTATTTTTTCTAGTGTGTTGTGACATTTTGAAAAATGTAAGAATGAATTATTAAAAAAATTAAAAGCACAGACATCATAACAGGAGCTCATATATTTTATTATTAGATTTGACAAGAATGTAATTACATTTCAATAAATATAATTAAAACAAATAGGGTCAAAAACATAATTAAAAACTGTACATATTGTTTATTGAAAGTGTACATATAAGTAAGTAATCTAGATATCTCTTATTATATTTGTATTATTCTGTATTACAGAATATTAACTAAACAAGAAGTTATGAGTAAAATAAAGATTCTGTATATGAAGTGCCCATTCACACACTGAATAAACACCACATATATTGTTATTTAAACTTGACAGTGACAAATGAGCTTTCTTCTTGCTTATTAATTTATATATTTCCAGGTAGATCTGGATAATGAGTGAAATTTTTCTTCTGATAACCTATGACATGAATTTATTAGTCTGATACTATAAATGAATACATCATTAGAAAAGGTGAAATTTAAGGTATAGAATTTTTTTTTTTTCTTTTCAGCAGGTCTGTAGATATTCTATAGTTCTACTGATCTAGGTGGGAACAGTTAGTGCCAGACTGATTTGGTTTCAGGTCTTCCCCACATACTTTCATGTTCTTCTTGGACTGGCAGCTTGATGGGGCATACTCTTCTTATAGTTTGTCATAGGAACACAACAGTGCAATGTAAATGATGCACAGTCTAAGCCTCTACTCAGATAATACTGACATCCTATTGTTCAAAGCAAGTTCCACGGGCAACTTCAATAAAGCATGGAAATATATTTCACTTACTCTAGAGAAAGAATTGCAAAGCCACATTTAAAAAGTGTAATGCCAGAAGTGACTGAGAACAATTTTTCAAGCTGCTACACCTACTTTCATTAATACCCATTTACTTCGGGGTTACTGCTGAGACATGATTATTGCTTAAGCTAGCACAAACCAGAATAAAAGGGTAATGATTCTTAGTCAAAGTCATAGTTATGGTGGCAGGACTTCATATTGTAATCTTCCTTCCTTTGGTATTCATGGTGAAATTTAATAGAAAGCTCCCATATTTTAGTTCTATTTTAATATATTCTATAAAATGGAAGGATAATATACACAAAGCCAGTACAAGACATGTGAGAATAGAATACAGATAGAAATCAAGGTGAAGTCAAAGTAGCATGTGCAATAAAACCCTGGAGATATGTGATCATTCTTTTCTAAGATAGACCACATAGCCATCACTAGTTTTAGAAAGAATTACCCTGATCGTTTTAATAAATCTCACAGAGAAAGGTAATATATAATATCACATTATAAATTAAAAGACCGCCGTATTTTAATCCCTTTAGAAAAATGCCTAACCACTTCAATGCCACTAATATCAAGGGTTGTAGTAGAACTAATACATTTTAATTTGTAGCACCTAAATCTTTACTAATAATATAGCAATATAAATTTCCTAAACTTGATGATTTTGATGTATTACAGTTATATAGGATAATATCCTTGTTTGTGGAAAATATACAATAATGTATTTGGGTATAGGGACTATCATGTTTGTAACTTATTCTCAATAGATTCAAGAAGAAAAATAGTTCTTTGAACAATTCTTTCAACCTTTCCATAAGGTTGATAATTGTGTCAAAAAATTTAAAAAGCTGCACCAGTAACAAAAATGTGATATATTTATGAATATATATAGCAAAAGGCATTAAGGCTTTTATGTAGAAATGGTAAACATTTACTAGAAGTCGTTTAAAAACTAAATAGATATACCATGTTCATAGAGAGGACCTTGCGGTATTTAAAGCTATTGATTATCCTGAAATTAATTAACCTATCAAATAGACTGCAATATAATTGGTAACAATTTTTCTTGGAACTTAGCAAGGTGATCCAAAACTTCACAGAGAAGAGCAGAGGGCTGAGAATAGCAAAAATTCTTCATATGAAAAAAAAATCCGGGTAATTTTCTTATGATATAAGAAGGCTTATTATAATGCTTTGAATAGAGATTTCATAAATAGACTTTGCACATATGGAAACTTGGTTTAAAGCAGATTTGTCACGCAGATCAGTGGGGAAAGGATACATTTTTCAAAATAGTAATATGATAGCTGGTTATACAATTAGATTCATTTTTCTCACTGGAAATTTTTAGTGTCTTTTCAATTCCCTCATTGCTCTGAAAATCATGAGGATGTCCTTTAGTGTGGATTATTTTTATTCATTGTGCAGGAGTGTGGCAAGCCATTTAAATATGAAACTAATGCAATTCATTCAGTCTATCTAGACAATTTTCTTGAATTAAGTCTTCGGTAATTTCCTACACTATTTTTTTTCTGATTTTTTTCAGGCACTCCTATTATTCAGATATTGGTCCTTTTGTACTGATCATCTAATTTTGTTTTATTATTGTCTCTTTTAAGCCTATTTTTCTTTTTATTGTACTTACCGGGAGATTTCCACTATATTTCCCCACTCTGTATTGAATTTTAATTTCTTCTATATTTTTAAATTCTGAGGCCTAATTTTGTTCTTTAAATATTCCTTTTCATAGCATTCAGTTTTTTCCTACATGTGATTTTTTTCCTTCTCTCTGCAGAGATTAATTATAACTCCTTTTTGCATGTTGCTCTCCCTGCATTGTTTTCACTTATTTTAAAATCCTCTTGGAAATTTGTTTTCTATATGTCCTGATAGAAAATGTCCTCAATTGCTACTTGAGTGCTCCATATAATTAAGGGGAGCTTTCGAAAGCTGATTGGAAGCTCAATGAATTGATGAGATCAATTTCCTGGTGGATTTCACTCTAGATGACCTAATCAAGGGACTTCATTTGGGGACCCAAACTGTCAGGAACTGTATATGTATGTTTGTAAATGTATATGTTTATGTGCATATGTATGTTTATATATACAGAAATAAATATTTTTCCCTCTGAGAAGGATTTTCCATCTCTGGCTGTAGGTTGTAAATTCCTCTGTCATTATCCTGGACCCCAAGTAGGGCAATAATAAAAGTAGCTAACAAAAGGATGCCTGGGTGGCACAGTCAGTTAAGCATCTGACTCT
This sequence comes from Potos flavus, assembly GCA_028534135.1. NCBI lineage: Eukaryota > Metazoa > Chordata > Mammalia > Carnivora > Procyonidae > Potos > Potos flavus. The sequence continues at coordinate 78,401,678 of CM052884.1, read as the reverse complement.
TGGTTTCTGTTTGGGTGTGATCTCAGGGTCATAAGATTGAGCCTGGTGTCGGGCTCTGCCCTCAGTGTGGAGTCTGCTGGAGATTCTCCCTCCCTCCCTCTTTGCCCCCCCCAACCGTGCTCTCTCTCTCTTTCTCTAAAATGAATACATTTTTAAAATATAGTTAACACATATATGGTATTTATTTTTTGTCAAGCACTGGAAAACATACACTTCACAAACATTCACCCATTTAATCTTTACATCAGTCTAATAACTATGATTATACCCATTTTTCAGAAGAAAAAGTTGAAGCACAAAGAAGAAAACTAACTTACCTAAGGTCATAAAACTTGTTTAGATGGAAAGCTGTGTTTTGAACCCAAGATAGTAGGTTCCTAAATGGAATATACTTGGTTTCTTACCTAGCCGTGCATTTAATCCCCCAACCCTGCTTTCTTTTTGTTGGAATTACCCTCTTCTGTGCCTGTGTTCTTCTAGTTGAAAGTACTGTATTGTTAACTCTACAGGTGCTATACCTTCAGTGATTTTCTAATGCAAGAAAAGGTCATTGGCAATCTGAGTCAGGTGGGTGAAGATCAAAGTGTCCAAACACTTAGCAGATTTTCAAATTATCCTCCTGTTTTTAGCTTCATCTAACCACATTTACAGAGGTCTGTAGTTCAGTAAATTCTTGCACATTTCTAGGATAATGCAATGCAAAGCAGGTGGTTCTCTGTCTTCCTCTGTGGTTATTTAAATTTCAGCTTTCTCTGGTCTTCTAAATTTGTTACCACTATCCATCTGTTTTACATTCCCATATTTTTTCTTTTTGACTTTAATTGTCCTTATATGATATTTCTTTAAAAAAATTCACTTTACACTTGTTTCCATGAGAATTGAAGAGGAAACTGGGGTGAATATGTGTGTTTATTCTCGCATGTTTAATAAGAACCCACTTTTATCTGTTTTTCTTGATGCAAATTACCTGCAACTCACTTCTTATTTGTAGATGGTGTATTCCAAACTGAGACTCATGTGCTGTATCAAGAAAGTTCCTTTTCATCATCAAAAATTTCCTGATCTCAGTTTGTTGAGGAGCATGGCAAATCAGAAGCCAGATCCAAGAGATTGGCTGGAAATACTGAATCTGCCACATCATTCAGGGCTTTCTATTATGCAGGTTATGCAAGTCATGAATATAAGTTGAAAGACAGAAGAAGTAAGGATGACTCTTCCAGGGTCTACTCAAAAAATCTAGAAGCTTTAGGCAGAAAAGTATTGGTGTAGTTTCTATATAAAGTCCCTCCATCTTTAAGCTCCTACAGCCTTAAAGCTACACATATTAAATCTGTTTGAAAGCCAGACAAAATAACTGCTAAGAACAGGAAACTAGCAAGAAATTGAACTGTGTAGTGGTTCTTAGCTTCTGCTTTACATGAAAATGACCTGTGGAGTTTTTTTAAAGCCCCATTTCAAAGGCTTCCCACAAACCCAATTACATCTGAAACTCTAGGGGTGGAGTCCAAGTAACAGTATTTTTTAAGTCTCCTCAAGGGATTTCAATATGCAGCCCTGTTTATTGGTCTTATGCATGGTTTGAGCAAACCTGGATCTAACAATAAATCTGTTAAAGACACTTACTTGTTGGTTTCTCTTTGGCCATCCTTGGATCTTTTTGTATGAGACTAATTCAATAATAGAGCAAAGCTGAAGATAATTGATCTGCAGTTTAGTGTTTGGCTATTCCCCCTTGTTGGTTTTCCTTTCAGAGCTCACTCCAAGAATTCCTTCTTTGCTGCCAAGTTATTTTTCTAAGATCTCTTAAACTCCTAATATAGGCTTATGAAAAATATATACATGTATATATTTCATATATATGTATATATATGACATATATATATATTTCTATATATAGATATATAGATATATATTTCTTTCTGGCAAACTTTATAGCAACTGGAGACAACTCTCACAGCAAGGTGACTTCGAAGGCTGAATATAAATAACTAGATCCCAAATTGCATTAATTGGTAGAGATGGAAAGTGAATTTCAGTCCTGTTAGATTTTGTTATAAAGCAACCTCTCTCCCCAACAGCCATCTTAATTTAATTACCACTTTATCCATTACTGGCTGAATTTGTGACAATGGCAGCTTTATGTGTCTCTCTTAATAGGAACTGAGCCGAGCTTCCACTTGAAGTGTCAGGGTCAGAGGAGCAGTGGTTGAAGTGCCTCAGTACATCACTTGAGTGGAAGAGCTTTCCAGTTAATATACTTAGGGGAAGTATGAACTGCTCCACTCCCTCCCCTCACCCCATTCAAAATAGCATCCTGCTGGCTCTTAACTGTGTTGGGGAATACTAAGGCTCATTTAAGGAAACAGTTGGTAGGACATATAAGGAGAGAAGAAGGGCGTGGAGTTTTAAAGATTTTGAAAAGGAGAACAAATGTTAAGTTCCTTGAAATACTTGAGACATCAATTCAGTTAAGAAGTGGAAATAGTTGTTAAGGGAATAAGCACAATGGAAAGGATGATGCCTCCTCTGAAATAAATGGAAACACCACAGTCCAAACACATATTTGTCTATGTTCTTTTTAGGTTGGGGGAAGAAGACTGAGTGAAGAATATGAATGCCAAGTGCTTTTCCTCATTTGTATCCCCTATTATTACAGCAGATTTACATGAGGTTGATTTCTGGCCAGTAGGCAATATGAAAGCAGTTTCAACAGAGAAGATTCAACAAATAAAAGGCCATGTAGGGTCTTATTTATGGCTCATTTCAATCCCAACTTGTGATCCTAAAATTCTTCTATAATACAGCTAGTAATAATTATAATAACTTTGTGATGCTTTGGTCTTTTTAATTAAAATGAGAATTTTTTGATTTCTGCTTTAAATAAAATTCCTGAAATTAATTGACCATAAGTATAAACACTGTATGAACAAATCACAGAACCCTAAGAGATATCCATTGGCCAGCTCAGGATAGAAGTGGGGTGAGTAGTGAAGGGGGAGGGAGGGGATGAATGATGATGGCCACTCAAGTTTAGGAAGCAAAAAGCAGAGATAATATGCTTGCAGAAACTTTGCCAACTGAATTCCCAAACCACTTTATTAAATAACTGATGTCATTATGAAATAATTTTGATTATGACAGTCAAAAAGAGTAGACAAATTAAAAATGTGTATAAGAGGTACCTGGGTTGCTCAGCTGGTTGAACATCTAACCCTTGATCTCAGCTCCGTTCTTGATCTCAGGGTCATGAATTCAAACTCCATGTTGGGCTCCATGTTGGGTGTGGAGCCTACTTAAAAAACAAAACAAAAAAAAAAGAAAGAAAGAAAAAACTGTGTATAAAATATGTGTCAAAATATATATGCAGTTTACTTTGGAGTAGTGGTTGATTCCATTTTCCAAACCCACATATAAGTAGCTTTGGAAACTAATATATAAAAAGGGAAATTGGAAAATTAGCATGATATATGCCACAACACAGGCATTTTTATTGGTTAGAATTTTGAGGCAGGAATTGACAAAAAGCTAAAAAATGTTAGGGAAAAAAAGAAACAAGAAATGTGTTCCCTCATGTAATTTAAAACTTTTTTGGAGTGCCTGGGTAGCTCAGTCAGTTAAGCATCTGCCTTCAGTTCAGGTCATGATCCCAGAATCCTGGGATCCAGCCCCACGTTGGGCTTTCTGTTCAGCAGGGAACCTGCTTCTCCCTCTCCCTCTATCTGTTGCTCCCCCTGCTCATGCTGTCTCTCTCTGCCAAATAAATAAACAATCTGTAAAATAAATAAAACTTTTTTGTTGATCCATAGGCAATTTGAAATTAAACACTTTGACCAAGATAAGTGGAATATGAGGTAGGATCATGTACCTACCACTGGAAGAAGGAGGTAGGGTCAAGGCCTTTGGATCACAGTGTTGAAGTAAGAAAGGGGGTTATTTTCCTGAAGCAAAATCAAGATGTTATCCCAAGTAGGAGGGTATAGATAATGGGCAAAGAAAAACAGCTGATGTTGCCACTAGTAATTAAGTAATGCTAATTGAATGAGTGGCCATGTTATGAATGGAATAAAAAGAAAATGAGAACAAGTATGTGAACAAATGTGAAGGATTGAGGCAAAATGTTTTGCAGTGCCTCAGAAGTGTACTGCAGTGTCCCCTTTATTTTTGTCTTTTGGTTAAAAGGTTTTCTTTCTTCCATTGAGGTACCTGCCATGTTACACCAGAGGAAGCAATGTATAGTTATTTCTGATGTTTTTATATATGAAAATGTCCCATTCCCTATGAACCACTACTTTTTAGTAGGACTGGAACTATCACAATCAAATAGTTTCTGAATCCAATCAGGGCCTTGTTTGTTTGTGAGTTCTGGCTTATTCTCTTTTTTTTTTCCTTTTCTTTCTCCTTTCTCCCTGAAAAGGAGATCCTCAGATCCACACTCATACACACTTTCCTTCCTTCCTTCCTTCCTTCCTTCCTTCCTTCCTTCCTTCCTTCCTTCCTTCCTTCCTTCCTTCCTTCCTTCCTTCCTTCCTTTCTTTTAGTGGAGTAGGGCTTAGGGGAGAGAGAATAGACAATTACCTAACTCTTTAACAAGAGCACACAACTCTGTTATAATGTTCTCTTTAGGTCCCTGGATGATTAGGTGAACAGCAAATCATCCAGGTCAAACTAACCTGGGTTGTCATTCTTGACTACATCTCAGGATGACCAGTTAGCACTTTACTTGGTACCTGATGGTTACCAAAGCAAGGATAGTTTCCCTTCCTTTCTAGATTACACAATTATACAATTATCAATCAATCTTAGACTTCTAGTTTATCAACTAAGCAAACTTTCTGGCCAAATAATTATTATAGGAAATAATGAGGTAAACAGTGTTTCCTGTTTAATGTTTTGAGAAAACATGTGATTCAGTTTAACTTTCTCTTCACTGTAAACACTATTTTTAAAAATAAAAGTACCTATTCGGTTGAAGAAATACTAATTCCTGAAGGAGCAACATTTTATCTAGAACTTGCTTCAAAAAGACCTAAGCTGTTCCTAATTTCTCCGTGTTATTTTGATCTAGAAATTGAGCTAGAAATTCCATAAGGTGTGATCTGAACCTTACTCTGACAAAACGCAGGTTTCTTTAGCAACGCAAAGTATTTGCATACTTGAGAGAAAATGTTAATTTTAAGAAAACAATGCAAAGAACAAAGGAGTATTTCAATGCTTTCACTGTTCTCTGTAAAAACAGAACAATTAAAAAAATAATAGCCACATCACAGATCTAAATTATACTCCTTTAGTCTGTCAATAATTGTGACAGTCTCAAAAGTAATTACTGATGAAAGACTTTGTCACCTTTCTGTCAAAATTCATTTAATGACATGCATCTTAGCTTGGATCTGAGTCATGTCAACTAATTTTTTCTTATGAGACTTTATACTGTAAATTGTATGAGATGTGGAGGTGGGGTAGTCCAAAAAATTGTACATATTCTCTATATGAGTGGCAATATCTTACCCTTATTCATTATTAATTTTAGAATATTTGCTTCTAGGTTTTTTCTATTTATTGTTGTCGATTTTAGATCTTGGAATAATATTTTTAGATTTCATTATCATTTAATTTCTAATACAGTATTACTTATAATAGACTAAAAAAATCCTTTAATCTTTATCCATTAAACACTGTTAAATTGAAGTACAAAAACTTGTATTAACTATGCAAGATTATTTTGGTGGGGAAAAAGAAAATTCTTCAGTGGGCTTTTTTTGCTTGTCCAAGAGAACATAATTCTGATGCATTAGGATATACTTTCTTATAATCAGCATCTATAGTCCAACTCCAAAGCAGCAATTGATGTAAATGAAAAATAACCATTGACTGGTTATAATATCTATCTACCTATCTATCTATCTATCCATATGACTCATTCACACTTTGTCCTTCTAATCAGAAACATCAGGAAAGATGCTAATTCATGTCAAAATATGACACTTCTTAGATATGCCAGGCTTTTCTTGGCTCCTTGAATAATTGGGCTCTTTGCAGCTACCGTCAGTCAACACTGCTCATTGTGTACCTTGTTTGTGCAAGCTATTTTGTTAAATAAACACAGTAAAATCTTATACAACACATAAAAATAATCGGTTTTTAGGGAGCTGTTTAGCTTAAAAAATAATTGACATACACAAAAGATGATACTAGCTATCTAGATTACATTTTTAATTGTCAATGTAAATAATACACATAATAGGAAGAACTGGCACTGATGTACCAGTTTTATAATTTCTGTGCCTAGATTTCCTCATCTGCAAATGGATATCTTAATAAAACCTCAGGTGGTTGTAGGTATAAATTATACTCTATGTCATACAAAATTATTCATATCTATTTCTCTCTTTCCCTCTCTTTATACTTTATCTCCCTCTCTATACTTTAGAATACCACCTAGAACAAAACTGTGATGAGTGAGCAGCAGGCAAGCTGAGGACAAGGCACAAGCTGACACCCCGCAACCCTCCCCCCCAACTCAGTAGGATATGTATAACATTCCTCAAGCACTCCTGGATGCCCTAAAGCTAAGGGAAGGAAAAACAAATTGTTAACTTATAGAGATCACAGTCCAGCAAGACATGAGTCTCCCTCAGTTTACAAATGTCTTAGTGATTTACCAAAAAAAGCATTCCTATCAATAGCCTAACTTCCAGAGACCCACAGACTCAGTTTTCTGGAGCTCTAACATCACGCACCCATCCATAGTGATGTGGGTAGAAGGTAGAAGAGAATGTAAATGAAATAAAATTTCCTTATAACCTGCAGCCCATAGACAAGCACTTGAGATAGGCAGAGTATAACATTCCTCCAGGGAGCTCCCAACTCTCTTGATGTTAATGTTTTACTAGAGGGAAGAACAACCTTAACTCGACAATGGCAAGGCCTCCAGTATCTTGTAGGTCCTCTTTAGCGTACAAAAATTCTTTTGAGAACTTCCCTTTTCCTAACCTCCAACTCCCAGAATCAGTCACTGCTCACCCTGTAATGCAGCTCTTTTCTGTTCATGTGTCCTATCCTCGAGCTTTAATAAAAGCACTCTTTTGCACCAAAGACATCTCAAGAATTCTTTCTTGGCCATTGGCTCTGGATCTCAACTGTATTCCAAAATTACATCAATAATTTCTATATAAATGTCTTTTATTTCTCTAAAAACACATCTTATTTTAAATTTTCTTGTTGTTGCTTACAATTAGGAATGTTTCCATCACTGGACTTTAAACTGTCTGAATATACTTCATTGGATCACAGTCAAATTTATATCACTGTGACTTTCCTAAGTACAAATACTGAAGGTATAAGCTAAATGAACATTGACTCGGACTGCTAGATTCAGATCTGGACTGAGCCTAGTCAGAAGCAGTTGGAAACTGAATATGAAGTAGAGGATGAAAAACTGGCAGCTGTAGATGATCTTCTACTGAGTATTAATTCACATCAAAATTACCTGATGTTTAGTGTCTTGATAATCCATGTTTCATATATTTTGTGGAAATTTTTTTGCTAGGTCAGATGGTAAATTCTTTGCCTGTTATTTTCTCTTGAGTGGGGAGATACTTGTTTCTTTTTTTTTTTTTTTAAGATTTTATTTATTTATTTTGACAGAGAGAGACCACAAGTAGGCAGAGAGGCAGAGAGAGAGAGAGGAGGAAGCAGGCTCCCTGCTGAGTAGGGAGTCCTATGTGGGGTTTGATCCCAGGACCCTGAGATCATGACCTGAGCTGAAGACAGAGGCTTAACCCACTGAGCCACCCAGGCACCCCGAGTTACTTGTTTCTTAAGAGAAGGCTTGTCATAGCTTATTAAATGAGATTTGTTCTGAAATATGACGATACAAGTATAATGTTGGGTACATAGTCAGTTTGTCAGATTATGAGTCAATTTGTCCAATTATATATCTTGGTAAAAAGGAGGAAAGATTTTTTTTTAATTTATATATTTATTTTAGAGAGAGTGCATGTGCACAGTGGGGAGGGGCAGAGGGAGAGAGAGAGAGAAAATCCTCCAACATACTCCCTGCTGAGCCAGAGCCCATTGGGGCTTGATCGCAGCATCCTGAGATCATGACCGGAGCCAAAATTAAAAGTCAGATGCTTAAACAACTGAGGCACCCAGCCCAAGGTGGACAGATTTTTATTGAACCTATGTAAATACCCATATTGCTATGAAAATGTAAGAAGATTCCATGAACCATTTATCTCTCGATTCTGAGGAATTATTGAGAACAGATTTTTTTTTAAATGATTAATTTCTGTTTAGAAAAGCATAACCTATTATACTAAGAGTTAAAATTGCTTCTTCATTGTCTCAGTCCATTCAGGCCACTATAACAAAACAGCATAGGCTGGGTGGCTTAAAAACAATAGAAATTTATTTCTCACAATGTAGCCTGGGAAGTCCAAAATAAGGGCACTATATATTTGATATCTGGGGAGGACTTGCTTTCTGGTTCACAGACAGTCTTCTACTCCTTGTCTCCTCACTCAAAGGAAGGGGCAAAGAAGCTCCCTGGGGGCTCTTTAACTAGGGCATTAATCCCATGAGGACTCCATACCATGAGCTAATTACTTCCTAAGGACCACCTCTAAATACTATCACATTAGGCACTGGGATTTATCATATGAATTTGGGAGAGGGCACAAACATTCAGTCTATAATACCTATATATACATAAAACTAGAACATTAGAGTTATACCAATAATATTTCAGATAAATATTTTATGAATATTTTCTAATCATTGTCAACTTGGAAGACCCTTCTAATCATCTATCATTGAAGCACCAATAATTTAAAGATTTAAAAAACATAATTTAAAGATTTAAAGTATCTGATACAGACTTTGCCTTTCTTTCTTCCTTTCTTTCTTTCTTTCTTCTTTCTTTCTTTTCTTCTTTCTTTCTTCTCTTCCTTCCTTCCTTCCTTCCTTCCTTCCTTCCTTCCTTCCTTCCTTCCTTCCTTCTTTCTCTTTCTTTCCTTCTCTCTCTTCTCTCTTCTTTCTTTCTTTCTTTCTTTCTTTCTTTCTTTCTTTCTTTCTTTCTTCTTTCTTTCTTTCTTTCTTTCTTCTCTCTTTCTATATAGTTCTTCAACAAGCATTTTGACCACACTTTTTTGGTGATGACAGAAAGTCTAACCTAAAGTTTAAAGCAACTCTTCAGGCAAGCATCAATGGGAAGCAGAAACCTGTTTCGTTTGTTATTAAACCAAGTATGAATATCAGAAAAGAGAGTAATTGTCTATTGGGATTCAGTACATAGTATTTCAGGATTTTGATCAGTGTTTCTCTTGAGGGTAAAAAATATATATATATATCGTGGACAGTGAAGAAATTGAAAAATTTCTAGGAACATAACAGTATAATTTCTGAAATCCTGTTGTAATAATATTTTATTTGTCTAGTGTTTACTTAGGAAAGGCTGCCTGTTTCTTCTACTTTGATCATTATTCTCTCACAGATTTTATACTAGTGTCAAGCTAATTATGAATACAGAACACAGCAAACAACCTTCATTGTTCCTATCATCTCTTTTTTTATAAGGTGAAGTAACAAATATTTGTATTTAGGGTGCACGGGTGGCTCAGTCATTTAAGCCGTTTGTCTTCAGCTCAAGTCATGATCCCAGGGTTCTGGGATCAAGTCCCACATCTGGCTACCTGATCAGTGGGGAGTCTGCTTCTCCCTTTCCCTCTGGCCATTCCCCCTTCTCCTGCTCACTCTCTCCTTTCTCCTTTCTCTCTCTCTATCTCTCACTCATGTGCACATACACTTTCTCTCAAATAAAATCTTTAAAAAAACACAAATATGTGTGTTTGTTTAGAAGACCTATAGGAGCCTTCCTGAAAATATTATTATTTTTTTTCTAAATTTGGGATCTGATATTTGAGGCAAACCAAAAAATTAAAACAGATTTGATGACTCAAGATAGGACCATGGATGCTGAGAAACAGTATCTGGTTATCTATTTAATCAAACTGATAACATGTTTAAAATAAACATAAAAGATAAAAACAGTTTTGTTCCTTTTTTTGTTTGTTTTAACTAATTATATAATAAAATCAATTCTGTGCAGAGTAGATTCTTCTGATAAGGTATGGAATTTCTGCTATGTAAGAAGTTTACAAAGAAGATAAAGAATGATATTTTATTACCCCTTAAGAGTTTCTAAACTTATTTATCAATTTTATAGAGAAAGAACCAAATTTTTGTTTTGCATAGATATGTACCTGACAGGGAAGTTTTCATGAATCTTCTTCACCTCCTTAAATTATCTGGAGAATAAGCCCATCAAAATTGATTTAACCTTGCCAAAACTTAAAGCTATTCATAGCTTCCTTTCAGTCTCAGGTATTATAAACCAAGGCAAATAAAACTAATTTCCCTCATGCCTTCTACTACTTGTATACACACTAATGTTTTCTTCTTTTCTATATTTTTTTCTTATTTGGGATCAAATTTATGCTTCAAGACAAAACTACATTTTTTTTCCTTGAAAACCAAAATCTCAATTTTACATAACACACTGGTTTTCTCAATCATTATTACTCATAGTATAGTCTCAATAATCCATATTATTAACTTTTAACCAAAAGGCTATCTTGTACTGAACAGAGAAAACTAGGAGATTATACTAAGACATATCTGTTATATATAGACACAATTTGAGCAGATTATCACAGCTCATAAATACAACACACTCCTAGCCTCATATATCCCTTATCTATTTTTTTAAAGTGGCAAAATGAACCCATTACCATAACCCAAGGATATAGTGACTCCACATCACAAGCAAATAAGGAGGAAACTACATAAAATTAAAATTATGCCCTGCAGTGAGTGGTTCACTATTTAATCTCACTTCAAAATTATGAATTCAGATTATCCATTAACTCATTTCAATATTAGTTGAAGGATTTTAGTTGTCTAGAAGTTTTTTTCGCTATGTTGTACTTTACATAAAAATCTTGTCAGAATTATGATTCAATTTAATTAAATCAACATTTACATTTTTATGATCTCTAACATTATAGAGGTTTAAGCCAGTATAAGAAGTCTGGAATTTTAGATTAGTTTATCTCTTTGTGAAAAAACAAATCCAAATTTTATAAAAAAAAATTTTTTTTAAATCTTATAAAAATACATAATTTGTAATTCCATAAAGTGTTTATAATTTTACTTCATGTTGAAACTCAACTAATACACATATAGCTATCATTTATTTTTAAATACAAAATTATAGAAATAGTATAATTTGCAAAATTCACCTCATTTATGTTTTGAATTCTTTTTTTTTTAAATTTTTATGTATTTATTTATTTGACAGAGAGAGAGATCATAAGCAGGTAGAGAAAGAGGGGGAAGCAGGTTCCCTGCTGAGCAGAGAGCACGATGCAGGGCTCGATCCCAGGACCCTGAGATCATGATGTGAGCAGAAGGCAGAGGCTTAACCCACAGAGCCACCCAGGTGCCCCTATGTGTTTTGAATTCTTTAAATGGTTTTAACATAGCAAGAGAAATAAAGATTTCTCTTAGAACTTTTAAAGTATTATGGATTCATTTTTTCTGTGAAACTTAGAAATATTTTATATTATATAATATATATATATAAATTATATAATATATACTTATATAAATTAAATTTATATTATATAAATTAAATTATAAATTATCTTCTAATTGTTTTATATATAATATATATAGAAAAATCAGAAGATAATTTAATTTAAGAAATGGCAAAATCGGGGCACCTGGGTGGCTCAGCCGTTAAGTGCCTGCCTTTGGCTCAGGTCATGGTCCCAGGCTCCTGGGATCGAGCCCCACGTCAGGCTCCCTGCTCGGCAGGAGGCCTGCTTCTCCCTCTCTCATTCCCCCCTCTCTCTGTCAAATAAATAAAAATCTTAAAAAAAAAAAAAAGAAATGGTAAAATCTAATTTGTATCCTCTGAATTAGGGAAATATTTCATACTTAAAATGAAAAGTAAAAACTTTCTTTATTTACAAAGAGAGAGACCCACAGACAAATTATATCTTCAGTCCGACAACTCAAACCACAAGTCAAAAGTAGACAAAATTTTAAAAATAGTGTTATCTGTTCAGATTTCAAAGAGTTGTTCTCCTTCTTAGTAGGTATCTAATTCTTATTTGATATAAACTCACAAATAGGCCAAGTTAAAAAATAATTTAAAAAACTAACAAATAAATAGAATAACACATCATATATTATTTTTCGTCTCAATCAACAAGGAATAGATCTTTATAATCTGTTTGATAGAGATTATCATCAAATTTAGACCATAAATCAAATACTCAATTTTTATTACAACCAAAGAAGAATAACTTGTTGACTGTGCACAAACTAGGGATAAAAACAAAATCATAAAATCAGTAGAAAGTAAAGAAAAATAAACTGTCGTAGGTATCAGTTCCAAAGTCATTTGAGATTCACTTACTGAAACCAAGAAAAGATATGCTGGACTTAAGCATTCTATGAGAATGTATTTCTGGGTCATCACTACTTACTTGGTTCTAACAGGGGTGCCAATTTGACATCTCAGTGGATGATATCTATTTTTTTTTATTTAGTATTCACATAAACTTTTTATTTCTCTGTGCCATAGTAATATCAAGATTTAACATCTAGCTTTTCCTTATTTTGAGAGCACATCAGAAAAATAATGGAATGTAAATAATTGTGAACTATTTCCAGTTTACAAGCCATTAAGAAAATTGAAATGGGTGCCTGGGTGGCTCAGTCAGTTGTGTCTGCCTTTAGCTCAGATCATGATCCCAGGGTCCTGGGATCAAGCCCCACATTGGGCTCCTTCTCCCTCTCCCCCCTACTTATATTCGCTCTCTCTCTGTCAAATAAATAAATAAAATCTTAAAAAAAAAAAAAAGAAACAGATGATATCTGCATTTAAGGAAGAGTCAAGGGGAAATGAATGAGTAGCACTTATGTACCATTCACTTTATATGTGTTATGCCATTTAATTCATACACTAGTCTAATGAGGTAAGATTCCTACTTACTAATGAGGACCCCAAGACCAAAGTTTCCTTAGACAGAGATGGTATATCAGTTGTGGTTTGTCTAACCCAGAGCCAAGGTATATTTTGCATTGACTATACTGCTTACTAAGCCTTCCATGGACTTTGCCAAAAAAAAAAACAAAAAACAAAAAACAAATTTAAAGTAATACAGTGAAGAGTTATCCTTATTTTAGATTCCCTAAGCATCAATCTTTGGTTTTCACAATGGCCCAAGATTACTTTTGTGCACTCATTTGAGTTTCAACTTTTGTTCTAACCATATATCACTTGAACTGCTATTTACTCCATGGTTTTCTTTATATGAGTTTACTTGTAATTTAAATTTATTTAAAGAGGAAACTTAATATCACATTGTATATGTAAACTCACTGTGTTTACCAGAAACAGAGCAAAAAAGAGAAATAAGTATGAAATGATGGTAATTAACACAGCCCCTAGAAAGCTCTCAGGCACTATCAGTTGTGCATCCTGAAGGGCAGGGGGTGGTGGTGGTCATACAGGACTGGGAAGTCTGGAGGTTTCTTGGGTTTAGAGGAGGGGTCTTGAGCAATTTTCTGAGGGGTCACATTCGTGCTTTGATGTTATTACATGATTTACTTTTCCACCATCAATCACAGAGATTTATGGCATTGTAGAAGAGATTCAGCCCATTACACAATTTTTTCTCATTTTAAACATGAACAAAAATTTAGAAACAGAGATCCATATGTTACTGGAGCTAGAAGTTTAGAATTCCAAGTGTAAATATCAGAAGAAATTAGTTTTTAGTACGTACTTATTTTTGCTTTTCCTGATGTAACAACTTGAACTGAATGCTGATATACATAACACACAGTGACCGTGTAATCTATTATCTTAAAGTGAAATTTTTGATATGCTGTACCTCCAATACAAATCTGGTCAAATGACTGCTTCTTATGTTTCTTGACTCCAAATTCATAATTCCATAAAGTAATCTGTATTAATTTGGGAAACTTTGAGTCAATCAGATAAATAAGCTTTTCTCTTAAAATGCTTTGAGCTGCACAAAACTACCTCTATCCCAAAGGTGTGTTTAGGCCCTTACTGTAAAAAGATATGACCTTCATAGAATTCAGAATTATCTTTTATATGTTCATGATATTTTAAATCAGCAGTTATTTCTTGTTGTACTTCTTCCTCTTTTTTCTGATAAAGAGACAGATTTGGTGGGACAGGGATCTGGGAAGTATAATGGCATTAGTTGAATGACTCTAAAAGATGCAGTGAATGGAAATTTGTAAGGTCCATTAAATGTAGAATCATCCATTTCAAAAATACTACTAGAAATCAGAATGTCAGAGTCAAGAGAAGTCACACAAGGATGGACTAGAATATCCTGAAGTAGAGATCCATTGGTGGTAGCAGAAGGTTTAGAGTAAAATTTTCTAAAAGTTAAAATCATGACTTACAGGTACATTAAAAAATAACTGATGTCATAGATTTTATTTAAGTCATAAATTAATGAGAGAAGCAGGGAGATGTTAAAACTTATCCACACAGCACTTGAGTAGGGTATTTGTAGTGAATTCTTAAAAAGTAATGTTAGAACATTACTGGTTTATATATAACCGATTAATATCTCACAGCAATAAAAGATAATCTTGTGGTTATCTGTTTTACTGAACAAAAATAATTGGCATTTCTTCTAGATAAAAAAAAACCTAAAGTTATCCTGCAACTTCACTATCTGAGACTTTTAATCAATTAGAAATAAACTAAGGGCATTTCCCTTGGTATTCCTCTGGCGGTCTTCAGTTCATCCTGCCCACCTCTTGGACTTACTTATATATTTTGTTTATATTTTCACAAGAGTATAACAATAGAACAGTGATCTTTGCTACAATGTAAAGCTTTCCTGCCCATTATTCTGACTCACTCATTATCCTTAAAGCTTAAAACAAAGGTTGGGATGATCAAAGATGAAAGAGAAAAATCTCTTTATTAACAGGGATCCGAATAAATATGGTAGGTGTTTCCCACCACTAAGGGGCTAAGTACAGAAATCCCAAATATATTGATATTAGAACGTTTACCACTGTGTTGTTGGCAAAGTAAGAGAGAAATCACCATACTACCTGGGGGAAAAAAAAGTGAACCATAGATAACTAGAGTCAGGACGTCACCAAGATATAAATACTTGACCAGTACAATGGTGAAGGATGGTGAAGAGCACTTGGTGGAATATTGGGACAGCAGAGAAACAAGTACTTTGACAAAGTATCTATCTTGGAAATCTCCAGGGGAAGACTAGAAGGAGAAGGGACTTAGCTCTTGTTATTTGAAAGATTCAGAATTGGCACAGTGGACTCCAAGATTAATTAGGAAAGCAAATTTCTGTGGAAAGTATAAGTTGGTAATAACTATGGGATGATAAGATTATAAATAATACCACATAAGGGAGTTAAGTCAAAAATTCTAAAATCTAAGATTACTGGGTACAAGGACAATTTATATCACTTTCATCATCCCATAAAGGTAAAATAGATATTTTCCTGTACTACTCAGAATGTAATTAATATAATTTTCTCTCAAATGGAAAGCCTTGATTATCCTTCTGAAGCTCTTCTGATACACCCATAGTGGGTTAATCTCAACTGATGAAAAGAGAAATATGGAGCTTGGCATGAGACACATCTTTCTGTGTAGGGGGGTTAGTAAAATAGCAGAGGTTAGATCAATTTTTGAGGAGAGAAAAAAGTCTGAATGCAAGAAATTAGGATAAAAAGATGCTTTCTCTATAAAATGACCTTCTTCCCCACCTGCCTCCTTAAAACTTAACCTCTTGAATACGTACCCTTGTTCTCTAAGAAAATCATTACATGGCACACACCTCTAAGTGTTCTCCTCCTACACTTTAATTACATTTCCTTTTCTCAAGCCTTTAATTAAGTCTTATATACCTGGATGTTTTATATAATAGTGTCATGGAAAATAAAGTTATAGGACAATAAATAAAGTGTGCCTTCACCTATTATAAATTTTCCAACGGCACTGATCAGAAGAGTTCTGTATCCTGTTGAGGAAACAGTGACCAAGAGTTCCAGACAAGACCTTGATCATAAGGAAATTCCTCCTCAAGACTTTGGTAGCAGTGAGTAATAAGTAGAACACCAGAAGAAACATGGATAGACAACTCAAGGAGAAACTAAAGTAAAATTTACTTTTTCTTTCTGTGCTAGAGAACTGACCATTGAAGGTAGTGGGATAAAATTTGGTAGAAGTTTCCACAGAAGTGAGGAAACTGAACATTAACATGTAGGACCACGGGCATGCTGCTAGTCAGCAGAATGCCAGATAGAACCTGAAATCTTTCAAATCAAAGTGAAGTATATTTTTCCACTGGACTGGTTTTCCTGGAAGGTGCTTGATGAGGATATAGCCCTGCAAGGCTCCATGTAAGCAATAGAAAAGACACACTGTCTTCCACAAAGGAAAACAAAAGAAGCCACTAGAGGCTAGTTTCAAGTTCCCACTCTACCCATAATAGTTATGGCAATTTAGGCAAGACACTTCACTTTGAGCTTTATTCATCTATGAAATGATTAATGTCATTACCTTCTTGGAGCATTGTGAAGTAAGATAATGATCTGTAATTCTAAACTATTGATGATATAAATGTTCTACAAATCTAAAGTACTGATAATATGCACACAATGAAAAAGATTGTTTCCAAATATTTTTGTGAATCTAATTTTCTTCCCCTTCCTTCGATGAATTTACCCAGGTTGGTATATTCATTCATTCGATGAACACTATCCTCTTCACCAGAATATAATTTTCTTATCTTTATATTCCCTCTCCTCCCCCACATGTAAAAGATCTGCCATAGTAGAAATGTAATATTTGTTAAATGAATAAATGATTAAAGTATTGAATGAATTATTTAGTGCCACATTTTTCCTGATCTATGCTTGGTGCTTAGAATGAGACGAATAAGAAATGTCCTTTGTCCCCATAGATTTCATCATTTTCTGTCTTGAATATAATGAACTTTTAATCATTGCATTCCAACTTCCCAGTTTACCACCAAATGAGATTATTTTAAGTAAGGAAATGTGCATATATAAAGCAGTTCACATTTTATGCATATTTAACAAGCCCTGTGAATCATAATCTGTGTTCATGTCTTGCCACATTGTGGTGCCATTTTAAATGGTAAATACAAGCCTCATGTGCTTATAAGGCCTTCGTTTTTAAATAATTCATGTTTCCAGTCATGTGTTCTCTATGAACACATCTTTGTTTTAAACGTGGTCACAAAAAAGAAATCTTAGTAAAAAGAAGTCAACATTTTCCTGTTTTGGTTCTCGTAATACACAATGCTATAAAATTTTGTAATGATTCTTCAATAAACCCTCTGTATCTGCCCACAAAGGATAGCTACACGGCTGCTGGAAACCTTGCAGAGTACCATCCTACTCCAGCTAATACATGTGTGAGCGTGGTGAGAAGTGAAGGTAAAATAAGTAGCAAGGAATAAAAGGTCCTTCTCACCTTCAGATGATGTCTTAAACTTCAATCGGTTTCTAAAGGCCACTCCTAAGAGAGTAAAAGGGCCACTGTCAAGAGGAAGCCTGCACTTTAAAATGATCTCTCTGTGGCTGGTTAAACTATGATTAATATTGTATTCTCACATCATTTCTCATATCCTCTCATTTTTCCTTTATTAATTACATACTTCCACCCATCGGGTGCTGGGTTTTTTACTGTTCTGTGCTTACCATTTCAAATAAAGACCCATATTAAAAGGACAGCAGTTGATTACTTTGAAATTTTAATTTTAGGATAAATTTATTTTTATTTTTTCATCTAAAAATAAAATACTAGCCTTTTTATATAATGCCGAAACTAAGTATTAACAATCCTTTCATTTGTGTCATAACTTTCTTGATATGTCTAAATTCAACTTAAGGAATTTTATTGCTTCATCCCATATGGATCAGTTTGCCATTTGTTTATTCATAGTTGTTTCTAATTTTCGATGTAGACAGATTTCCCCTCAATGAGATAATAAATTTCTGAAAATCTCTCATTCACTTTCTTTTTTTTTCATTCTGGCTTTTGTGTTCATTCACTTATCCTTTCATCAAATTTTATTAACTACTCTGTGCTAGGAACAGTACTTGTAACATAATAAATACAAATATAAACGGAATAATAGGATGTCTTCTCTTCCCTTAAGGGTGTAATAGTCTAATATGGAAGTTTCTAACACATAGTCTCTATAGAGAGCTTTCTGTGTTTTCATAATTATCTGCAAGGCATACAAATTTTGGGTGAGTATGCATACGCTCATTTTTTGATAGAAAAAACATTTTCTAAAGAGAGTGATTTTGAGATCTCCATCTGTTAAAAAATAATTTATAGCCATTCTCTGCTCTGTTTTATTCCTGTCCTCTTCAAACTCCTTCTCATTCCCTTCCCTTTTATGAGGCCTGTCATTACTCATCTTGCTTAAAATGAGACTTTATATACTTACTTTCTGTTAAAAAAGAGACTATAGGCCTGAAATGGAGTCACTTGTGCTAAGCTCATGTCACCAAACTGAGACTTAATACCTAATCTAAATTTCGTTTCAGTTTTTCCCAGGATCATAATCTTAGCCAGTCAGTCTAGAATTTCCTGGTCAACACTAGGGAGGTAATTGTCCCAATAGACCTCTGTTGTCCTCCAAAGAAAGGTGACCTTGCTTATAATAATCTACTCTTTTCAAATAACTTCCTTATTCTTCCTCCTTCTGCCTATGAAAGTCATCCATTTTGTACAGCTCCTTGGAACTCCTTTCTATTTACTAGATGAAATGATGCCCAATTTATGATTCATTGAATTAAGCCAATTACATTTTTTAAATTTACACAGTTGATTTTTTTTGCAATTATTTTGAGAACTTTACCTTAAAGATATTAAGTCATTCACATGAATCACTTCTAGATTGGTGGCATGAGGGCCTCTGCAGACCCACTCCCCTATGAAATAACCATCACTGAAAAAAAATCATAAAGCAAACAACTATTTAAGGTCTGTGGAAGTTGTCCTAAGTTATTACAGCAAATAAAGAATTATTTATTCAAGAAATTC
Organism: Potos flavus; assembly: GCA_028534135.1. Classification (NCBI taxonomy): domain Eukaryota; kingdom Metazoa; phylum Chordata; class Mammalia; order Carnivora; family Procyonidae; genus Potos; species Potos flavus. The sequence continues at coordinate 78,382,495 of CM052884.1, read as the reverse complement.
TGCTAAATTTCAGTAATAATAACAGTGAGAATCTGTGGCACTTGTACTGTAACCTCTTCCCTCTCTTCTCCATCCCACATAGGTGGGATAAAGCCCCATGGTAGCAGGTGTGTGGCCAAGAAGACATGGCTCCCACTCCCTCTCCAGCTTGTAGTCAAGTTCTATGGTATTTCCCAGAAAGAGGCAAGACAGCAGCATTTCTCAACCACCCTCCACCTCTCACCATTTCTCATCTGCCCACTTCCATATTCCAGAGGCCAAATTAAAAGTAACTATGGCCAGAATGGTCAGGAGGTCTTTTTCCCTACCCAGCTCCAACTCATAGTCTGAAGTCTCTATAGTGGTGCAGTATGCTATAAACACTATGTCCTTGGATGCCCTTACCCTAGTTTGTTTATAGGATGAAGGGTTCACACGTGGATATGCAAGCTGAGGAGACTAGAGGCTACTGCCATAAAGGAGGTGTTATATTCTTGGAGAAGTGAGCCGCTGCCCTTGCCTCAAGCCCCTAAAAAAACCCCTCAGAGATTTTGCTCACAGGGAGAGTTAGACCTTAAGAAGAAAGAGCTCTGAAGTTCTTCCCAAAGGAATGGATTTTATTTGAAACAGGTTATGGACAAAGTTTGAGACTAATGATAATCTTGAAAGTAATGGAGATTTTGTTGTAAGCAACTAAGAGGAGATTGGTAGCTCTTTGAGAGCAAACCTTTATAGACCACCTAGTTTATCAGAGATAACCAAGAAAAAAAGCAGCTCAGAAAAGGCTTCTAGGGGCTCAGACTGAATGAATGAATAAAGAAAACAAACAAACAAACAAACAAACAAACTGACCTCAGTAACTACCCTTGCAAAGGGGGCCCCGAGAGCCTGTGGAGTGAGTACAGCCCTGTTGACACCTTGATTTTTGACGTCTGCCCTCCACAGCAATGAGAGAATAAATCTGTTTTGTTTTAAAGCACAAAGTTTCTGTTAATCTGTTATAACAACTCCAGGAAACTAATGTAAAATGTAAGCTGACAAATTAGATAATTTCAATGAAATGGACAAAGGCCATTAAATAATATATAATAAGTAATATATTTATAACAAGTAAATAACAAGTAGTTGTTTAACAAGTAAAAATATTGAAAAAGTAATCAAAACTACACACGCACATACACAGAAGGCCATATCCAGTTGGCTTTATGGGTGAATTCTAAACATTTAAACAAAAATTAATACCATTTTTTTTTTCACAAACTCTTGTAAGAGAAGGGAACATTTCTCAAGTCATTTTATAAGGTCAGTATTATTCTCATGCGAGAACCAAAGATATCACATGAATAGAAAATGACAGACTGATATTTTTATGATTAAGGATGCAAAAATCCTCAACAGAGTACTAGCAAACTAGATACAGCAATATATAGAAGAATCCTATGCCATGGTCAAGTAGAATTAACTCCAGGAACACAAGATTAGTACAACATATAATAATTAAGGTAATACATCATATTGAGAGAATAAAAGACATATGCCACATGGTAAATCTTAGTAGATGAAGAAAAAACATAGGCAAAAGTCGGTACCCCTTCATGAGAAAAACACTCAACAATCTGGGAATAGAAGGAAATTTCCTCAGCCTGATCGAGAGCATCTATAAAAAACACAAATAACATCATCTCTAATGGTAAAAACTGAAAGCATTTCCCTACAATTAGGATTAGATTAAGAATGTACACGCTCACAACATCTATTCAGTATTATCCTGGAAGTTCAATGTAGGGCAATTAGTCAAGGAAATAAAATGAACCCAGATAGGAAAGGAAGAGTGAAACTATACTTGTAGATGGCCTGATTTATACATAGAAACTTATAAGGAATCCAGTAAAAAATGTATTAGAATTAGCAAGCATTTCAAATGTAGAATATCCAAAGGATTCCTCTTAATTCCTACTCCCTGACCTTCCTCCAAGAGAAACATCATCTTTTCCCCACTCTTCTTTAACTTAATCAAATGCAATGTCCCACCCTGTTGATCTAGATAGGTGTCAATATCATTCTCTTTTCTTCTTTTTCCTCATTTAACACATCTAATCCATTAACAAATGTTATACATTCTACTTTCCAAATACATCCTGTTATTGTCCCATTATGTCTATTTCCCTCCTTGACTCCCTAATCCAGATCAGTAGGATCTCCTACCTGTACCACTACTATAACCTCCTAGCTGGTCTATAATCTGCTCCGTTAAAAGTCCCCAGAATTATTTCTTAACATGTAAACAAGATCATGTTATTCTCTTGTTTAAAAATCCCCAGTGACTCCCCATTGTATCCTAACATTCAATTTCTTTTCAGTCTTGCAAAATCATGTGATCTGGGGTCTTTCTACCTCCCTGACTTCATTATATCGTATCATATCATATATCATATCATGTCATGTGATGTCATATCATCATATGATCTATCTATCTCTCCTTTTTTATTTTCTCCTTTGTTAACTATGTTAGCTTTCTTTTGATTCCTTGATTAGTCATGTTTATATCTTGTGTTTTTGCATTAGTTGTTTCTTCCGCCTGGGATGCTCTCTTTAGGGATCTTCTCAGGCTAACTCTTTCTTAGCATTCAAATATTAGCTTAAATATCATCTCTTTAGAGAGGACTTTTCTGATCAACCATACTTAGTTACTATATATTCTCTACTAAGTCATTCATTTGCATTTTGTGCAGCACATTATCACTAGATGGATTTTTTAAATTTAATTCCTCCACCAAAATATAAATTCTATGAGAGTAAACACTTTATCTTCTTTGTTCATCATGGTAATATCTAAGATAGCATGGAAACGTTAACATATAGAATGTACTCATAAATTTTTGTGAATGAATGAAATAACCAATGAATGATCTTAATTATATGATAGTCATATAATTACTAAATTGGAAATTTGGGTACAAATAAGATGATTGGGGCTTTGTACCAAAGATACCCATTATTCAATAATGAAGAAAGTTTCAGAAATCAGGTATGTAATTGAATTAAAAAGAGATACAGTGCTTAGCTCAGAGGCATGGGTGTGTATCTGAATACAGAGGGGTGGCTTGTGGGGTATGTTTTGGAAAATAAGATGATCATGAAGCAGAAAGGAGAAAGAAGATCATTCTTGACAGAGGGGACACTGTGGACTCAGGCTTGAGGTCATATAGATGGATTAGGACAATTCAGAGATGTGAATCCAGCCTAGTATTACTGTAAAGCCCACAGATGCCCTTCTGAGTTCACTTGCAAAAAGAAATCTAGTTGTTTGGAAAGTTCTCTAATAAGTATACAAAGTATACAAATTATGACAATTATCTATGTGAGAGAACAGTTTCCAGGTGACCCTTGATTTGAAGATCTAAGCAGATTCTGGAGATATTTTTGTCTGTTTCTTTTTTTAGTGCTATTTACAGAAAGGAAACATTGGCAGAAATACTCGATCCTGGTGTGCGTCCAATTTCTTTCTATTTTGATTGGCTAGGCTTCAGTAAATGATTTTCACATAAACAAGGGGACATTTGAAATACTGGTCTGGAATCCCGTATTTCTTTCTGATGCTGATGTTGATGAGTCTAGATGCCGAAGTTCATGAAGGCAATGAACATAGGCTATTGACTTATGACAAGAATAAGTTATTTATTTCAGATCGCTAGTTATATAACAGTAAAATAGACTTGAATTTCAATTTGGAAGGAGGCAAAGGAAAGGTAATCAGATGCCACTTAAAACAAGGTTCTAGACTGGAAATCTATTAAAAAGTTTCAACATCTATAATTTTGACAAGTTATATTTAGTTATTAAGAACTATTTAACTTAATTTGTTCACCTTTGATTAATTCTTCTAGCTACTTTGGGGAAGATGCAAATCCATATGGTTAAATGTAATTTAGTTCTAACTGTTAGGTTTTATGAAGACCTTGGCAACAGAAATCTGCAGAAAAACTATATCCTTTGAGAAAATGATTTATCAGTTGCAGAGAGACTTGGAAAGAGTAAAGGCTCCTGCTGAAATTTTACAAGTTTAAATACATAATTGTCTGTGGAATGTAATAAGGAATAGCCCAATATGACCTAGAAAGTAAATAACAAAAAAATTTCCTTTCGTACATGATGGGCTTATCTGTGCTTTAGTTCCTGGCTATTTTGTACAAAGACACACAAAGACAGATACGATAAGATAGAAAAGCCAAAGTGAAAAAACTTAAGAATTATAAGTCCATTTATTTCCATTATAATAATGTAACATTTTATTCCAATTTTAAGAGGGTTGAGTGCTCCCTAAGAAATGCCGGGAAATAAAAGAATATAAAAAAGGAGATAAAATCATCAATAATTCCAACATCCAGATATTAACATCTTGTTACACTGATAACTTTTTCACTAAACCAGTGGATAATAGATGGATAGAGAATAATAGTTATCATATAGGTTTATATAGTTGGCATTAACCTGTCATCCTGCAAATACATTGCTGTTCTTTTTCTTTTTAATTCATTACTTGTTTGAGCATTAGGCTATATTAAATATTCTTCAAAATTATAGTGTATTTGATGAATAACATTTTATAACATATGGGAAACATAAGTTACTGAGCAATCATTCCTATTATTTTGTAGGTTTATCCTTTTCTCGACTGTAAACAATTCTATACTGCATATCCTCTTAGCTAAGTTGCTATACTTATGAATTTTCCTCAGAATGGAGTTTTGAGGAGTTTAGTTCTGGCGCAGAGGGTAGAAAATATTTTTGTCCTCTCTATAGATTCCCCAGATTATTTCTAGACCTGTAGCACAATTTTGTCTTTCATCAGCAGTGACAATTTCTGATCACACTATACCCATTCTTGCAATGAGTTTTAGTCCTAAAAATCTGTCTTAGCAGAAAATAGAACTTAGTTATTTCAAATTAAATAATTGTATCAGTGTTGAAGTAAAACATTTCTATAAAAAATGCTCATTCTTTTACATCTATTTCTATTATTACTGTATATTATAAGTTTAGATTTATGACATTTTTACATGTTAAAGAAATTAACTTTGATCATAATTACTTCAAAATTTATGTTTTTTTGTCCTTTAATGTTCTTTGTAACTATTCCAGTGTTTAAAATATTTATAAAATGTGCATTTAAGTTTGTCACGCTATTCATCTCTCATTTTTCCATAGAGCATCATCCTTTTACATGTGTGTATATTGTTTTTTTGCTGTTTTAAGATTACTATTTTTTTACATATATCTTTTAAATTTATTGGATGACATAGAGCTTAGTTGGCCTATGATATAAAATAATGATCCAACCTCAATTTTTCCAGGCACTTTTCTAAGAAATATATTTTAAAATAATATTTTCAATTGGCTTGTAATTTTCCTTTTAAAATAAATTTAATTCTCATCTGCCAAAAATATTCTATGACATTTGAAGGTTTCTTCTGGCTGGGAGGGCATATATATTCCATGGGATCCTCTTCATCTGTTAGATCAGGTTAGGGGTGCTATAATGTGAAGGTAGTTGTGGTGTGAGCGCATACCGGGGCATAGTGAGGGTTACATTGACTAATTATTTCCATCTTGAATTAGTGAAAAACTGAAAACTCTTTAACTTTTTCTTTAGCCAGTTTCTTATATAATCTGAATAATCAGAAGTAAATGGCTTTTGGGGGAAGAAATCTCAATAATGGGACATTTTATTATGGACAATTATGTCTATGGGTATAGTTTGAGGAAACAAGATATAGCTATAATGAAGGTTAAAATTGCGTTCCATAATGTAAGAGTATCTTCATTTCAGACATGTGATATCTCTATAGATTATTGCTTCAGGAAAATGATAATTCCCTATTAATATGGACTTAAACATCACTGAATCTGAAAATAATTTTATATCCTTAGAAAATGTGTATGACTGTGTGTCTGTGATGGGTGTGTGTGTGTGTGTGTGTGTGTGTGTGTGTGTGCACGCGCATGCGTACATGCATCTCTGTGTGTGTTGTCTGGAAATGAACCAGAGAAGCACTTAGTTTTATCTTTTTTTAGAGTTTTTATTTTAATTCCAGTTAGTTAACATACAGTTTTAGGTGTTCAATACGGTGATTCAGCACTTCCATACATCACCTAGTACTCATCATGATTAAATGTACTCCTTAATCCCCATCACCTCTTTCACCCATCCCCCCACTCACCTCCCCTCTGGTAACCAACAGTTTGTTCACTATAGCTAAGAGTCTGTCTCTTGGTTTCTTTCTCTCTACTTTGTTTTTCTTTTGTTTCTTAAATTCCATATATAAGTGAAGTCATATGGTATTTGTCTTTCTCTAACTTCTTTTGCTTGGCATTATATTCTTTAGCTCCATCCATATTGCTGTAAATGACAAGATTTCATTCTTATTTATGGCTGAACAATATTCCAGTGTGTGTGTGTGTGCGTGTGTGTGTACATTCCATATATATCCAGTGGGCTGCTTCCATATTTGGGCTATTGTAAATAATGCTGTTACAAATATAAAGGGGCCTGTATCCCTTCGAATTATTGTTTTTGTATTCTTTGGGTAAATACCCAGTAGTGTGATTGCTGAATCTTAAGATAGTTCTATTTTTATTTTTTAAAGATTTTATTTATTTATTTGAGAGAGAGACCACGTGAGCGGTGGGGAGGGGCAGAGAGAGAGGGAAAAGCCAACTCCCTGCTAAACAGGGAGCCGGTCACCCGGCTCCATTCCAGGACCCTGAAATCATGACCTAAGCTAAAGGCAGATATTTAATCGTCTGAACCACCAGGGTGCCCCTACTTTTAACTTTTGGAGGAACCTCCATAGTGTTTTCCACAGCGACTGCACCTGTTTGCGTTTTCACCAACGGTGGAGTAAGTTTCCCCTTTCTCTGCATTCTCACCAACATCTGTTGTTTCTTTATTTGAACCATTCTGACAGGTATGAGGTGATATCTCATTGTAGTTTTGATTTGCATTTCCCTGATGGTGAGTGATGTTGAGCATCGTTTCTTGGGTCTGCTGGCCATCTGGATGTCTTCTTTGGAGAAATGTCTGTTCACGTCTTGTGCCCACTGTTTAATTGGATTATTTGGGGGAGGTGTTGAGTTTTAGAAGTTCTTTATATATTTTGGATACTAACCCTTTATCAGATATATCATTTGCAAATATCTTCTCCCATTCCATAGGTTGCCTTTTAGTTTGGTTGTTTCCTTAACTGTGCAGAAGCTTTTTATCTTGATGTCTTCTCAGTTTATTTTTGCTTTTGTTTCTCTTGCCTCAGGGGACCTATGTAGGAAAAAAGTTTCAACAGCTGATGTCAGAGAAATTACTGCCTATACTCAAATTTTTTGGTGAGTATGGTGTAAGAAAGAGGTCCAGTTTCATTCTTTTGCATGTTGCTGTCCAGTTCTCCCAACACCATTTGTTGAAGAGAATTTTTCCCCATTGGATATTCTTTCTCCGCTTTGTTGAAGATTAATTGATGAATAATTGAGGGTTTATTTCTGAATTTCCTATTCTTTTATATTTTATTTTATTTAAGATAGTATTCATTTATCTGGCACAGAAAGAGAGTGAGTACAAGCAAGGAGAGTGGCAGGCAAGGGAGAGGAAGAAACAGATTCCCCACCAAACAGGGAGCCCAACATGGGCCTCAATCCCAGGACCCTGGGATCGTGATCTGAGCTGAAGGCAGACACTCTACCAACAGAGCCACCCAGGCACCCTGGTTTCCTATTCTTTTCCATTCATTTATACATCTATGTTTATGCCCGCACCTTTTGATTACTATAGCTTTGCAGAATAACTTGAAGTCCAGAATTTTGATGCCTCCAGCATTGCTTTTCTCTTTCAAGATTGCTTTAGCTGTTCTGGGTCTTTTGTGGTTCCATACAGATTTTAGGATCGTTTGTTCTAGTTCTGTGAAAAATGCTGTTGGTATTTTGATAAGGATTGCATTAAATGTGTCTATTGCTTTGGGTAGTATAGACATTTTTAAAAATGTTTGTTCTTCCAATACATGAGCATGGAATGTGGTTCCATTTTTTTATGTCCTCTTCAATTTCTTTCATTAATGTTGCATAATTTTCAGAGACAAGTATTTCATCTTTTTGGTTAGGTGTATTTCTAGGTTCCTTATTTCTGGTGCAATTATAAATGTGGTTGATTCCTTAATTTATCTTTCTGCTGCTTCATTAGTATCATTTAGAAGAACAACAGATTTCTGTACATTGATTTTGTGACTTTCCTGAATTTGTGCATCAGTTCTAGTAGTTTTTTGTTGGAGTGTTTCAGGTTTTCTGTATAGAGTATCATGTCATCTGCAAATAGTAGAAGTTTTACTTCTTCCTTACTGATTTGGATGCATTTTATTTCTTTTTGTTGTCTGACTGCTGAGGCTAGGACTTCCAGTACTATGTTGAATAAAAGTGGTGAGAGCGGACATCCTTGTCTTTTTCCTGACCTTAGGGGAAAAGCTCTGAGTTTTTCCCCACTAGGAATAATGTTAGCTGTGGGTTTTTCATAGAAGGCCTTTATTATGTTGAGAAATATTCCTTCTAACCCTACTTTGTTGAGGGTTTTTATCATGAATGAATGTTGTACTTTGTCAAATACTTTTTCTTCATCTATTGAAATGATCATATGGTTCTGATCTTTTCTCTTATTGATGTCATGTATCACACTGATTGATTTGTGAATATTGAACTACCCTGGCAACCCAGAATGAATTCCACTTGATCATGGTGAATGCTTTTTTAAAATGTATTGTTGGATTAGGTTTGCTAGTATTTTGTTGAGGATTTTTACATCTGTGATCATCAGGAAAATTGGCTTATAGTTCTCTTTTTTTGTGATATCTTTTTTTTGGTTTTGCTATTAGGGTACTGCTGGCCTCATAGGATGAATTTGGAAGTTTTCCTTCCTTTTCTATTGTTTTGGAATATTTTGAGAAGAATAGATATTAACCCTTCTTTAAATATTTGGTAGAATTTGCTTGTGACACTATCTGGCCCTTGACTTTTATTTGTTGGAAATTTTTTGATTATTGATTCAATTTCTTTGCTGCTGATTGGTCTCTTCAAACTTTCTCTTTCTTCCTGCTTCCATTTTGGCAGGTTATATATTTCTAGGGATTTATCCATTTTTTCCAGGATGTCCACTTGTTGGCATATAGTTTTTCATAATATTCTCTTATGATTATTTGTATTTCTGTGGTATTGGTTGTTATTTCTCCTCTCTCATTTGTGATTTTATTTGAGTCCTTTCTCTTTTTTTGTTGATAAGTCTCCCTAGAGGTTTATCAATTTTATTGATTTTTTCAAAGAACCAGTTCCTGGTTTCATTGATCTGATCTAATGTTCTTTTTCATTTATATATCATTTATTTCTGCTCTAATCTTTATTATTTCCTTCCTTCTGCTGGTTTTAGGTTTTGTTGATTTTTCTTTCTCTCAATCTTTTAGGTATGAGGTTAGATTGTTTGAGACTTTCCTTGCTTCTTAAGGTAGGCCTGTACTGCTGTAAACTTCCCTCTTAGAACTGCTTTTGCTGTCTTCCAAAGGTTTGGAGCATGTGTTTTCATTTCATTTGTTTCCATGTGCTTTTTAGTTTCTTTTATTTCCTGGTTGACCCATTCACTGAATAGGAGTATGTTATTTAATCTCCACATATTTGTGGTCTTTCCAGATTTTTTTTGTGGTTGACTTCTAGTTTCACAAAGTTGTGGCCAGAAAAGATGCGTGGTATGACTTCAATTTTGAATTTTTTGTGGTTTGTTTTGTGGACTAATATGTGATCTGTTCTGGAGAATGTTGCATTTGCACTTGAAAAGAATGTGTATTCTGCTGTTTTGGGATGGAATCTTCTGAATATATCTGTTAAATCCATCTGCTCTAGTACGTCATTCAAAGCCATTGTTTCCTTGTTAATTTTCGATTTAAATGACCTATTGTTGTAAGTGGGGTGTTAAAGTCCCCTACTATTATTGTATTATTATCAATTAGTTCCTTTATGTTTATTATTAGCTGTTTTATGCATCTGAGTGCTATCATGTTGGGTGCATAAATATTTATAATTGTTCTATCTTTTAGATAAAGGGGACAATCCGGACCTTTATTATTATACAGTGTTCTTTGTTTCTTGTTACAGTCTTTGTTTTAAAGTCTATTTTGTTCCAAATAAGTATTGCCACTCTGGCTATCTTTTGACATCCATTTGCATGATAAATATTTTTTCATCCCCTCTCTTTCCATCTGTAGGTGTCTTTAGGTCTAAAATGAGTCTCTTGTAAGCAGCATATAGATAGGTCTTTTTTTTTTTTTTCTTAATCCATTCTTTCACCCTATGTCTTTTGATTGGAGCACTTAAAGAGTAAGGTGATATAGTTTCACCTCAGATAAGAAAAATGGGGTAGAACCTGGAGGTCAGAGCCCAATCTGAATCAATTCTTTTGTAGAAATTGCTCTCCCCCCTTGACACACCATATTGAAAATGAGGTTATTCCTAGACTGAATAATGCAATTTTGGGAAATGTATTGGTGGATGATTTTGGGAAACTGTTGAAGACTTTTTTCCTCCTTTTTGACATTTTTGTTGAAGTATAATATACATATAGAAACCTACACAAACCCTAAGTGGAAGAATCAATTTATAAACTGAATACACCTGTAAACAGCACTGGGCTTGAGGAACAAACATAACTAAGCATCCCAGAAAACTTCAATATGCAATCGTCTATTTATTTTTCCCCTAGGGTAATCACCATTCTGATTTTTAATGTCATAGATTAGTTTTAGATGTTTTTAAACTGTACATCAACATAACCATATACTTTTTATATTTGGCTCCTTTTGCTCAAAATGATAAATCTGAGATTCATTCATGTTGCAAATAGTTGTAAATCATTCATTTTTATTTCTGTAGAATATTCCATTGTTTGTCTGTATTTTTATTTATTCAACTCTTGCTAGGATTTGTGTTATTTCAGTTTTGGGGTCTCTTATGAATACTGCTACTATAAACACTCTAATACATGTCTTTTGTTGTGCACATTTCTGTTAATAACATACCTAGAAGTGGAACTGGTAGATGATAGATTATGTTCAGTTTAGGTTTGTACTACCAAGTAATTTCCCAAAAAGTTTAACAATTTATATACCCGCCAGCAGTGTGTAATGAGAGTCCCTGTTCCTCCAATTTCCTGACACCACTTTCTATGATGCCTTTTAAATTTTAGAATTTCCCTTGGGTGTTTAGTAGAATTTCACTGTAGTTTGAACTTGTAGTTCCCTAATAACAAGTGAAGTGGGACACTTATCATATATATATATACATATATGTATATATATATATATATATATGGCTACTTACACATCCTTTTTTGTAAAGTACGTATTCAAGTCTGCTTTTTTTCTACTGATTTTTAACCAACTTGTAAAAGGTTTTTTGTGTGTGGGTTTTTTTTTTTTTTTTGCTATCTTCTGAGAACTCAATCCTTGTCAAATATATGTGCTGCAAATATCTTAGCCCACTCTTAAGTTGCCTTTTCACCTCTTTGATCTTTTGATTGAAAGATGTTTATAATATTCAAACGGTGATATTTACTTTTTGTTTGCCTTTTATTAAGTACTTAAATACTTTAAAAATTCTTAATGATATTGCTATGCCTAACCCAAGTTCAGGAGACAGTCTATGTTTTCTTGAAAAGTCTAATTAATTTATTTCTCACAATGACATCAGGAGAGTTTTTGAAATTGAGTTATCATTGTCATATGAAGAAAGATCAAGGTTTCTTTTTCTTTAAAAGAAAAAGATTTATTTATTTACTTGAGAGAGGGAGGGAGAGAATGTATAAGTGGTGGGGAAGGGCAGAGGGAGAGGGAGAAGCAGACTTCCCACTGAGCAGGGAGCCCAATGCAGGGCTCAATCCCAGGACCCTGAGATTATGACCCAAGCGAAAGGCAGATGCTGGAATGACTGAGTCACCCAGCCACCTCAAGATTGAGGTTTCTGTATTTCCTATGTACATATCAACTTACCTCACACCATATTTAAAATACTGTCCTTTGTCCATTGCACTATGTTATCACCTCAGTCAAACCAGTTGACCACATATATGTGTATCTTTATTGTGGTTCATTGGTTAGGTTGCGCATTCTTGTTAAATCACCACACTCTCCTGATAATTATTACTTAAAATAGAACTCACTCTTTCATAATGTCTAACTTTATTCTTCTTTAAGAGTGTCTTATCTATTTTTGGCCATGCTAATTTCTGTAGGAATTTTAGAATCTACTTTTCAATTTATAGGCACACTATACCACCTCCCCATTCCCCAGCTCCCAATCCACAGACATACTGTTCCAGGAATTTGAAATCGAATTAAACAATAGATCTATGAGGGGAGAGTCGATTTTTTTTTTTAACCTGAGTCTTTCAGTCTATAAACCTGTTATTTGAAATCCTTTTATAGAGGATTAAAAAGTCAAGAAAGATATGAGTAATAGGAGTATAATATATGATATTATTGATCAAGAGGGAAATTTGTCTCAGAAGAAGAAAACTGATTAGATTAAATAATCAGGGATGCCTGGGTGGCTCAGTCAGTTAAGTGTCTGCCTTCAGCTCACATCATGATCCCAGGGTCCTGGGATCAAGTCCTGCATCAGGCTCCTTGCTCAGCAGGGAGCCTGCTTCTCCCTCTGCTTGCCACTCCCCCGCTTATGCTCCTTGTCTCTCCCTTTCTCTCTCTGAGAAATAAAATCTTTTCTCTTTCTTTTTCTTTTTTTATTTTTCTTTTTTTAATTTTTTAAATATTTTATTTATTTGACAGAGAAAGAGATCACAAGTAGGCAGAGAGGCAGGCAGAGGGAGAGGGGGAAGCAGGCTCCCTGCTGAGCAGAGAGCCCAATGTGGGGCTCAATCCCAGGACCCTGAGATCATGACCTGAGCCAAAAGCAGAGGCTTAACCCACTGAGCCACCCAGGTGCCCCAAATCTTTTCTTTTTAAAAAGTAGATTAAATAATCAATGTTCTTTATAATATGTTAATAGAAATTGGCCAGTGAATTCAGGAAAAAAATAGGAAGATGATGAAGAAACTGCAAAAACATTGGATTCTTGTGACCACTGAAATAAAATGAGCCAAAGCATAGTACAGGTTAGCTGAAGGGAGTGGAACTAGCTGTGAATTTATTATTGCTATTTTTAAATGAATTAATGAATAAATATTAAAAATGCTCATCTAAAAATGCCTAATATAGTAAATGTTGAGAAATAAAATCTCCAGAAACACTTTGGTATCTTCAGAAACTTTTAGGAGTTGTAATTTTCAATTTGGTTTTGAAACCAAAATTTGAGAACTACTACTGTGTTAGTCTTTTCAGAGAGAGAGATAGTGGGATAAATTCTCAGAAACTGCTAGCCCAGAAGCTATACAAGATTGCAAGTTTATATTACTAAGAAGAATCCTTGGACAAATCACACTAGTTTGATATTTTTAATTGAAAACAAGAGAATGAAATTCACTGAAGTCAAAAAACATTATAGAAGAAATCTAGTTGAGAGACTTTCTTTGCTTTGTTAGCCTCAAGATGAAAGAAATAATAACAGAGGCTTTTACATTACCCAATCTGAGATTCCTTAATGAAAATTTGAGAAAAAAGCTAATTTTCTTGCTTTAGAACATGGTCAGTACTCTATAGGCAAGGAGAATTAACACTTCTCATAGCCCTATATAAATAATTAAGCCAATTGAGACTATCATTTTTATGATCAAGAATAATCATTGTAGATTATGTCTTATCAAATTGGTGTGATCACTAAGAAAAAAATTATTTACAGCTTGGAAGTAAAGCAAGAGTGTATCCTTTCATATTTATACTGGAACTTCCACAACAAATTATTTAACGATCTAGAATAATGTATCTGTGGTTGATGTTGCTATTAAGTAAAGGCTCACACAATCATAAATTACATGTTAATTTGTAGGTTTTATCCAATAGAATTGTAAATATTTCTGTCTAGTAGAAAAATAACCCCAGGGATGCCTGGGTGGCTCAGTTGGTTGGGCGGCTGCCTTTGGCTCAGGTCGTGAGTGCAGGGTCCTGGGATCGAGTTGGGCATCAGTCTCCTTGCTCAGCGGGGAGCCTGCTTCTCCCTCTGCCTCTGCCTGCTTGTGCTCTCTCTCTCTCTCTCTCTGACAAATAAATAAATAAAATCTTAAAAAAAAAAAAAGAAAAAAAATAACCCCAAAGTTTATGTATTGTCCTGTAGGTCATTAATCATTCCATCCCCCCCATATAAAGTATTTCAGAATGCCTTTCATGGTGAATCATTCTTCTAATTTTCGTTTGGCCCATGTCTGGTATCTGACCAGTTCTCACCTTCATTAATGAGGTGAGTAAAATCCTTGCCATGTGTTCATTCTATATGTATATAAAATCTTTTAAAAAAATTTTGAAAAGGTTTAAGACTTAAAGAAAACTGTATTTATCTTATCACCTATAAACTCAGTAGTATGTCAGAGCCAGTGTGCATTGGCTCTAAAGAGCTGATTGCATCTTTTTCCAATTTCTCACTCATATCTACAAGGTCACTTGGAAGAAAATCAGCCATGGTGGGAGGATTTACACCAAAAGAGTTGGTATAAACAAAAAATTGTGACTTTTTATTATTCTTGAAGAGCCAATTTACCCATACGCTATGCATGTAACTGAGAACCACAGTATTTAATTTGATTGTTTTGAATTTTTAAAATGTTATTCTTGGATGTGTTTTGTTTTTTTTTCACCAAAAATGTTCTTTAGAGTTCTCTATATTGTTACATCTAGCTGTATTTCACTCTCTTACATTGATGTATTATATCTATATGTGAATATTCCACTTATCCATTCCCTTGCTAATGACCTTTTGTGTTGCTTCCAGTTTATGTTATTACAAACATTATTGTTTTCATAGCTATAATCACGAATGTACATTTTTATGACATGGCAATTTGAACCTTATCCATTTATCTTCTAGGTTTTCTTTATTTTAAACTGATTTATGAGATACATGAACACATAAATTAGAAACATATAAATACACACACACACACACACACACACACACATTCTATGAGCTCTATTTATTTCAAAGAATTTCTTCTACTTTGTGGCTTGCAGTTTCATTTTCTTAGCAAGGGCTCTGGAAGAATTCCAATTCTTAATTTTAATATAGTCCAGCTTATAATTTTCCCCATTAAGTTTAAAAATTCTCTTTGCACCTTTGTCTATCCTGACTAAAAAATATATTTAGATTTTACTAAATAATCTCATAAAATTCATCTTGTTTTTTACTTCAACATTATTTTAGACATATTTAGAAAACTTACCATACTTTAATGTTTTTTCAAAAATCTGCAGTAGGATTAAGTTTCATATTGTTCCCATATAGGTAAATTTTCAGCAACCTTTATTCAGAACACTATTATTTTCCTATCGCTCTCTAGTAATACATTCAAGGGTCCACAGATAAGTGAGTTTGTATCTGAGCTCTTTATTCTGTACCATTTGTCTAGCTCTCTGTTCTTATGCCAATGCCATATTGTCATGTTTGTTGTAGTTTTATAATTAGTCTTGACATTCAGTAAAGCAAGTCTTCTCATCTTATCCTTTTTCTTAAAGAATATTTTGGCTCTTCTTGGTCACTTATATTTCAAAATAAATTTTAGGTTTGTCCTGTCAAGTTCCCCCAATTTACCTTTTGGATTTTGATTAAAATCGAGCTAAATCTAAATTTGGGGGGAAGTATCAAATTCAAAATATTGTCTTCTAACTAACAAATCTGATGCATCTCATATTTTATAGAACTGACAGCTTTATGGGTTTCTGTATAGAACTCTTTCACATCGTGTGTTACTTTTATTCCCAGGTTTGTGCTACTTTTGCCTTACTACAAATGGTATATATTTTTACATTTTATTTTGTATTTGCTGTTAGTTTCCAGAATAAAACTATCTCTTCAGAAGTTTTCTTCGTATTATCCTCAAACAAAAATAAAGGTATAGAATATTATGGCTCCTATGTTTTCCTAGAAAGAACTTTAGAGGCTAAAAAAATAATTCTTTTAAATGATTTTTTAAATTACTGCAGGTTATTTTTCACAAAACAATCAAATTCTAGCATTATTAAATAAATAGTGTGATAGATAAGAAAAATTAACAGTCATATGCTACACAGGATACATGGGTTAGGTAGTATTCATTTATGTACAATAAAGCTGAAAGAATTTCAAGAAAATAACTTTCATTGTTGTTGTTTTGCTATTTAAAAATCTACCACTTTTTCCTCTTTGAGGGTAATTTACAAATGTAACATACTCAAACTACAAATAATGTATCCTAATTAAAAAATCCTTTAGCAGTGCTGTTCTAATGTTGCCTTATTGTTTTTTTTAACCTTTACTTTCTACTTTGAAGATCTTTTTAAAAATTATATAATTGTTGTGTCCTTGAAGCTGAAGTTAAAAAATACATACTTTATATATTCTATATAGTTGTGACGTTCAACAACAATTTCTTTAAAATATCATCATATAATGAATCAAATACAATGGTTCATAATAGAGTCCTTCAGTCCAACCAGCATATATATAACTTATTAAGAGCAGACTAGATTTCAATCTCGTAATTCAAAGAGGAGGCAACTGACACCCAGAAGAATGAGTTTACCAAGATGAAAAAGTCTGTAATTAATATTTTGAGAAAAAGTTCAGTCTATTTAGGAGGCAGTGGAATTATTTTTGAAGGTCGATAACATCAACATGGGGGCAAAAGAGAGAATGACATTCCAGGAAAAGAGACCAGCAATAACAAATGTCTGCACATAGAACAGCACAGGAGAACAGCTGGGAGAATATGAAATAGTTTAGCCTGAATAGAATACAGGTAACATAAGGGAAGTGGAAAGAAATAGTGTAGGTTGAACAGAGATCATAAAAAAGCTTTGAATACAGAGCTAACGAAACTAACTTTATTTTAACTCATGACTGAAAATTTATACAAAGAGGAATGTAGCATTCAATTACCTTTCGTTAACTTCGGGATTTAGGTGACCATTTCTTTCAAGTTCAAGTTAAGAGTTAGAAAATAGAAAGAAGATGGGGTGCCTGGCTGGCTCAGTAGGTAGAGCTTGTGACACTTGACCTCAGGATTGTGTTTGAGCCCCACATTGGGCATAGAGCCTACTTACAAAAAAAAAAAAAAAAAAAAAGAATAGAAGAAGTAGAACTTTTGAAATAATTATATTTTATAAATTAGAAAAAGATTTATTGTCTCTGTTATATATAATGAGTATACTAAGGAAGAAAGGTTTTTGTTTTTATTAAGTCCTTGATAATATAGAATAATGGAGAAATTTTTCTGTTGCTGGCAGGGAAGGGGTGCTGGGCGGCAATAAATGAACAAATAAAAAGCAGTTAAATATCAGGTAAAGATGAGCGTAATCATAGAGTGATATGGAGAGAATGGCTTAGGAGTACTATTTACTAAATATTTATAGGAGACCTCCCTGTCCGTAAAGATATATTTAAGCTAAGATCTGAAAAACATGAAGGAGCCAGCCAGGAGATGGTTTGAAAGCAGAACCTTCCAGGAATGGGAAAGAATGAGCACAAAGACCACAGCATAAAAATGGGCTTGTTGTCTTTGAGGCCCAGAATGAAGGACAATGGGCTAAAGATAAGAAACAAGAGATGTAGTGGTATAATAGAGGGCTAGATCTTACAATGCCTCGTAGGCTAGAGTTAAAGATTCAGGCTTTATTTGAAGTCGGTTATAATGCATTGAAGATTATGATTTAGTACCACCTAATTATGTTTTATAAGAATCACCCTGGAATGCTTTTTCAGGACT
Source organism: Potos flavus (assembly GCA_028534135.1). Classification (NCBI taxonomy): domain Eukaryota; kingdom Metazoa; phylum Chordata; class Mammalia; order Carnivora; family Procyonidae; genus Potos; species Potos flavus. The sequence goes on along the minus strand of CM052884.1, from coordinate 78,364,596 downwards.
GACTTGTAGTGTAGCAAGGGTAAAGGAGGGAGTCTATTTATTCCATTAATTTCAGGATATCCTTTCAAGGTTAAGTCAATAGCACTTGACTGAATGCTGGATGTTAGAAGTCATAGAAAAATAGAAATCAAGGAAGATTCACAGGATTTTCAATCAAGTCATTGCGTTGATGGGTATTTGCTGCTTCTTTTTTTTTTGGAGATGAGAAAAACTAGAGGTGAATACATTCTGAAGGAAATATTCAAATGTTATTACTTGTACATAAAACTTGAGAGGCTTACAAGACATTAAAGAGATTTCAAGTAGCTGGAAGCTCAAAAAAGTCTTGGCAAGGGATATGAATTTGGGAGTTATTGGCATATGGGTGGTATTTAAATCCATGGGCATGGCTGAGATCACTGAAAGTAAACATTATTTTCATGTCTATTTACATATTTCCTTACCTCATTGTCAGTATTTCCACACAGTTAAAGCACCTATCTTTCACTAGTGCTCATCCCAGTTCATCTAGGTGCCTAATTGTTAATTACCACTGAATTTAACAAAATTGCTAGGGGACAGCTACAAAACAAGTTCAGTTAAAAGATATTTGCTGAAATCTCTGAGCTCTAATAAACATTACATGCTTACTGGTATACTAATAAAGGTCTAGTTTTACTAAAATAATTTAATTTTCTTTCCCCAGGAAGAGTTTAATAAACATTTGAATTAAATTGGTAGCTTAAAATACTCAGTATAATCAGGGCAGCAATAGGAAATGTAATTGTGACTCACAGGAGTAAAAGTGAACAGTGATCAGTGATCAGGAAGAAGAAAATTTATAGAGAAGATGAGAGATCTCTGGTGCTGAATAAATGATCCCCATGAGGTCAGGAGTCAGATTTCTAAAATCAAGATTTACAGCACATTAGTGTTGATGGCATTTTCTTCTCTTACTTTTCTAGATTCAGAGATGAAATGAATGGAAGGTGAGTAAATGGTGCTGGGGGGGTTTCCTTCCATTCCTTTGGGAAGGAAAAAAAAATCTGTAAATAAAACCTTCCAGATTCAACTCTCTATTGAACTAGATTTTAGTTGCGACTACATAGAAGTTTATAGACAATTGTCCTATTGATAGGTGAGTTATCACAAGCCCAACACTAAAGATTTAGCATAATCAAGACATCCTAATTTGGATTCAGGAAAATTTGGAACGTGGAAATTTTGAACGAGTTTGGCAAGGCATAAAGGCTGCTTTATTACAAGTGACACAGGCTGTGAACAGATGCGGAGGACTGCAGTAGACTTTTTGCCATTCTTGGAAAGTTCCAGAGTTGTATACTCCATAGAAATACTTCAGGAATTTTAGGACTGAGGAGATTTAGGATAGGGACATTTAAGATTTTAGGGGAGAAACTAGTAAACGATAGAGTTGGAATGGAATATACTAGGGGTAGTTGCTGAATAAACATTATTTGTGTTGGCAAGACTTTACGATGTGTGAGAATCATTTCTGGAGTGCTTCCTATATGTCAGTTACTGTATTAACTGTCATGCTTTACGTCAGGTAATCAATTCAAAATCCTATAGGATAGGGAATATAATGTTTATTTTAGCGATGAAGAAAAAGGAGGCTCAGAAATCATAGTTATTAAATAATTAAGCTTGAACTTGAACCGAGGTCTTAATTCCAAAGCCTACGTTCTTAACCTTTGTATATTCTGATAAAATGTATATTTGAGCATGTCTAGGGTAAAAAGTATACAGAAAATTTGGTTAAGTGATACCTGACTAATGCTTTTTATTTATTTTTTTAATCTATCATCCCTTGAGTACCCTTTACTTATATGACAAAAGGGAGATTATCCAAGTAGATCTAATCTAATCACACTAGCCCTTAAATGTGGAGGCAAAAGGAGAAGTTAAGGAGATGTGAAATGTTAAAAGAGCTTGACCATGCTGGCTTTCAAGACGAAAAGAGCAATATTAGAAGAAATGCAATTAGCCTTAAGGAGCAAAGGAAAGCCCCACCCTGGTACCCTTGTGCCCTCAATTGACAAAGAGTAAGGTAGTGAGGACTTCAGTCTAACAGATACAAGGAGCTGCATTCTGCCTACAACATACGTGAGCATGGAAGCAAATTCTTCTCCAGATGCTCTAGAAAGACTAGCCCTACAGTCCTGTAATTTTGGCCTGGTGAGACCCTGAGCAGAAGACCCTGTTGAGCTTGCCTGGATTTTGGGTCAACAGAAATTGTGAGATAATAAATGAGTGTTGTTCTAAGTTGTACAATGGATATGCAGCATAAGAAATGAATATAGTGAGACATAGTCAATATGCAGCACCCTAGTTTGCTTCTTTTGATCCATTGAGGCAATTAAACGGCTTTCTCTAGAGAATCATGAATAAGATGAGCTCTTAAGAGACTTTCAACTCCATATGATAAAGATGGAAAAATAAAGTTTTATTTTTAGTGCTTTGATTTATTTTTTAAAGATTTTATTTATTTGAGAGAGAGAGAAGGAGACATAGTGACAGCTAGGGAGAGAGAGAGCATGAGCAAGGGGGAGAGGGAGAAGCAGCCTCCCCACTGAGCAGGGAATCTGACATGGGGCTCAATCCTAGGACCCTGAGATAATGACCTGAGCCAAAGGCAGATGCTTAAGCAACTGAGCTACCCAAGCACCCCCATTTTCAGTGCTATTAATGGCCCTTGATACCTATACCGAATTTGAAATCCTGTCTCCAACGTCTAAATGCTAGCAAACCTTAGTTGAATATTGTGACATTTCTATTGAATGAGGGTAGTGTTGTCAGGTGGAACCCAAAGATGGCATTTTACAACTCTTGGTTTTAACATCAATTGACAAAACATAGGCATGCCTGATAAAACGACAAGAAATCTCTCCCTTCAGAAGTGGACACTGCGTATTAAGTAAGATTGAGTATGAAGAAATATTAACATGAAAATAATAAACTGGGCAATTGTCCAATTTGAGGACAAACCACACTGAATATCTGATTTTAAAATTAAATTATTTTTGTCCATGTCTTCATAATTTAATATAAATCCAAGCACAAACACACACACGCATACACACACAAAGCTTGAAATGTTTTAAGTTAATTATCCTTTTTACAAATATATATATGCTATTTAATCTTGATATGTTCTTAATGAAATGCTAATGTAAAAAGAAAGAAAGATTTGCCTGAGTGGCTTACTTTAATAAAAATTAAATGAATTTCATAAGAATGCTAATATAGCCCAGTCATCCAGTATCATTTTCACTGCACCACGAATGCTTCAGAAACAGATCCTGACAAGGGACCTCCAATTAGATGAGCAAGAAATAAGCTCAAATGAAAATGTTGGTTTTAACATGAATGAGCCCTGAGAAATTATGACTGTAAAAACTTCAGTTTTAATGACACCACTTTGTCTCTTGTAGGCATGCATTAACAATGAATCCCCTCTTCATCTTTCTTGCTTAATAAACTTTTATACCCAGTGTAGCCTAGTGACATCCCTGGGGAGGACGACTCCAATAATTGAAAACTGAGGCCCAGACTATTCGAGTCAGAGCCCAGGAGCATCCATTTCTCTCATATTCATAACAAACACACCCAGCTTAAGAGAGTATTAATTTACTCTGCCCACTTATCAAGAGGATTCTGCTTTAGGACTAGAGAAGAGGAGAGGGGGAAATAGCCTGTTTCTCAGTTCTGTTTAAAAATGTGTGGATGTGCAAGCAAGCTCAGACTTCTCAACAAGTTAATCTGAAAATATTTCACACTCATATAGCCCTTGCTCCACTGGATAGCCACTAGATGTAAGATCAACTCAGTCATTTGTATGTCTTCAACACAAAGCAAATAGATGGTAACTAATAATCTTTATGATCGTAATAACTAATGACACTTTTCATTGTTGATGTGTTGGGGGCATACAGAGAATGTGCTTTATTCCATTTAGTCTTGACAACTCTCTGTAATAGATACTAGTCTTAAACTTAGATGTTGAATTTTATAAATGCTTTACCTAAGAAAATCGGCACATTTAAGATCTCAGCTGTTTGATAAATTTGGTGAATAAATGACTGTTGATATCCTCTCTATAGGATTCCTCTACTAAACTCCATTGTGATTGGACTATCATTGGGATCTGTGGAATATATATTTCTTCTAAAGCAGAAAAACAATGTCACTAATGAAATTTTTATTCTATTTTTTCCTAGGCTAATCCTATTACTAGGGCCCATGAGATTACTTTTATGTACTTTTATATAGGCTTTCCAATTATCTCTCCTTTCTTTTATCTACTCAATTTTTGCTTGCTTGGCTTCTAACTCCATTAATGATTAAATAGATTCTCTTTCACTACTTCACCTATATTGCCATCCTGCTTATGTATCTTTATGACTCCTCGTTTCTTCGTGTGTTATACTGAAATGTCAGCAAATTTCTTTAAATTCTTCACTCATCAAATGGGAATCAAATATAATTGTCAAAACCACTCGTATCCTGTTATTATAAATATGATAAAACATAAAGATCCTAAAATGAGACACTATTTTCCTATTTTATATCCCTAATTTTCTTATTTTTATGTGTTAGTAATTAAATAAACATTAATATAATAGAACATTAAATCTTGAAAACATAATTAAATCTTGAAAACATGTGAATTATATGATTTAGCTTAATATTAGCTTGAGACATTCACTCATGTAAAATATTGGTATAATGACAATTTTCACCATAGATTGTCCTAAATTTATAGTATTAGCAGTTTGTGTCTAAGGTTTCCCTGGCGCCATTTAATTAAAAAAAACTTTTTATAAATAAAATTATCAAAAATATTAAAAAGATAAAAATAATACTATAATGAAATGTATATTTCATTCAGCTTCAATAAGTATGAACTTACGTCTGTCTGTTTCATGTGTCCCTCCCTCCCCAATTTTCTTTTTTAAAATGCTGGAGGATTTTAAAGCAATCCCTATGTTATTTCATATTTTCATACATTTCATTCTTTCATGAAGACATATATACTGATATGGACTTTTGTTTTTTTGTTAACCAACATGACATTATCAATCTTTAAAAATAAAAATATCAACATTAATTACCTACCACCATCTAGCATCAAGCTCATATTTAAATTGTCCCAGTTGACTCATAGAGTTTATTTTAGATTTGCTTGGTTCAAATCAATTTCCAAATAAGGTCCAAACATTCATGTGCTTATTATGTTTTTCAAGTCTCTTAATCTATATTAGTGCCCCTCCCTCTAGCTTTTAAGTTTTTATTTGTTGGAGAAGCAATTGTTTTACAGAATCTTCCATATTTTGTGTTTGACTGATTGCTTCTTGATTGGATTTCTTAACTGTTCTCTATCCTTTCGATTTCCGGTAGATTTGTAGTTAGATTCAGAGGCTCTGTTAGATTCAGGTTCTGATTTTTAGGCTAGGATAATTCATATAGGGCCATGTGCACCTCCTTGCATCACTTCACGAAACACCTCACATGGTCCTGTTGTCTCCATTTCTGATGCTTTGATTGAACTGGGTTCAGGAAGCATGATCCTGCCTTGCTATTCAGGCAATGTTACATAGAAAGTATAAGTGTTCATGTTTCTTTTTATTGTTGTTGCTCGAGTCCAGTGTTAAGTCATTTTCAAGAGGTGCCACATTTTAATATGCATAACGTTTCTCTTCTCCAACTCATCACTTTCGGCTCTGTTATTAAACACTTTGGTAAAGCCTGTCAAAATGTACTTTAGAAGTCTTGGAACTTAGGAAGAGATAGGATTTAGATTAGTGTCCTCGGATGCAGAATTGGTTCAAGACACAAGAAAGGCAAATAAAGAATGAAAATCACTAATTCAATAGAAGCAAGGAAAAAAGCCACAAGTATGAACCCCAATAGCCTCTTGAAACATTGGGACTGATTACACTTCCCAAGATATATGGGATTAGAATTTGAATGGAATAATTAAATCTTAAAGGCAAAAATGAGATCAGCACACTGGAGAGGCCCAACAACAGATTCATTCATCAAAAAATTTATTCAAGGGGTTGTTACCCAGTAAAACAGTTTAATTCCTATTATGGACTGAATTTTTGTGTCTTTCCACCACCACGACCACCAAACTTATCTTAGAATCCAAAGATCCAGTGTGATGGTTTTAAGACCTCGGAACTTTGGGAGGTAGTTAAGTCTTGAGGAAGGAGCCGTCATGAATAGAATTAATGCCTTTTTAAGAGACTCCACAGAACTCTCCCACTCCTTCTGGAATGTGAGGACACAGTGAGATCAATGTCTCTGTAGCAGGAAGCTGGCCCCACCAGACAACACTTTCTTGGCATCTCATCTTAGACTTCCCAGCCTCCAGATCAGTGATAAATTGTTGTTTAAGTCACCTATTCTGTGGTATTTTTGTTAGAGCGGCTGAAACGGACTAAGACAAAGTTCTCCTCACTTTTTTTTCTAAACTAGATAGTTGTAATGTCTAAACTTAAAATTATGCAGCATTTTTGATGAAAACAATTTTAGGTTACTGAAGACAAACCACAGTAGAAGTGAACATGCACACAAAGAAATGTATGTTCCCAGGAAGAAGAACAAAGCATAGTGTTGTGTCTGCTTGAAGGATTCTTCTTGTTAAGTTGTGATCTATGAGTTTATGAATATGTTATTCTTTTATTTAAACTTCAAAAGATTAGAGGTAAGTGAACACTAGCAAGAGATATATATCTGTCATCACACTGAAGTGTAAGTATGGCTTTATAAATGAAAATATCTGGGTTTCTGCAAAGTTACATTCATTTAATCTTCAGAATGGTACTGTGAGTTTAATGGATAAGAAAACTGCTCAGTGTAGGATAGCAGGTCTTGTCAACAATGGAATTGACTTGGAAGCAAAGATTGTTGACTCCATTTCCAGTGCTTTCATTATGCCACCAATAAACTGAAAATAATGACAGGTAAATTGTCAGGAGAAACAGAAAATGTCCATAATGTAAATTAAGAAACAAGAAATTAAAATATAAAGCATTAAAATAAATAAATTAAAATATCAAGTATTCTAAGTATAAAGTATACATAAAGTATTAAATATAAAGTTTTAAAGTATGTGTGAAAATAAGATTTTCTGGGTTTTTTTATTTTTTACCTAAAAATAACTATTAACTATAATTTTTACAGCTGTAAAAAATACAAGCCATGAACACCAAAAACTGTATTTTTCTTCTTTTGCAAATTGCAAAAAAGTGATACAAAATATCCCATAAAATTTTTTATACTTCAGTAAGAAGGAAAATAGTTTTAATTAGCAGCTGTATTTATTAAATATAATTTAAATATATGACATAACAGTTTTAGGAGCCATCTGAATTTTATATTATATATTTAAAATTCATAAAACATAATAGGGTGTCTCTGTCTCTGTTTTGATTGGCAACTACTTGAACTATTGCATATTTGTTCCTTTGTAAGATAGGATAGTGTTCTCCAAAACCTATGTGCCTTTCGGTATTTACAGAAATTTTCATTCCTCTGTATACACCTCATGCTCTGAAGGAATATCTGCCAATTGCAATCTGACTTGAAGAAATTGAAGTACATGCTTTCTTTTTGATTTGGTACATTATAAGAAGGCAGACTGAATTGCACTTGAGTAATAATTTGGAATGGGGCCCTAAATAAACTTTTTTTGAGTTAGCTTATGGCTGTTCCAAAATTCAGATAAAACCGGCCAGTAGAGTGGGTGATAAATTCTCTGGTTTTCTAATCTCAGATAGAATTAGTAAGAGGACTCTTTAGCAATTTATCAACAATTTCTCTACATGCAATATGATATCCTTGGTATTGTGGGAAATGAAAAGTATCGTAATACAGAATCCCTGTCCTGAAGAAGATTAAACTTTATGGGAGAAGACAGGTGTTTAAGTATATACACAGCAATGTGAATTAAACCACAGCTCTCTACAATTTCTGTCATGACAATTTGCCCGGTGATAAAAAGAGATAATAAAATCTAGGAACAGAGAAATTTCTAAGGTATAAAGCATCTTTTATTAAATCCTGCCCCCACACCAAAACATAAAACAAGAAATTTTTTACTTATCCTGGTGAAATCTGAAAAGCCACTTCCTAGTACCTAGTATGGCGATACACACTTAGAAGTTTGCTGGGCTTATATCGTATCATCAAGTCTTTACAACATCTCTGAAATTAGTGGTATTAACTCTATTTCATTGATGGAGCAGTTAGAGGTAACAAAGCCTTGTTTCTTTTTCTTTTCTTTCTTTTTTTTTTTTTAAAGATTTTATTTATTTATTTGAGAGAGAGAGAGAGAGGATGAGAAGGGGGAAAGTCAGAGGGAGAAGCAGACCCCCCTCACTGAGCAGGGAGCCCGATGTGGGACTCTATCCTGGGACTCCAGGATCACGACCTGAGCCGAAGGCAGTCGCTCAACCAACTGAGCCATCCAGGGGCCCAGCCTTGCTGTTTCTTCAAGTTCCCTCAGACGGCAAGCCAAAGTAAGAACCCAGATAATTTAGACTCGAACATTTGTATTCATGCTACTGAACCATTCAATATTGTTACTAAACATTTTAATTTAAATGGATAGATGTCATTCAGGTACATTTTAGAAGTTCCACTAATACCCATCCTGGATGTCTCTTTAAAGCCTATCCGCATCGCCCTCTTTAGGAACTCTCAAAGAGAAAGTATTCAAGATTATCCTCCAATTTTTAAAAAGTTAAGAGAGGAGCTATGGGACTTAGAAATCTTTTCCTCTTTGGGACCAATCCTTTTTCTGTCATTCTGGAAAAAACCACTTTCCAAGGAAGTAAGATGTAACCTCAATGGAGGTAGTGTTCTGCTTGATGATACATGTAAGCAGCATATGATATTATGGGTTGTTAATAATGAAGGGAGGAAATATACATAGAAGCTTTCTGGCCTAAGGCCTATCTCCTGCCTCACGACACACCTTAAGGTCTGAATGTTGGCTTAAGCCCGGCCTCCTCCCACCCTTCCTGCCTGCTTGCCCATCTGGAATCTCCCCTTCATTCTCCTCCTTCTTTCTTTTTCTCTCAGTCTCTTTTTCACTTCCTCACTCATTTGTCTCTTATTCTTTATTTTCCTCATCCCTTCCATCTCTTTCTCTCTCCTTTCTCCCTTTCTCTACTCTATCTCTTCCTCTCTTTATCCCTTTCTCTGTCTCCTCACTTTATTCCCCTTTTAAGGGGAATCTCTCTCTCTCTCTCTCTCTCTTTTAATGCTACACAGTAAAAAAAAATCGTCTCTCCCAAAGTATTTAATCCTCCGCTATTCCTATTTGTTGCTTGGACCACTTTTTAAATGTACTTATTTATTTGTTTATTCACAGTTATGAGCTTAATATATGACAAAGTAAGCATTGTAAATCAATAATGAAGAGATAGCACATCAATACTTGTTGGAAATAATCAAGTTAGGTCTTCAACTCTGTAATGACCACTTGTCTCCTGGTGGTCTCCCCAGCCCAAAATATTTCCTATTTCTTATAATTACCCCTCCCCTGATTCTCTGATATAAAAAAATCAGATTCTCAGAGAATGGCTTGCTTGGGCCACTTTTAAATGTTCCTGTGGCAGAACATTGGATGGAAACAGCTGCATTCAAAAGAAAAGTTTCTGACAAGGCACATATGAAAAAAAATTACAGCAATCACTTTCACAACTCTGGTTAAGCCAAAATTTGTTTGTGTTGCTGATTGTTCTATAGTAAAAACTGCCATCAATGAACAATGCTTTCCATTCTTAGCACATTTAGAAATTATGTAAATTAAAAGAGGAGACAAGAATATTCTGATGCGCTTGAGTATATCTCTGTGTAATGACCACAGTTGTCCCATTTATCTCTTCAAACTGTCAGTATCAGAGGCTTCCAATGGAGAGCCCAGATTAAAAAGGCAAATGAATCATAAATAAGCTTGCTCATCCTTTCTGCAGTTGACTGTCTAGCTTTTTGCTTTAGCTTTATTTGAAATATACATGTCTGGTAGAAGCTAATATGGGCCTTGGAAGGGATAATGAATAAGGAATGCATCCATTCATAATGGTAAGAGAGACTTTAAGTGTTGAGGCTTTTAAATTTCATTTGGGATCTGACGTATAGGATTATCTGTATTTGGATTTAGAGCTATCAAAATTTCCATGAAAATGACATGGGAAAAAGATCGTGGCTTGAAATGCAAATACATTCTTCAAGTCAAGAAGTAAATATTTCTTACATTGGCATCAAGTTTTATCTGCTGTAAATAAATGTATATTTTTGTTACTAGTTTAATCTTGTCAAATTTATGTCATTAAGTAGATCATTAAACAGATAAATATGATGAGGTTTATTATGTGGCAGACAATGTTGATCACTATCATATTTCTCTAATACCCCGTCCTTAAATGTTTGCATGCAATTACTGAGATGCTGAAGCTAGATCGGGGCAGTCATCAAGCTCATGCTTATGTGACAGAATGAAAAAATAGAAGGTTTTAGGAACCTCGATGAGCTTCTGAATTAACTTTGGAATTGTTCAAACTCTGAATTTTAGTTGGGCAAGATCAGAGACTGGTAGACCCTTGTTAGAGATGATGGTTTTTCTAGTTTACTGTGAATCTGTTGTATTCTTGTGGTTCCAGAGAAAAGTTTTATTTTTGCAGCAGTAACATGAAACAAATAGTTGCATTTTGACAGCTCGCATAGCAGTGACGTTTGAGGACACATATCACATTCACTTGGAATGGTGTCTCAGGCCTTTGTTTTTTTAAGATTTTGTTTATTTATTTGACAGAGGGAGAGAGAGAGAGCACACAAACAGGGGGAGTGGCAGGCAGAGAGAGAAGGAGAAATAGGCTCCCTGCCAAGCAGGGTGGCTGATGCTAGGGCTTGATTCCGGGGTCCTAAGCCAAAGGCAGGCGCTTAATGGCTTAACCACTTAACTGTCTGAAACACCCAGGCACCCCAGGCTTTTGTTGTTATGCAGAAAACTATGGAACAATCCTAACTTCTCGGAGATACTGGCACAATCAAGACCCTGTTTCCTATACAAGTGCCCTCAATAACCCATTCTTTTTTTTTTTTTTTTTTTTTAATAACCCATTCTTATATGAACTTCTACTCCTTCTCTGACCCACTTTTCCTGATCCTTCACTCCTGGTTTCTCAGAGAGCTTTCCAAATAATCTAGACCTGGCACCAATGTCCTTGTATCAAGCTCTGCTTTTAGGTAGATCTCCTGCTAATACACCAATTGTCAAATATATCTAGTACCATAATTTTAGAAATTTAAATGGTATACTTTCTAAATAATTAGAAATAATCAAACTAAGAAAGTTTTGATTTTGCTTGGTTAAACCAACTGGTTGTAGATTGACTGCTGTTAAGGGCTACAAATCTTTTTTTTTTTAAGATTTTGTTTATTTATTTGACAGAGAGAGATCACAAGTAGGCAGAGAGGCAGGCAGAGAGATTAGGGGAAGCAGGCTCCCTGCTGAGCAGAGAGCCTGATGCAGGGCTCGCTCCCAGGACCCTGAGATCAGGACCCGAGCTAAAGGCAGAGGCTTTAACCCACTGAGCCACTCAGGTGCCCCAAGGGCTACAAATCTTATATCTGAATGGTGAAGAAGGATGGGTATGGCTAAGGTGGAAACCACTGCCCAGAATGCTGATGCTAAGGTAAAGCTCATAACTGGGAGTAAAATTAGATCTCAGAAATCTGAATCTCAAGCATAATTAATTGAAAATCTAGTTAGAATTTTCCTGTGTAACTCAAAGATAAATGTAATTTTAGTTTAGCCATGATTTTAAGAGTTTGAAAATGTTTCTTACATCCTGCTCATTGCATTCCTACCACCAAACTTCCCTCTTCATGACCTCTTCCCACAACTTATAGAAAATTTTCTGTGTGGAGTCTTATAGCATCCTAGTTCAGTTTAATTGACTACCATCATATGGTATATGTAATTACTATATATGGACATTATAAAAGCCTTAAAATCATGAGATAAAATTTCAATAGGGAATGATTTAGTTGATTTTATATTTTAAATGTTTTTTTTTTGGAACCAATAAATGGATAAGCAAATAAGGTATATAACTTAAAAATGAATAGATATTAAAGTCCAAATATACATTTTTATCAACTGTATTTTATAAATATAATTTAGACATTGCATATAAGATATGTAAGCAATTGCAGGGAAATACCTGTGGTCATAATGCACTCTTCTCCCTCCTGGTAACTTTTCATAGAATCATCAAAACTTTACTATATATGTACTCTCTACTAAAATTGTATGTTTATTGGAGGCAGGTGCAATGTCTGATTTATCTTTACTGCACCCACTGTATATTACCATAGCGCTTTACATAAATACTTTATACTTCACCTCCCCCTCACACACACTCTCCTGAATTTCAGAATCATATTACCAACTGCCTACTTTACATCTGCACTTGGATGCCTCATGGCAATTCAAGCTAACCATGCCCATATCCAAACACTTGATTTCACCCTGAACGAAATGTATTCTTTCCATTGCCCTCTCATTTTAGTAAATGTAAGTGCCATATGTTGGTTGCTCAGGCCAAAGTCTTGGGTATTCATCTTTGACAACCCTCTTTCCATCACGACGCACATCTATTCCATAAAAAACTCCAAAAAACCAAAAACCTCTATTAGCTTTTCTTTCACTATTGATCTACTTGAACACTCCTTACCATTTCTACCCTTAGCATCCTTTTCCAAGTCATCTTATGTCCCATTGAATTATTGCAGTTCCTTCTTTATTGACCTCCTTCCTCTCACTCTCTTCCTCCCTTACTGTGTATTCCCTACTCAACAATCAGAGCTTCCTGGCTTACTGAGTCAAAATCTACCTTGTCATTAGTGATCTGGACCTTTCTTACTTCTCCTACCTTATCTCTTGATATTCTCTCTCTTGTCTACTCTGCTCTAGGAACATTTCCTCTTTACCGTTCTTTAGATCTGCCAAGGATCCTTTTGTCTCAGGACTGTTACATTTATCATTTCTTCTGCCTGATATGGTCTTACTTTAAATATTCCATGTCTTACTCCTTGTATTAGTTTTCTAGGGATGATGTAACAACATACCACAGACTTATATAACAGAAATTCATTTTCTTATAGGTCATTGGGCTAGAAATCCACGATCAAAGTATCAACATGGTTAGTTTCTCCTGAGAACTCTCTCCCCTTGTCTTGTAGACAGCTGCCTTCTTCCTTGGGTCCACACATGCCATATGTAGACCTGATGTTTCTTATTCTTCTTATATGGGCCACAGTCCTATTGGAATAGGCCCCCATCCTTATGACTTCATGTAACCTTAATTATCCCCTTAAGGTCCTTATCTCCAAATAGAGTCACATTGTGGTTAGGGCTTCCACCTACACATTTTGGGAGAACATAATTCAGTTTATAACATTTTCTTATTCTTTTCATGCCTCGCTCTACCAGCAAGGGCTTTTCTGACCAGCCTTTGAAAATTGCATTCCACTTATGATCACCCTTTTATCCACCCCCACCTATTCTTCAGAGCCTAGGTTTTGCTTTCTTACATTCCAGATAGTGGGGATGCATGTATTCATTTTCTTTTAGGAGTGATGGTAGCATGGATAGTGGTTCAAGATCTGGATTAGAAGGTTGATAGAAGAGGGGGCTCACAGGAGGGGAAAGGTGTATCCTTTAGGCAAGGGGAGAAGGGAGACCATCTGGACACCTGAACAAGGCTATGGATATCACTGGTTTTTTGTTTGTTTGTTTGTTTAAAGGTTTTATATAATTATCTGATACATAGAGAGAAAGTGAGAGAGAGCATGAGAGGGGGTAGGAGCAGAGGGAGAAACAGACTCCCTACTGAGTAGGGAGCCCAACGTGGGGCTCAATCCTAGGACCCTGGGATCATGACCTGAGCTGAAGGCAGAGGCTTAAATGACTGAGCCACCCAAGTGCCTCTGGATATCGCTATTAGACTTGGACCAAGAGAGACCAACAGTAGGAGTTAAAATGGAGCCCAGTCAGGCAGAGGTGTGCCCTGACCAACCTGAAACTGCATATCCCATCATTTAACTGACACCAATAGAGTGCCCAGTGATGGGACAGTCATACTTGAAGAGTCATCAGTCCAGAAAATAGCACAACACACTTAAGTCAGTTTTAAGACCCTGTTCATGTGACAGTATGTGCAAGTAAAACCCCTCATACTAGCAGACACTACCTCGAAGTATAGCAGGGACAAAAGAGGAGAACTGAAACACTGACTATATATCTCAAAGAAACCAATCTCCTATAAGTATATTTCAAGTTATAAAATTAAACTGAGATGTCCAGACCTGACATCCCCCTCCCTTGAAAAAATGAACTTTGGTTCTTCTTTACTCTTCTTACCCAGTGCTTGCATGGGATGCAAGAAGTATCCATAAGGATATGTCACTTTTAGAGAATAAAGAACTATATTTTTCTGTAAATTTGAGTGTACTATGCATAATTCCAGAAAAACTAGAAATTCTATCCCAGGAAAACTAATGCTGCAGATCACATATATATTTTGAAGTATATGCATGTTTAAGCTTGTTCAGACTCAACTTATGCATAAAATCCACTCTTGGTTCTGTCAGATCATTGATTTGACATTGATCTGATTTGATTATATGTAGATAGATGATATCAGCTCTAATATTGAGGAAGTAGACAATGCAAAGTAATTAGTCACAAAGCTCTTTTGTAAGCCTCCAATATAATGAACTCTGGGCAAATTAGCCAGTAAGCATAATATCTCCCATTTTAATTTGATTTCTGAGCTCCAGAATTAGGAGAGCCATCAGTAAGATCCGTTGTTATTTTGCCCAATATAATTAGAGGGTCAGCAATTTGATCTTGCCTTGATGACAAAACAATTATCTATGGCATCCCCTTTCCCATTTTGGAAAAATAAAAGCCTGTGCTTACTTAGGTTTCTTTTCTAATTAAGTAGAGTTAGTCCTGGTTTCACAGGGATGGAATGAGTGAGCAAGGCATAAATGTCAGAACTGAAGCTCAGTGTGAATATAAAGAATATCCCAGGCAGGAGGACTCACAACTATAGCAATCATGATTTTCCAGCGCCCTTACCTTATTACCCTTCTGTCTCTGTAAAAACTATCAGCCTTTTTCTTTCCCTCCTATGAGTGTCATGGTAGCTCTCCCCTCTCACCTAGCCTATGTCTGCTCGAGAGCTCCCAGCTATTCAGCTCTATGTCTGGTCATTTCATAGTTCTCCATTCCCTACTACTGGAGTTGGGAGTTTTTCAATGGAATTACATTTTCTAGTTTCTCCAGCAAACTGTAAGAAAATAGAAATCAACGTAAAATGTTATAACAATTTAAAATGAAAAAATAAATAAATAAATAAAATGAGCAGTTTTTTGCTGTTTTCTTTCTTTCTTTCTTTCTTTTTTCTTTTACCATAGTGGTAGTTTGAAATGCTGTCAACTCACTTGGTAAACCATTCCAATTTCTTATACTCTTTGATGACAAATTTCTCTTAAAAGACTATTTTGGAATTTTTGACATTCTGTTAGACTCATTCCTTACCTATTAGCAATCAGTATTCAATATTGTGGCCCGTAAGTCAGATGATAGTTCTTAAAGATGGCTTACATTTACTATGTTAAGTTTCTTTGCCTTTTTGCTCCCCACTTAACGCTTTTTATTTTCCCCTGACTTATAAAAATAGGAGTTATTTTTATATATGAAATGGCTGAATCTCTACTTCTATCATCAAATAGACAACGTTCCAAATTACTTTTTTCAAATGGTCTCTTTTAAAGTCAGACAGTGATAGCAACCCGAATACACTAGAGAAAATGGGACCAAAACCCACAGTGTGCCTTATAGACTATAACAGAAGAAAAAAAAGTGACAGTTTTTAATGCAAAGAATTTTCAACTTTAAAGCAAAATGAAATCTTATAAAGCTCTGCTTGCAGAATGAAATTTGCCAAGTACGTGAATCTCCCCTTCTAATCTTAGTTTACTTGTCTTAGCAACAGGATAACCCCTCATCTGAAGTAAAGTCACCTGATACCTATTTTAGGGCTTGTGCATTTACCTACCAGTTCTTACCAAAGCCAAGTTCCTAGAGCCAGAGTTCTTATGTGTCAGAAAAGCATGTGTACAGATATCTACTGTGGCAAATTTAGCTGTGTCACTTTGAGCAAATTGCTCAACCTTGCTGATTGTTTTTTTTATCAGTATAACATGAACGATCATACCATCTTCATAAAATAGTTCTGAGGATTAATGAAATAATGAAAAAGTTTAAGCACTTTGAATGGTGTCTAGCAAATAATAAAAGCTTAATAAATGATCATTGTTTTGTTTCTTTAGTTTTATTATTATTCCCAGTTTTCTTGTGGAGAAGAAATTCTCTCTGGGATTTTTGTTCTCTCTAAGGATTGTGTAAAACATATTGACAAGCTGTAATTAAAAGGCAATTCTCCTCTTGTTGTGGGCAAATAGGTATGTCTAGGAAGCCCCCTTATAACCTTGCATCCTTTCTGGTCCCTAGGGTACATAGAAAGACTTATTAGAGAGTTGCTAAGTGAGTGGTAAATCTCTTCTTCACATATGACATCAGGTCTCCCACAAAGTGCCTGTTTTGAGCTTTCAGAAGAGAGTAGAAATGATTCATCTGTCCTATATCCATTGAGTTGTTGAAACCCTGAGATAATTGTAAAATGTAGTTGAAAATTCTTTAACACTCCTCCCATTGATAGATAGCATTTATATCTTTTCCTCTTTATCTGTACAGACTTGTAACTGCTTTACCCAATAGAGTACAGCAGTCCTGACTCCAGGTGACTTCTAAGGCTAGCAGATATAAAGCCATGACACTTCTGCTCTTTTTCATGGAGCCCTGAGCTACCTTATGAAAAGTTCAACTACAGTGAGGCAGCCATGCTGTGAGGAAGTCCAAAGAACATGGAACGGACATTTGTAGCTCCAGGGGATAGTTTCAGATAAGCTCAGAATTGCAGTCATCCCCACCCAGGTGCCAGGTATGTGAGTGATAAGCCTCCAGCTGAGTGTAACCACACCCCTACCCCAGCCTTTCAGTCAAATTCAGGGGAGTCTTCCCAGCGGAAGTCCCCAGACAGTGTGAAACAGAGTCAAACCATCAGTTCTGCCTTGTCCAAATTCCCAACCCACAGAATCTCTGAGCATAGTAAAATGGCTTTTGTTTTATGCCACTGACTCATGGGGTAGCTTGTTATGCAGCAATTGATAACTGGGACACTCTCAGAATTTTAGTAGATCTGTTGGGGTAGAGAGGTCATTAAGGAATGATCATTAAGACTTTTCCAAAGAAATCCATTCAGATGAAGACAAGGGGGGCTGGGAGTACAGAGTGGGCTCAAACAAACTACTTCAGGGGAACCATATAGTAATATATAGGATTGAGAAATTAACTTCAAGAAAGTCTAGACCACCAGGTTTAGGGGACTAGTGTAATAGAATTCCAATCTCCTAGAGAAGAAGATGTGGAGAAATATATTAAATAGAACAACACACAGATTTAAACATAATAATCCATGTAATCAATTACTGAGGAACCAGAAAAAATATTGATAGGACTCTGAACTATATCAGTTAAAGCTAATCTGTGCATTTTACTGATAATTGCCAGATTTCTTAATTACAACCAACGTGCTTTATCTGTAAGCCCGGGAGGTTTGAAATGCCCTAGGATATTTTAAAAATACTAGTGTGTTCCAAGAAGATAATTGTTCTTTCATGTTAAACATATATCTCCACCAATAATTTACTTTAGTATTAAAATTTAAAAACAAAATAAAAATTTTCTCTTTCATAAAATATTCATGTATACCTTCAGAAACAAGATCTATACATTATAGATTAGTCAGTTCAAAACCTATAATGGTATTTGACACATGACAAAGTAACTACAATTGGGAATGGTGACAATCAAGAGATTTCAAAAAGAGACCAAGCATTCCAATTGAAAAGCTAATCAAAATGTGAGAGTTTTTAAAAATGCTTTGCTTTTGGGGCACCTGGATGGCTCAGTCGGTTAAGTGTCCCACTCTTGATTTTGGCTCAGGTCATGATTTCAAGGTCTTGAGATCAAGCCCCACATGAGGCTCCACGCTCAGGCAGAAGCCTGCTTTGGATTCTCTCTCTCCATCTCCCTCTGTTCCTCCCCTCCAATTCCCCAACCTTGCACACATGCTCTTTCTCTCTCTCAAAAAAAAAAAAAAAAAAAAAAAAATGCTTTGCTTTCTTTAACGTGATTTGAATGTTTCACAAATGAATGTGGATGCTTTTTTTTAACAGAACTATGTAAAATTGTTAAAAGATACATTGTGGCATGTATACATAAAAACAACATACAGACATTTGTCATGCCTTACATTATCACCAAATTTGGAGCTATCTGCAGCGGATGACTAGCACGCTGAAGTCAAGAATATGATAGTTCATGGTTCTTAGGTAAGGAATTATTCCACTCTGTCCCATATATGCCTGTTTCTGCTTCTACATATTGTTGGTAATCCTCTAGGGTATTACTGGGCAACATTTTACTACTAAGATCTTTGTGGTGAAGATTAGCATCCAGATGCAATACTCTTTCTTGTACCTTATGCAGGAAGCACACACACAAAGATGGAAACTTGTAGGGTGTTACCCATATTCTTCAGCTGTAAACGGGGGTACAAATTGAGACTAGAATCTCTTCTGCAGATGACCCATTCTTTGGGTCAACTTGGGAATTGTGGGGATTGTTAAACCTTTCTTATACATCCTGGGTTAAGCCATAGTCCTTAATCAATTTTTTGCTGTAATTATGCATAAAGGCTTGTAAATTTGCAAACCATTTGATTTCTGATTGATTGATTTTGTTTTATTGAGATCTCATTGGCATATAAAATTAGAAGGTACTTAAAGAGTGCATCAGATTTTCACTTGATTTTTCTTTTTGCCTCAGTTGGAAAACAGAGGGTTGGAAGAAGCCATGAGTACTAGGATTATTATTAATCCCTAAGGAAAGATCCGAGAATATTTTATAAACTGTTTGGAGAAGATTTGTCCTTCATCTTCAGAATAAGAAGAGATGTAAACTAAAACTCATTTGATGGCCAGGCCTTGCAGCTTTCATGTTTCATGAAAGTAAGGGCCTTGGTTCCAACTCCAGCAGTTTCCCAGAAGAAAGTTCAGAGGTAACTTTGAAGTGTTGTTACAGATAACATCTGTATTTGATGTTTGCAGGAAACAGAGCTTTTGAGTATGTATTTGACATATTATAGAAGTACACCCCACTGATGATTTTGGGGTTTTTCTGTTGCCTAAACACATAATGGAAGGCAAAGCATTATCTTCATAAGCTCCTGTGCTGGTTTCCTAGAGTTGGCATTACAAAGTACCACAGGCTGGGCAGCTTAAAACAATAAAAATTGACTGTCTCATAGTTCTAGAGGCTAAAAGTCAAAGATCAAAGTGTTAGCAAGGCCATGTTCCGTTACGAAACCTGTGAGGAGAATCCTTCTTTGCTTCTTGTCAGCCTCTGGCAGTTTTCTGTCCGTCTTTGGAGTCCCATGGCTTGCAGCTGTCAATCTCCTCTTTTGTTGTCCCATGATATTCCCCCTCGGTGGGTGGGTGTATCTCTGTCTCTTCTGTTCTTATAAGGACACCAGTCATATTGGATTAGAAGCCTTTTGTACTCCAGTATGACCTCATCTTAATGGGTTATGCGTGCAATGATCCTATTTCGAACTAAGGTCATTCTGAAGTACTGGAAGTTAGGACTCCAACAGAACTTCTGAGAGTACACGATTCCACCCATAATGGTCTCCGAAGAGTAATTCTTAGTTTTATTTTAGTATACGGTTTTAGATCACATTTTCTTCCCATTTCCTAAATTGCAACAGTTAGAGCAAATTATAGACAGGAGCATTTATGTACAGTCTAGTATTTCCAAAATATATAATGATTTTAACATCTAGCTATCTCAGGTGCTCCTTTCCCGCATCCTTCCTTTTTATTTTTTGTCTTTCTTTGTCCTTTATAAAAGGGCAAACGATGCAAGAATACAACCCCAAATGATTGAATTTATCTGCAAATTGCTTCCAGGTGCTCATATCAGTTTCTCTCCATCTTCAATTGAAAGACAAAAAAAAAAAAAAAAGATTCAATGTCACTGAAGAGCAAAATCATAAGGAATTTAAATGGTTTTGGTTTTCACTTCATTTTCCTTCCGAAATATTTCTTGTTTATATTTCTCTGGTTTACATTTACTTATACTTACCGTATTACACCACTAGTACCGTGTGAGATTTTTGTTCGTTCTTGATTTTTCAGTTGCCAACATAGTACGTGGCTCACAATAGGCACTAAGTAAGAGTTGATTGACTTAAATGTGGAGTTTTCAAGTGCTTTAATTCACTTGAAGTTACCTAAAGTATCACAACCTCCCAAAAGGATTTATTGGAGGGGTGCCTGAGTGGCTCAGTGGGTTAAAGCCTCTGCCTCTGGCTCAGGTCATGATCTCAGGGTCCTGGGATCAAGCCCCGCATCAGGCTCTCTGCTCAGCAGGGAGCCTGTTTCCCCCTCTCTCTGCCTGCCTCTCTGCCTACTTGTGATCTCTCTCTCTCTCTCTCT